>PVLC010000340.1:0-232396 GCA_004027655.1 Graphiurus murinus | reverse complement strand
CACGCTTGTAATCCCAGCATTCGGGAGGCTGAGACCGGAGGATCCGGGTTCGCGGCCAGCCTCAGCTACCTAGTGAGGCACTCCGCAACTTAGTGAGACTCGGTTTCAAAATAAAGAATAAAAAATAGGGCCGGGGGTGTAGCTCGGAGGTAGAATGCCCCTGAGTTCAATCCCCAGTACCGCAAAAAAAAAAAAAAAATCGATGAAGACCTTAGAAGATGGAAAAATCTACCATGCTCTTGGATAGGCAGAATAAATATCACCAAAATGGTCATCCTCCCAAAACTGATCTACAGATTCAATGCAATACCCATGAAATTGCCAAGGTCACTCCTCACAGACATAGAAAAATCAGTCCTTAAATTCATTTGGAACAACAAAAATCCCAGGATAGCCAAAGTTGTTCTTAGTAATAAGAACCATGCAGGAGGTATCACAATACCTGACTTCAAACTCTACTACAAAGCCACAGTAATAAAAAGAGCATGGTATTGGTACAAAAACAGACACATAGACCAATGGAGCAGAATAGAAGATTCAGAAACACATCCATATGCTTACAGTCAACTGATTTTTGACAAAGGAGCCAAAAACATACACTGGAAAAAAGATAGCCTCTTTAACAAACGGTGTTGGCAAAACTGACTAACCATATGCAGGAAAATGGAAATAAACTCCACTTTCTCACCCTGCAAAAGAGTCAACTCAAGGTGGATCAAAGACCTGGAAGTCGGGCCAGAGACTTTGCAGCTACTTGAAAAGGGCATAGGCCCAGCACTTCAACACATAGGCACTGGTAAAAACATTCTCAACAAGACCCCAAAAGCAGAAGAAACTCAAAGGAAGATCAATACATGGGATTGCATTAAACTGAAGAGCTTCTGTGCAGCAAAGGAAACTATCAAGAACCTCAACAGAGAGCCCACGGAGTGGGAGAAAATTTTTGGCAGCTACTCTTCTGATAGAGGACTAATATCTAGGATATACAGAGAACTTAAGAAACTCACAGCTAAGAAAACAAATTACCCAATCAAAACATGGGAAAAGGATCTAAATAGACACTTCACAAAAGAAGAAATACAAATGGCCAATAAATGTATGAGGAAATGTTCAACATCATTTGCAATCAGAGAGATGCAAATCAAAACTACCTTGAGATTTCCCCTAACTCCAATCAGAATGGCAATCATCAAGAACACAAGCAACAACAAATGCTGGTGAGGGTGTGGAGATATGGGAACCGTAATACACTGTTGGTTGGACTGCAAATTAGTGCATCCACTTTGGAAAACAATATGGAGGATCCTCACATGAATGGGAATGAACCTACCATATGATCCAGCAATACCACTTCTGGGTATTTACCCAAAACAATGGAAACCAAACTATCAGACCAACGCATGTGTATCTATGTTTATAGCTGCATAATTTACAATTGCCAAACTATGGAACCAGCCAAGATGTCCATCAACAGATGAATGGATTACAAAACTATGGGATATGTACACAATGGAATTTTACTCAGCCATAAAGAACAACAAAATCATATTATTTACAGGGAAATGGATGGAACTGGAAAACATTATGTTAAGTGAGATTAGTCAGTCACAAAAAGTAAAAAATCATATGCTCTCCCTAATATGTGGAAGCTAGGTAGAAAATGGGACATAAGAGGGACTCCAGATGAAGAAGGAGAATCCTTAGGTGAACAACGAATTTTACTTAATGGAAGGTGATGGGGGGAGGAGGGACACCCTAATCAGCATGATGGACTTTCATGAACACATCAAAGTCAATTACTAAACTGAACTTGAGAAGGAGGGAGGAGGAGGGAGTGGGGTGGGAACTGGGGAAGGGTTAAATGAGAAATATGTACATGTATGCCTTTACCTTTACCAGCTTGTACCTAACAAAGATGTATGATTATAATGCACCAATTAAAAATAAATACATAAATTTAAAAAATTATAATTATATATTAAAAAAGTATCTTAAATCCCAAAGAGATATTAGAAATTTTGTCCATCATTCAGAGGAAATGAAGTTCTAGGAAGGTTAAGCAACATGCTTGAGATCAAATAGCGATTGCTTTTAGATTTAGAACTAGAATGTAGAACACAATTTGTACTGGATTTAAAAATGCATGTCTTAGTAGGGTTTGGTGGTGCACTCCTGTAATTGCAGTACTTGAGAAGCTGAGACAGTAGGATTGCAGGTTCTCTGTCAGCCTAATCAATAAGAGAGGCTCTCAGTAACCTAATGAGATCCAATTTTAAAATAAAAAAATAAATAAAATGAAATGGGCTGGGGGTATAGCTCAGGGGTAGAATGCCCTTGGATTCATTCACCAGTACCCCCCCCCAAAAAAAAACCCCAAAAAATCCACCTCTCAGTTTCAGAAGCAAAAATGTCTATCTTTTCCCTTTGTACTTCTTTTTATTTTCTTTATTTTAAAAAATTATTGTATTGCAATTACACATAATAGTGGAGTTCACTTAATTCATTAATTTGTACATGAAAATATCATAATCAATTTCACCCCCCATCATTCTTTATTTTCAATTGGAACTCCCTCTATCCATTTATCTAAAACTCACAGGATGATATAGATTGTGTTGTGTAGCAGAGCAATGACTAATCACCTCAGATGGACTGTTAGAGCCAAGTACCCACACAATGTAGAAAGCTTAACAGTCACATATGGAAAATTTGAGGCATTCTATTATCTTATTGAAAAAGATTTTGTCCACAATAAAGGCAAAATATTTTAACTACTGAATAGAAATATATGTGTATATATATATATAAAGTTGCTTCTATTATTTTCAGCTACAGTGGGGAAAAAAAAAAAAAAGTCTGTTAAGTTTTGGAATAAGTGAGCAAGCTGGAGTGTCCCAAGTCTCATCAACCCACCTTGGAGCTCAGCTTCTGGTGGGCTGCCAATCCCATCGTTCCACAAGATGGCAGTGTCATACACAAAAGTGAGACGAAGCTCGGACTTCAAATCAAAATGCTGCCAGCCGCCCACCCCGACAGGGGAATGGAACACATAGGAGACGAACAGAGGAACTCGCAGGGTCACGTATGACTGCACCAGGTTCAGGACCTAAAACAACAAAACCATACCTATCAGCGGGATTCAGAGTTAACTAGATTAGCCTCGTTTTGTACATGCCATTTTCTTTTTCACTTAGTGGAAAATTTTGCACTAAACATCGAGGAAAGGAAATGATAGAATGATAGCAGTATTTTCCCCTCACCTAATTCTGAATCAATGAAATTTGTGTTACTAACCACCTTCATTTTTAATAAAATGTATGCACCGGAAATCCTTAAGATAAACATTATTTTGAGCAGAGTAGACTTACACAGTCTTTTTTATTTTACACCAACTTTATTAAGATCTACTTCACATACTATGTAGTTCACCTATTTAAAATAGATAATTCAATAGGTTTTAGTATGTTCAAGGGGCTGTGCAACCATCATCACAATCAACTTAAAACATTTTCCTCCAGAAGGAACCCGGTGGCTATCAGCAGTCATCCACTATTTCCTACTCTCTGTGTTGCCTATCCTGGACACTTCATAGAAATGGAATCATACAATATGTGGTCTTTCATGATAGACTTCTGTCACTTAGCATAATGTTTCAAGGTGCATCTGTATTGTAGCATGTTTCTATACTTCATTCCCTTTTATTACTGAATAACAGCCCTTTTTGTATATACATCACATTTTTTTAAATCTACTCATGGGCAGATGGACATTTGGGTGGTTGCCAATTTGGAGCTATTATGAAAAATGGTCCGGTAAGCTATTCTTTTATTATATAGAAGAAGATAAGACAAAGTAAAAGATCTGGGAACAAATATATTTGGTAATGTCATGTAATATTTTTATTTATTTTTTGGTCCTAGGGATTGAATCCTGGGGCGTTCTACCTTTGAGCCACACCCCCCAGTCCTATTTTATTTTTTACTTTGAAGTAGGATTTCACTAAGTCACTAAGGGTCTCAATAAGTTGTTGAGGCTGGCCTTGAACCTGTGATTCTCATGTCTCAGTCTCCCAAATATTAGGATTACAGGTTTGTACCACCACAGCTGGCAATGCCATGTAACATTTAAGATGTCTCAAGAATAATTGGTTGCAATAAAATGTCTTGCTTTGAACGTTATACTTACTTTCTTTAGGTATTTAGAAGATGGAATGGGGATAGGGGAGATTAAGATAATATTTATTGTTTGAGCACTGACCACATTCCAGACAATGCACTAGATTCCCAATAAAAGCCATTTATATTTTTTACTCTCCATATTATATTTATGTGTATGTGTAGGTGGTTGGATGTCTGGATGGGCAATGAATGGAAATTAAAAAAACAAAACCAAAACCAAAAAAACCAAACAGGAAAACTAAGTCTCAAAGAAATAAAGCCAATCAGGATTCTTTAAACCCCCTGAGTGGCCCTTCCAACGGTGGAACCAGCTTCTACTCTACCAAACTTCATTGTGTGTCAAACAAAGCTGAGGGCAGTTTTAAGATTACCTAGCTAAAACTATCATGTTTGATTCTCAAAGAATAGTAAGGCAAACAGACCAGCCTCTTCTATGCAACACAAAATGGTTTAGGTCAGATTACACACCTTGAGCATAGTAGACTTGCACAGTTCTTTTTAATTTATAGCAGCTGAACTTAAGGTCAGGCTGCGAACTTAAGGTCAGGCTGTATGATGATGGTCTCTCTGTTTCACACCGAGCTGAGAACAGGAATCAGATACACGAGCTAGTGAATGACTTAAATTCTGACAACTCTAACAGATCATGTTTTCATGGGGTTAAAAGGAAATTACTCAAATCACAAAAATGATGGACGGAATCAGTAACAAAAATAAATAAAATGAGAACCATCAGCCAAACAAGTTATTTGACTCCTAGCCGTGTAATGGTACTAACATGTCCCATTACCTGCTCACCTGGACAGCAAGAAAGAGGCCTTGCAGTACAAGTCCTTTGAGACTTGCTGACTCTTCAATGCAGTGTTAGGGATTTGGAGGGGATGGAGAGTGACTAAGTCAATCTATAGGCTGCTAGTAATTAGACTCATATTTCATTCTGAGAGTTTAACAAAACACTATTTAAAAAAAAGATGACATTTTAGGCACAAATTTTAAATTAAACTTTGAAAGTGCTAAGAATGATTTTTGCCAACCTTACATATCCATCAAATGTTACTGAGTGTACTTTTTTGGAGAGAATTACTAACATTCACTTCCTATGAATAAGTTAATTGGAGTAGAGTTCCACGACTAATTTCTTATTTGATTTCCTTGGATTCTTGTGGTAAACTAGAATGTGATCATTTCTGGACATGGAATCAGTATCTCCTTGTATGCCCCAGGAATCCTTGACCAGGTCTTCTTTCTGTCTACTTAGAATCTCTGCCTAGATGGAACAACTTTGGTCACCCAGGTCGCTAATATTTATTCCTTTAAAATTGAAGAATGCAATGCATTCTTAAGTCACCGTAAAGAGCACTCAATTTTCTTTCAGCCTGTATCAGGGGACTTTTTTATTTTTTTTCGGTACTGGGGATAGAACCTGGGGGCATTCTACCTCTGAGCTACATCCCCAGAGGCCTATTTTTTATTCTTTATTTTGAAACCGGGTCTCACTAAGTTGCGGAGTGCCTCACTAGGTAGCTGAGGCTGGCCGCGAACCCGGATCCTCCGGTCTCAGCCTCCCAAATGCTGGGATTACAAGCATGTGCCACCACGCCTGGTTTATCAATGGACTTTTTAAAGTATTTGTTTGTACTAAAAGAAAGAGACAGAAAATCTTAAACAGAGTCTCAACGAGTGTCTTCACCTGTCTACACTGAAATTTCTTCAACAAAGGGAAACGATACTCTAAATATCATATTTAAAGGGACAGTGTAAAGTGAAAATGCCCCAGAAAAGATAACACTATCAAATGTTTATTACTAGTGCCAAGCGGCAAGTGTGTATTTGGGGAGGATATTGTCTGTCTAAGGGAAATGAAGAAAGGCTGCTATTCAATGTTTGAGCTGCATGAAGAAGGGGATGAACAGGAAGAAAGATTGCATGCCCCCCAAAGAAAAAAGTGCACTCATAATATTGTCTGTGGTGGGGACCAGTGTTAAGGAAAATTGTGGTGGATTTAATTCTTCACTTATTTTTGGTATATAGTTATACCTATCCAAATTACATTTTGTCTTATTGATATTTTTAAAATTTTAAAGTAAGCAACACTCACACACACACACACACATACACACACACAAATTAACACACAAGTATTGAGATCAGTGCTGTTCCATGAAAATATAGTGTGAGCCACATATATAATTTAAACATTTGATAAAGTAAAGAGAAACAGGTAAAATTCATTTTACTAATATGATTTATATGAACCATATTACTTTTTTTTTTTTTTTGCGGAACTAGGGATTGAACTCAGGGGCATTCTACCTCCGAGCTATACCCCCAGCCCTATTTTTTATTCTTTATTTTGAAACTGAGTCTCACTAAGTTGCGGAGTGCCTCACTAAGTAGCTGAGTCTGGCTTCGAACCCGGATCCTCCGGTCTCAGCCTCCTGAATGCTGGGATTACAAGCGTGTGCCACCACGCCCAGCTCCCATATTACATTTTAATATGCAATTAAGACAAACTAACTTTTGATAAGATACCATACAAGAGACCAATGTACTAATGTAAAATAATAAGATAAAAAAGATGACCTCAAAAGTATATCCTACCCTCAAAGTTCATGACTGTAAATCAAATACACCAACGAAAAGGAGGCAAACTTACTCCTCAAACGAAGTAACTAAGAAAAAAATTTTGTTTGCTTTTCCAAAACCATACCATATCTCCCATGAGTACATTACAATTCCATGTCTCAAGTACAACTTGTAACTGGGTTGCATTTCTGCAGCTCACTCATGCATGGTGAACAATGTTATCAGTTGCTGTTTACCTAACAAGGTGAGAGAGTTAAGATTCTTACCTTTCAATACAGCTGGTAAAAGGTGAAATGCTGTAGACTTTTTATTTTTTAAAGAGCTCATTTTGAAGTGAAAAGTCACCCCCAAATCCCACAGTCTTAAAAACAGTTTAACTTGAACAACCATTTTACATCTTAAGTATCTTTTACTGCATAGCCAGACAACTTCAATTTCTTTTTCTATTTTTTTTTTTGGCGGGGGGGCAGGGGCTCTGGGGATTGAATTCAGGGGCATTCAACCTCTGAGCTACACCCGTAGCCCTATTTTATTTTTTAGTTTAAAACAGGGTCTAAGTTCCTGAAAAGCTTAGCAAGTTGCTGAGGCTGGTCTCGAACTTGTGATTTTCCTGTCTCAGCCTCCCAAGTACTGGGATTATAGACATGTCCCACCACACTTGGCTACAACTTTAATTCCTTTTATAAAACACAGGGCACCCAAGACCAGTTATATGATGAGTCTATATGTAAAAAGTGAAGTCTTATTTATGGAAGAAATTATTCTGGGAGCAGGGGGAAATCCAGGGCCAATCTGTGTCTTTTATATCCTTCTATTTTGCATGTCTATTTATGCTACATAATTTGTTATTTCTTTAAATTTCCTATGCTGGCATAATAAATCATCAGAGAACCTAAAAAGAAAATAATAAAACACAGGGCACATACAAAAAGGTGAAATCATTTATTTAATTTATATTTTTCTTTTCCTGCTACTGACCTGCTTTTGTATTTTAGAAACTAAAGATTAAAAATGATTTTAGAGTCAAATATCATTAGAGATATTCCAAAGTTCTTTCCTGGCAAGAAAAATTCTTAACTTTAATAAGAATGATGATCAGATTCTTACAGCTCTACATTGCTGGTGTGTAAGCTTTGTCTGGTATTCTCTCCTGGTACCTGGTATGTTCTTGGCATGCCCTAGGCGTTCACTGAATAGTTCTTTTTTTTTTTTTTCTCAATACTGGGGATTGAACTCAGGGGCATCTTACCTACGAGGTATACCCCCAGCCCTATTTTTTATTCTTTATTTTGAAACAGGGTCTCACTACGTTTCGGAGTGCCTCACTAGGTAGCTGAGGCTGGCTGCGAACCTGGATCCTCCGGCTCAGCCTCCCAAATGCTGGGATTACAAGCGTGCGTCACCATGCCCGGCTACACTGAATAGTTCTTTAGTGAATGAATGCACAAATGAATAAAATGGCCAAACAGAGTCTTGATAAGAGCTGAAGATAGGGGCAGCCAGACTGCAGAAAACAGTGACACTTCATTGCTGTTAAGAGAAATAACTGGGGTGCTCCACCATGCCAGACTTTTCCTTGTCATTTTAACAAGTTTTTGATGGTCAGGGGAAGATTTTGTGTATGAGTGTGTGTTTTGTGCACACAATTCCATGTAGTACGAACAGGAATTGTTAACTGTAGTGGTGAAATAACAATCAATGTTTCAGGTGATTCCTTCATTTTGGTGACTCTTTCTTGTATGTTAATAATTCAAACTGGGAGTTTGTAGAGGACAGAAAACCCTCTCAGAGTGTTAGAAACAGATTTACACACACACACACACACACACACACACACACACACACACACACAGCATTCGTGGTGGTAGCATTAACTGCTAAGAACACATTTCTAAAAACCAGTTCTCAATTATATTGCTCCTGGCAAGAGCAATTACAGGTTAATAAAAGTTGTTTGCACAGTGATTACTTTAAGCTACAGTGCCAAGTCTTAGAATGAACAAGAAGATGGAAGGCGACATATGCTAGGAGGTTGGCCAGGACTCTGTGGTACTGCACAGGGCCAACAGACCTGCAGGTGCTACTTACAGGCTGGCCAGTAAAGCCCGGGAGGCCACTCGGACTTTTGCCCATTTTCACATTCTAAATGCAGAAATGTGAAAGTCTGTAAGACTCTCATGAAATTCTAAAGTAGAATCTATTTACCACACATTCTGTTTGCTTTCCTTTGGGTGCTATCTCATGAATTACGTCTGCATTTAAAACTGAGATGTCTGCACTCAGATAATCACTGTGGTCAGGCCATGAATTTGCTTTGTGTTACCAACAGTGAGTGTCGATGTAATTTGGCATGCATTTTCGTGGTTGCTACTAGGCAGCATTCTTGCACTGAGAACAGAGAGGACTGTTCATTTGGCTTTCTTGCAATTACATCGTGACTATAGCCATTCCCTGCAGTCACCCATTCAATTAAATGTCCAGAAAAGCATTGTGATGTCGTTCTGAGCACATGAACTTCTGCATGTTATTTGCATTCTCTTTGCTTCAGCTAACTAGTATTTGAATTTTTAAATGTCTGAGTAGATTTGGAGTTTCAGGCAATGATTATACAATGTCCTTTCCACACAAATCAAAGGCTACTCATTATTTAAAATACATGTATTTCGACACACTGTTGCAGAAATAGACAGATTTTCATGCCATTGGTGACAATAGTCTGGTCCCTCTTGTGACTAATAACCTATATTTCCAAGATGAGAGTTAAGATTTAGTAAAAAAAAAAGAAGATGTTTAGATGTTATGTATCTGTACCTGTCCGTCCGTTCCGATGGTGCCGCCACAGTCAGAGAGGAGTTCTGACATGTCATAGTAGCTGACAAACTCCCACAAGCAGGCCTCTAGGTTGAGGTTCCGGTAGAAGCGTAAGGTACTGGAACCTCGGAGGAGTGCACTATACTGGTAAGGAAATGTCTCTCCGATGACTTCTGGATTTTTGGTAGCGTCAGTCAGGAAACCATGGTGAGTCTTCACTTCGGTGTAATCCAGGAGGTTGGAGCACCTGTGGTTCCCAACTCTGGTCCCATCAGGGCTGAGGGTCAGCTCGAAGTTAGAGAGCTCTCTCGTGGAGACCACCGGCAGCATGCCTGCAAGGAAGCACAGGATCTAAGGTTTTGTCTTGTTGTGTTCAGATGTGTGTTAAATTTATTTAAAGAATGCTCAAATTATCAGATTTTTCAAAGCAGGATAGAGAGAAGGAGGAAAGAAATAGAAGAAACAGGACTTGAAACAAGTTGCAAATGGAACACTTAATTTCAGATTTATTACTTAGAAGGTTAAGTAAAATAAACCAGGTAATGAGGAGCTCTGGGGGTGCTTACCCAGGTCACCTACCATCTATGTGTGGCATCGTGACTGTGAGCTTGACGAGGTTTGAGTAGTTGGGATCCTCAGGGCCAGTGTAGCGCAGTTTCGCTGAGAACGGCTCTGCCCCCACTACCCCAGACACACGGGGCTGGCAGAGACCTCAAGGAAAACAAACACAATTATGCTAAAAGAAGATAATAGGTAATACCTAAAGAAAAATTTAAAATAGGTGCTATTTTTTTCCCATGTACTTTAAAATTGCTTGTGAACTAGGACATGGTTAAGAAGGTCATCATAAGGAAGAAGACCAGAGTGAGTTATCACAGCACATGGTGTAGTGGCTTCTTAATAGCTTAGAGATTTTAAATGGTTTGAGAAAAAACAGTGTTCATGATATTTAATATGTGATTGTCATTTTAGGTCATGAATGTAGTCACAAAGTCATTTTTTGTATGCAGTATGAGTAGGTATGGTAAAAATGGTTGAAAGCCAATAGGAAGAAAGCACACTTTCTTAACAGGTAACAGTTGAAACAATGCTTTGTATGTATATTAAATTAACAATGTCAATCTCAAAGACATGTGGGAAGGGGAGGGAGGAGTGTGGGATCTGGAGGAAAATGCTCCATGAGTTGTGTCCATGTATACTCCTATGACTTCATACTTCAGTATGATGTATAATTATAATGCACCAATAAAAGTAAAAAAAAAAAAAAAAGCTTAAAAAACCTTAATAAAATAAAGTTAGTTCTAAAAAAATTAAATGAATAGATTTTTACCCTACAATAGTAATACTTTTAGTGACTAAGACTAAAAATGTGCTCTTTTTTTTCAACACTGAGTATTGAACTCAGGGCCTTGTCTGTGCTAGGCAAGTGTTCTACCATCGAGTCACATTCCCAGACCCTAAAAATGTGCTCATTTAAAAACAAAAACTAAAGTCTCCTTAAAAATCACTTAAAAATACTCACAGAGTACTATGGAACACATTGGGCATTTGGAAGAATTAGTAATAATAAGCTAGATATCTGTAATATTCCTCAGTGTTCCAGTGATTTTGATGTGAAAACCTCAATGGCGTACCTTCTTCTCTGCCAATGGTCACAATAGGGCTCAGGAGCTCCAGGCCCTCGTTCCCGTTGGTGTTCACAGCTCGGGCTGCACACTGCACTCGGGAGCCAGGTTGAAAGTATATGGAGTCTAAGGTGATCATCTTGGATGACGTAAAGAAGGTGTCGAAGTCCACTTCTCTCATGGGGCTGGTCACACCATCAGGGCCAGCTGGAGCGCTAATCAACCATCGGTAGCGGGTCAAGGTGTCATTAATGTTCTCACTTGCACAAATAGAGCCTGTTTTGTCATAGTCTGAATATTTGGGGTTGCAAGCCTATAAAAAGAAATAACTGTCAGGGTTGCAGTACAGAACAACGTAGATGTTATTTCTCTCAAGTTCTCCCAAACCTAGTGATTTTACTGCTCTCCCCATTTCTACATACTGTACATGCAACTTCCACATTTTTACTCCCAGCCATGATATCTTTCATGAGCTCTAAGCTTGCATTTCAAACAGCTGATTGGGCGTTTCGACCTCTAAGCTGATACACAAAAAATTGCTAATCACATCATCTCTTGAACTCTCAGAGTTGCCAAATTATCCTTATTCTTTCTCTCATCTCTCTCATCTTTCCCTCCTAAAAAAGGTGTCAAAGTCTACCTCTTTCATGTGGTCATCCCATCAGGGTGAGCAAGAGTGCTAGTCTGCTATAGCGGGCTCCCTTCCTTCCACATCCAGGGGGTCAGTGAACTTGACTACTCTTTTGCAGTTGAAGTTGGTTTCTTCCATTCCCAAGTTAAAACTTGACCTGATCATCCCAAGCCTTCCCTCATACATGGGGATTCAGCTCTCTTTTCTAATTTCTATCATTGTTTTTTGTTTTGGTTTGATTTTATTTATTTATTTATTCATTCTTTGTTTTGTTTTGTTCTGGTACTGGGGATTGAACCCAGAGGCATTCTACCTCTGAGCTATATCCTCAGCCCTTTTAATTTTTTGTCTTGAAACATGGTCTCACTAGGTTTCTAAGAGTCTCACTAAATTGATGAGGCTAGTCTTGAACGGGCAATCCTCCTTGTCTCAGCCTCCTAAGTACGGATTACAGGCGTGAGCTGCCGTGCTCAGTTTCTATCATTCTTATGATAATAATCATGTGTTCCCTTAAATTAGAGCTACTACTTACTGTTGTCTTATTTTCCTTCTCTTTAAATTCCCTGTGTCCAGGCTTCCTGCCTTATTCATTTTTCTATCAGTGACAAACTCTGAGATAACACAGTTAACACAATTGTGTTGGGTGAAGGAAAGAAAAGGAAGTTTCATTTCATTAATGTCATCTTTTTTTGTTCAAATTTCAAAGATTAAACTTTGGAGTATTTTCTCACTTTTATTTCTTCATGACAATGTGGATTAAAGTTTTAATTACTTTATCTTCTAATCACCTTCAGTTTGTCAATGTGCTACTCACTGTGATGCAGACGACAGGATAGCCAGATGTGGGTCCAGTGCCCTCCTTAGCTTTGGAAGTGTCATCATACATCAGTAAGGACATGATTTGAGGGACAGAAGGAAAAGTGACATCTGCCATACTGCCCATTTCTTCTATATACACAATGGCTTTGGTTACCTAGAAGAAAGATAATCATCACTAGTTAAGGACTTTGGTGCTTCTATTTTGGTGCAGGACAATATTCACAAAATGCCTGGCAAACCTATGGGATCATTATGATGAAAACTGTTGCACCCAGACCCCAGGCAGAGTCACAGGCCTTGGTGGCTTGTTGCATGTGACTCTGGCACCTTTTGGCTCCAGAGCAGGGCACGTGTGTCTAGACCGCAAATCCAAAGGTTGGCCAGTGGCCCACGAGGTATTTGGGTCTTAAAGTTTTTTCCCCCCATTTGTGATAAAAAGAGCTAAATCTGTCTTGGGGTTGTAAAATGGAAGTTCTAATGAAAAGTCAATTAGTTGATAGTGGGAAGAAGGCAGACAGACACCTGAGAGAAGGGAGACCATCAAGATGCTGGGACAGTGTAGGCCACGTGAGAAGCAGAGCTTTTAATGAGCAAAGGCCCGAAGTCACTGCCTGAAGGAGGGGGGGGGACAGGAGGGGCACAGAGAGATGCTGAGCTACAGACACTAGAGGAGGAGTCTATGAACATCTGCTTCTGGGATAGGTGACAAAAATATCTTGTATCAATTTGTCCTGGCTCCTGAATAACCTTGCAATATGTGATAATTGGTATTACAGTTCCAAAACTAAGTATACTTGTATAGATGCTCTATGACTTATGATAGGTTTACATTCCCATAAATCCATCACAAGTTGAAAATACTGTTAAGTCAAAAATACATTGAATCCATTTGACTTAATGAACATCATAGTTTTTTTTTATTCTTTTTATTTATTTTTCAGCACTGATTTTTTATACATTTCTTGAGTACAACAGGGTTACATAGACATTTATGACATATCAGTCATTGTCAGATCACAAATAGCACCACTTCTTTGTTTTACAGAACATCATAGCTTAGCAACACAGTGCCCTACAGAGTCCCAGCTATTTCCCAAAGACAAAAGTCAAAATTCATAGTATTTTTTTTGTGGGGGAGGGGTCTAGAGCTTGAACTCAGGGCCATTCTATCTCTAGGCTATACTCTCAGCTCTTTTTATTTTGAAATGGGGTCTCGCTAGGTTACTGAGAGTCTTACTTAGTTGCTGAGGCTTTCCTTGAACCAGAAACCCTCCTGTCTCTGCCTTAAAAGCTCTGGGATTACAGGTGTGCACCACCACACTTGGCTCATAGTATGGTTTTTACTGAATGCATATCACATTTACACCATTGTAAAGTCAACAAAATGTAAGTTGAATCATTAAAATTAGGGACTGTCTATGCATTCTGAAAAGAAGCTTTTATGACTGGAAGTGATTTTAGTGAATCTCTGTTTCTTTCATACAAAATTTGAGTTTTGTATACTACTCCATAAAAATAATAAAAGATTCATTTTTATGTGATCAAGACATAAAAATAAGTTTGGTAAAGATTTATTGCTTATACTACTTGATTTATAAATGTGACTTAAAAAAGTAAGGCAGTGTTAGCAGAAGTGCTATCAAGCAATAACGTGATAAAATGATAAAAATGTCTATGAAAAATATTTCTCTAACTTGACCTCATACAAGGTATGAGGTATGAGGTTATATGAAACAAATAACAAAAGCAACATAGTGAATTTAAGCATAGATATTATTAAAACTGAGCTGCTCATAAAAGAACATATAATTTTAAGAAAAATTATCAGTGTAAAGGTCAAAATTCTGTGGAAATTATGTCTATCTTGAGGAAAATTTGGCTGATGGTAGACTATAAATTGAGCACGGAAAACAGGTTTTAGGACTGTAACATTTTGCACATGAGGCTCTGAATATCCAATTCTAATCAAACTAGGAGGACCAGGTGGGGATTTTGAGGGTTAGCAGACTGTTCTGTGGGTTAAAATGTGTGTTTTAATGAATTGCGATGCTGAATTAATATCTCATCTTTGTGCTGAGAGGATGCTTTTTCTTTCTGGAGGTTAATCCCACGTACATTCTGTCGCTACTGCCTGGCATGGGGACTGCAAATAGGCTGATGTGGGGCTCAGTGACTCAGGCCTAAGTTTCCACAAGCATAATTAGTCAAAGAAAGAGAGGACTTTCCTAGTTATGACCTAATCAGAACAAAATTCATTTCAGTGAATGGAAGGCGTGTAGAAAGGTGCATTAGTTTATTTTATACTCTTTGGTTTCTTAAACACATTTACTCAGATAAAATTCTGGCTATGAATTTATAAATACATGGTATGACTTACCTGGGTCTCTGCTACCATATTTTCATCAGGTTTTAAGTGTACAGTGAAGGCCTCTCTCATCTCTCTTATTCCATCGAAGATTACTTCAATTTCAACAATATGCTGAGTTTCTCCTTCCTTAAACTCGATTTCTATAAATGCAAAATCACAAATTTAAATTTTTTGTACATGAATATGAGAAATTTTAGTCTAGTTTTTTAAAATCTCTGTGGTACTGGGGATTAAACCAAGTGGTGCTCTACCACTGAGCTACAACCCCCCAGCGTCCCTTTTTAATTTTTATTTTGAAAAAGGTCTTGCTAACTTTCCAGGACTGGCCTTGAATCTGTGGTCCTCCTGTCTCAGCCTCCAGAGTTCAGGGATTTCAGGCACTTACCACTGCACCCAGCTTGTATTCAAGCTTTTTTTGACTATGGGATACAATGAAAGACACATTTTATATTGTGGTGCAGTATGTCTTTGTGTGTAAGTATAGGTGTGTGCAAAAGGGAAGCAAAATTGTCCCTTCTATCTATATTGCACTGTAATGTTTTCTATTTTGTCCTATCAGAAGGAAAATTCTAATCATGTTATTAAATTGGTTTATTCATTCACAATTTGAAAAAAAATGCTGATTTATGGGACAACCAATAGTTGTTATACTAGGAAATGATCAGACACACTCACCTCTCATTCCCCAGAATTTCTGAACCAATAAGACCCGAGTCAAGGTGGGTATGTGGTGGATGCCTATAATTCCAGTACTTGGGAGGCTGAGACAGGAGAACTGTAGGTTCAAGGACAGCCTCAGCAAGGTACTGAGACTCTCAGCAACCTAGCAAGATCCTGATTCAAAACAAAAAAATAAAAAGGGCTAGGGGTGTAGCTTGGAGGTAAAATGCCCCTGGGGTACAATCTCTAATACCAAAAAAAAAAAAGAAAAAAAGAACCCAAGTCATATGAATGGGACTGCAGGTATGTGTGAATGGTATTTATGTATATATGTAGAAAAGATGGATAGTAAATTGTTGAGTTTTCTAATGCAATATCATATTTCTTTTTGTTGTTTTTAGAAACCTAGAACAGTTATTATAGATAAATACTAGTGTTTTTTTTTTTCTTACCTGCCCCTTCTCACTAATTGTTTTGTGGTCATGAACAGTAAATCCAATTATTAAAATCCTTACCTTAACTGTTTTTTAAAAAATTGAAACATTTTTAAATAATTGGATTTTTATTGAACTCGTGATTGAGTGGCTGAGCACACCGCTAATGTTAAATAAATAATTTTGTTGGTTTCCATATACCCAGAGAACGCAGAGTCCCCATGGTTGGGTTTTCACCAACCTATCACTGTCCTCTGCCAGCACAAACTTTTCTATCTTTAGTTTTATATTGTGAATGTTTTTTAAACTAAATTAGATTATCATCATAGATATCATGCATGCTTTCAATGTAATAGAAACTTATAGGAAAATTATTATGTAATGTCTGATCATGAGATGAGCATAAAACCAGCATAAAGTTAGCAAAGACTCCAGATGATCAGCTAGCATTTCTATTCAAAAGTTTCCTAAGTCATAACACATATACCCTGTAAATAAAAAAAAAAAAAGTTGACTTTATTTTTCTAAAGGAGATGAATTTAAAAGAGCATGTCTACTTTTATTTCAATTAGATGTATGTATCTTCTTTTTCTCAGGGACACAGCACTAACACAGGGTGTTGCCGTGATCGTGTAGTGACAGGAGCCCTCACCTTCGGACACAGGATGGTAGTCTTCTCCGGAGGTGGCCGAGCCGTCCTTGGTGTGGACCCTCACTATGGAAACCTTTGAAGCATCTCCTTGTCGAATTACTGGAATTTTAACGACCACTGACTCTCCCGGTTCTTTGGGTTCAGTGACACTGAATTTGGTTTCTCCAAATTTGATAACAGCCTCTAAAATTGGGGAAAACACAGACAAATTAAATTTTTAATAAGGGAAACACTTTTCCCCATTCTTACTGTTTCCTTCCCATGGGAGGTGGCTGCTCTTTGTCCCTTTACTCGCCTTAGTTGTGAGTGTGGAAAGAGATGATAAGTGTAGCCTCCCTCTTTTCTGGGAATTAACTAGCCTCCAGGGAGCATGTACTCTGAGCTGTCCCTTTGTACTATAAATCCTACAGATGCAAGCCATTGGCAGGGGAGGGGAAGGAGGAAAGTGTTGGCCCAGGACTAGTTACCCAAAGTGTGTTTATGGGAAAGGGCAGATATGCATGTTTGGGTTTCAGTATTTAGATATCAGAAATATACAAAAAATTTTTATCAGTTTTTTCCTTTCCTCCCTTCCTCCCTCTCCTCCTCTCTCCCTCTCTCCCTTGTTTCTGCTGTGCTGGGGACTGAACTCAGGGCCTTGCACATGCCAGGCAAGCTTTCGACCACCGAGCTACATCCCAAGCCCCCCAAGTTTGTTAGTTTTAGTGGTTTATTTTGCTCCCCATTTGTCTTAGTCTTCTTGTGTGTGTTTGTTTCTAACTTTCAAACTGTATTCAGAAAGAGGAGGTTATTTTCTAAGCCACCTGGAACCTTATCAGGGGTGGATTTCAGTTCCTAGTTCACAGCTGAGCATTAGCAATGGCTTCTTACTATCGGCATCGTCTCGAATCCTTATCAGGGTTTCGTTCTGTTCACCAATGGCAGCCCCAAAGGGAGAGCTGCTCTGTGGAGAGCCGAGGACCAGCCGGAGCTCCTCCATCTCCTCATAGAGCGTGTCGTCCATCAGCTCAAGGATGCAGGGCTTCTCAGTCTCACCTGGAACCAATAACAATGGCAGTAGGTCCGTCATTCCACAGCAAGAATCAAGCCCTCTAAGAGCAAGGATGTCGTTTTCTTCCTGCTATATCAGTGGGAAGCAGGAAGAAACGACATGAAATAAGCTTTCGGTTAATATTTGCTGAATAAGTGAATAAATACTTGAACACATGTAATGACAGGCTCTCGTTTGTACAGGGAATTTTCTTAAGTCTGTCTTTAAGTTCTATCACTTATCTCAGAAAACAAGATAAAAAGAGCAAATGCCAATTTTGTTTATGAATTCTTAGCATTCTAATCAGAAAGCAAATTTAGAGCTGGGTGCAGTGGTCCACATCTATAATCCCACTACTTGGGAAGCTGAGACAGGAGGAGGAGGATCAGAGGTTTGAGGCTAGCCTTAGCAACTTAATGAGATTGTGTTTCAAAAAAAAAGGGGCTGGGGATGTACCTTGGATATAGAATGTCCTGTGTTCCATCTACCTTATCAAAACAACAACAACAAAACACACACACACACAAAAAAAAACCCCTACAAATTTAGAGAATGTTAGTGAATGTATATAGTTAGTCACTGTTAATTTGAATTTGACCAAAACACTAGTTGCCAGTATTACTAAATTTTGATATATTCAACAAATCATTGAGTCAAGAACAATTAAGTGCCTGCTTCTGAGTGGGCCCAATATTATGTCCTGAATTTTCCTTCATCCCATTAATAATTTCTTTTTTTTTTTTTTTTTTTTTTTTTTTTTGCGGTACTGGGGATTGAACTCAGGGGCATTCTACCTCCGAGCTATACCCCCAGCCCTATTTTTTATTCTTTATTTTGAAACTGAGTCTCACTAAGTTGCAGTGCCTCACTAGGTAGCTGAGGCTGGCCGCGAACCCGGATCCTCCGGTCTCAGCCCCATTAATAATTTCTTAAAACATATTTAATGACTGTAAAATATACTATCATATGGATGTTCAAAGAAGCAATTGTCTAACTGCGGGCTATTTAAGTTATTTTCAATCTTCCCTTACTGTAAATGTTACTTTGTGACAAACATCTACATAAGAAATTCTTTCTGTACATTTATGATTTTCTTAGGAACATATTCTTGTAAGTGCTGGACTAAAGGGATCAAATAGTCACGAACATATCAAAGTCAATCACTAAACTGAACTTGAGAAGGAGGGAGGAGGAGGGAGTGGGGTGGGAATTGGGGAAGGGTTAAATGAGAAATGTGTGCATGTATGATTACAATGCACCAATTAAGAAAATAAAATTAAAAAAAAGAATTGACAACAATAAAAAAAGTACTGGGTACATATAGGAAATGTGAGATTTATTTCAACATTAACTTTAATTTCAAATACAGTGAAATCTGTACATTTGATATGTCCTTATCCATTGAGTAAGTTTTGAATAAACCATATAGCACATCATTAGCAGACAATCAGTGTAATACAGAAATCAATAGGCATTCCTTCAGCTTTTTATGATCTACTTCACCTTGTCATTTAGTGCACATAAAACCATCTCATAAGCTTGTTGAAATCAAGGATCTTATATTTACCTGATGTATATTTCTCAACAAACACTTGACTTCTTTAAACTACCAGACCAACGCATGTGTATCTATGTTTATAGCTGCACAATCCACAATTGCCAAACCATGGAACTAGCCAAGATGTCCATCAATAGATGAATGGATGACAAAACTATAGGATATGTACACAGTGGAATTTTATTCAGCCATAAAGAACAAAATCATGTTATTTGTAGGGAAATGGATGGAACTGGAAAACATTATGCTAAATGAGATTAGTCAGCCACAAAAAGTAAAAAATCAGGAAAGATTTTTTTCTCTAGGGAAAAAATGGGTCATAGGAAGGGTTCTAGATAAAGAGGAAGAAACCTTAGATGACCAAAGAGGGTGACCTAACTGAAGGTGATGGGAGTGGGGGGAGAGGGAAACACCCTAATGCATATGATGTACATTCACAAACATATCAAAGTAGATCACTAAGCTGAACATGAGAAAGAGGGAGGAGGAGGGAGTGGGGTGGAAATTGGGGAAGGGTTAAATGAGAAATGTGTGCACGTATGCCTCTACCAGCTTGTACCTCATTAAGATGTATGATTACAATGAACCAATAAAAAAAACCTTCTATTTAAAAATGTCATGCTCTAACTTACCTGGGAGGAATGTGATGATGGAGATGTCAGTGTTGGGGCGCTCTTCAAAGTCCATCATCACCTGGGCGGACCCCTGCCGTGTGTAGCACCTCACTGAAGACCTGTATTGGATGTCTCCGCTCCTGTGGATCATTGCAACTATCTGCCCATCATCTTCACTTCCAGTGTACACTCGTTCTTTGAATTGCATCTTAGGCACTGCAAATACAAATAAACCCACAGATCAAAGTGAACAGAAACTTCCTTAAGGAAAATGGCATTTCAGAGAATGTGATTTAATGGGAAGAAGAAGGGAAAAGAAAAGAGATTTGGATCACCACCTCTACTCAGTTATTTGCCGAGTAAATCACTTGACTTTAAGAGCTTTCATTTCCTTATCATTGAAAGTTTTCTCTGCCTATTTTGTGGAGTAAGGGTATGCAAGAAAATATTAAAGTAGATAAAACCAGAGACCTTAAGATATTGCATTTATAGATGCATTGCTTAGGCATACATTCTTCAGAATTTCTTGATATGAAGAACACTGGTATTATGGACCAACCCTGAGCCGGGCATGGTGGCACATGCTTGTAATTTGGGAGGCTGAGACCGGAGGATCCGGGTTCTCAGCCAGCCTCAGTTACCTAGTGAGGCACTCTGCAACTTAGTGAGACCCTGTTTCAAAATAAAGAATAAAAAATAGGGCTGGGAGTATAGCTCAGAGGTAGAATGCCCCTGAGTTCAATCCCCAGTACTGCAAAAAAAGAAAGGACCAACCCTGTCAGCACTTTGATTTTGCTTGCCTTCTACTAGCCATTGGCCGTGAGATGATAAATTTCTGGTAAGCCATCCACTCTGTAGATCTTCATTAAAAAAAAAAAAAAAAAAATTGCAGCTCTGGCAAACAAATATAGGTATACAGAGTTTATAATTCTACTTGTCACTTTAAAAACTCTGGCTTACCATTTTATTTATGGAAAGATTACTAGACACTCACAATCTGAGACAGAGTCGTTGATAAGCACTGTGGCTTTGCTGGGCTCCCCGAGGGCCGCATTCATAGGCATACGAAGCACCAATTCAAATCTCTCAATTCCCTCCAGCACCGGCTGTCCCAGGTCATCCAGAATGAGAACACCCACGGTCTGCACGTTGACTCCAGGAGCGAAGTCTAAGTTGCGACTAATTCCCACGTAGTCGGTTCCAGCTGGGACAGTGACAAAAGGATTATTCATTAGGGGACTAAAGTTTTAAAAAATCATAAAAAATAAATTATATAAGACAGGCATGGTGGTGCACACCTGTAATCCCAGTACTTGGGAGGCTGAGACAAGGGGATCACAAGTTTGAGGCCAGCCTTAGCAACTTGGCAAAACCCTGTTTCAAATACATACATACATACATACATACATACATACATACATACATACAGAAGGCTGGGGGCGTAGGCTGGAGGTGTAGCTTGGAGGTAGAATGCCCCTGTTTTCAACCCCTGATAACCCTCCCCCCAAAGAGAAAATTAATAAATTATGTAGATGTGTTTATAATTCACTTTAAAAAATAGGGACCAGCATAAGACTATAGAAAAATACCTTTAATGAAATGCAAAAGATTAGTATCTACATGGTTATTGAGGTAGTAGATCAAATACCATGTTCTGAACTTTATGTGTAATGGTTGGACTTTAGATTAGTTATTTAGCTTTCTGTGTTATAGTTCCTCCAACTTTATTATAATTCTCTAATGGAGCTAATAAATACGAGCTTAAAACAATCAACATGATGATCAAATATATGCTCATATGTTATTCTGTATGAAACCCATACACTAAATTTTGTTCACAGTAGTAAATATCTGTATTTCTTACTTCTGTATTTCTGGAGCTACTATAGAGCATCCTGTTTAGGTGTGTGGCTTCCTGTTGGTTAAAGCAACACATTTCTCCTGTTGGTTAAAGCAACACATTTCAGCTATGAGTTTCAGTTTCACTAGCCCCAGGCAATGAGAGCAAGCTTCAATTTCAAAGATATATTGGATCTTTGCTTTAATATTTTTCAGACCATGGAATGCATATCCAGCGCTGCTACCTTTAGTCATATCTAAAGTAGTTACAGACAAAACTGTCTTTTAATCTTTAGTGACTGCATCCACAAAGACTTGAAAGTGGAGGGTAACAGTTCAGTCTTACTGTTTCTCTCTTTGTTTTCATGCTTTTTGCTTTTTAACTCTCATTTTCTACTTCACCTCTGAATATGCAACTGTCTGAGCATATTTTTATTTAATGTTTTCCATGAAAGACATATTTCATGTTTTTAATTCATTTTAAAAAATCTTTGTCAGCCGGGCGTGGTGGCGCACGCTTGTAATCCCAGCATCGGGAGGCTGAGAATGGAGGATCCGGGTTCGCGGCCAGCCTCAGCTACCTAGTGAGGCACTCCGCAACTTAGTGAGACTCGGTTTCAAAATAAAGAATAAAAAATAGGGCTGGGGGTATAGCTCGGAGGTAGAATGCCCCTGAGTTCAATCCCCAGTACTGCAAAAATAAATAAATAAATAAATAAATAAAAAATCTTTGTCTTCTGGGACTGGAGATGTAGCTCAGTGACAAAAATGTGTGTTTAGCATGCTCAAGGCTCTTGGTTCAGTCTTCAGCACCCAAACCCAAACCCAAACCCAAACCCAAACCCAAACCCAAACCCAAACCCAAACCCAAACCCAAACCCAAACCCAAACCCAAACTCAAAGCCAAACCCAAACCCAAACCCAAACCAAAACACTTGTATCTTCTTGTGGTTCTTTTCATATTTTTCTTTTCCTTTGCTTTTTACCCTTTATTCTCATTTCCTTCTCTCCCTCCTCCAACTATTCTGATTTTGATTTTTTTGTTGAAAATGAATAATTTAGCCAGGCATGGTGGGATTATTAAAGACATTTACATATAAACCTCAAAAAAAAATTAAATCTAAGCCAGGCGCCGTGGCGCATGCCTGTAATTGGGAGAAGACAGGAGGATTGAAGGTTTTAGGACAGCCTCAAAAACTTAGTGAGACCTTGTTTCAAAATAAAAAATAAAAACAGCTGGGGATATAGCTTGGCGGTAGAATGATTCTAGGTTCAATGCCCAGTATCAAAAAAGAGGATCACAGGTTTACAGCCAGCCTCAGCAACTTAGTGAAGCCCTCCGCAATTTAGTGAGACCCTGTTTCAAAATAAAAAATAAAAAAATAGGGCTAGGAGTATAGCTAGGGGTAGAAAGCCCCTGGGTTCAATCCCTAGTTCTGCAAAATAAATAAATAAATAAATAAATAAATAAATAAATAAATAAATAAATAAATAAATAAAATTTGACTAAATAAATGGTTATGGGACACTTATAATATGCAAAGCACTACACTAGTTCCACTGCATTAAAAAAGGAAAACCTAAGGTGATTTTTAAAATGGTACAACCCCTGCTTGCTTTGTGTGACATGTTGATAAAGTATGTATATGTTTGCATACATCACACATTCCTCTTGCAAAGATGAATATATGTACATGTGATAGTCTGTATTGTTGGTTGATTAGAAAAAAAGAGAAGGCTGCTTTGAGTCCTATGCTTACCTTAAACTTCATGATCAACTTCTTGGAGATACAGACTCCAAAGTGAGAGGGAGGCATATGTTAGCTGGGTCAGGTTGTGTAATGAAGTGTGGATGAAGCTTGTTGGAGCTTATGCACTTATGGGGACACAAGGTTTAAAGGAGAAGAGAACCAAGTGAAGGCGCATACCTGCATGACACTCACATGTTGTTAAGATTTCCGTGAGAGTGGCTGGCATGATTACTATTGCAGACACAATGCCATAACATTCAACCATGTTAGATTTGCCAAGAGTGAAACCAATTCATGCAGACATAGGCCTAAGAATTTAGAGTCTCTGAGTTTTACATTGTAACCTAACCTCTGATTCATGGTCCTTAAATGTCCTTTCCTACATTGGTAAATAAAGCCTAGATTCATCTACTACATAGTAAGAATTTAAGGGATAAAAACCCATCTGGACCACTTTAACAGGAGTGAAGTATTTTGTCTGAAGTATTTTGTGTCATAGTAGTTGAAAGTTGTAGAACATGTCAAAGAGCTGCCAGAACTCTGAGCAGTAGGAAACAGCTCACCGTCTGCAGAAGGAGGGTCGGTTTTCCGAGATCTCACAGTGACACTGGAGGGCTTGGAGAGGTCGGTGCCGGTTCTCCACACTTGTACCTCCACGTGGCCGGCGCTCTCTTCCACAGAGTACTGCACATCCCCAAAGTAGAAGACAGGTTCTGTTAGGATGGAACCAAAACCAATTTTGTTATTTTTTTTTCATCTTTTTACAGTAATGAAATGCTATTGACATGTTTTCAAAGAGTGAGCTTCCTCTTGTATCATAATTTTTCCTTTTCCTAAGATAGAGTCTCTTTAATTTGTACATTTATGTAGTTTCCAGGTAAAAGTAACACTGAAAAATACAAAATCAGAAATACATATGGTAAAGTGCCTTATGGAACATTCTCATCTGGAGGCATAAGAATTCATTCATCTCCCATATGTAGGATTATAAATGGCTTCTAACTGCATCTCTTGATGGAAAAATAGAAACAAATGCAATACAACACATAAGACTGATCTTTTTTTATGTTTGGCCTGGGCACTCATTTTATCATCTCTTCCCAAGTTCCCACTCTGAAATAGCGATACTGCATTATGTCATCTTCTAGTCCCTTAGATTTGGGCTTTATCCAGTACAGTTGGGTCATTATTACCAGTAGGTTAGAACCTAATCGGCGTAACTAGACTGAATATGTGTGATTACCAACTGTGAAGACTTCAAGGGATCAGGACCTGCTTGATGGTTAACTGTTGAGTTTGGGTGATCTTCTGTCTCACCTGAGGTTTCATCAAATAAATAATCTCATACCAAGAGTCTCACATTTATCCTCATGTCTGAAAATGATGTGACTCAGGTTCTAAACAAGGGCACATGCTTTGGGAATTCATATTTTTCTCTCATATTGGTGAATGAATTTGAATTGACTTGATCATTTTTTCCCATCTGATTTAACCTGTGCCCAACAATTTGCTTTGTGATGTAGCTGCCAGACTCTGAAGTATAGCAGTTAGAGGACTAATGAAGAAAACTGATACATAATATGTGAGATTATTTTTTAAGTACTGAAGTATAGATGGGCTCACAGGAAACTGAAAAAATGTATAACATATATTTTCCCCATTGTGATCTTATTTGTAAATAATTGTTAGCAAAGGTAAGTTAATTGAGTGTGTACGAAAGGTGAATAGCCCTTGTAGTGAGACATTTCTGTCATTTGTCTCTGGTTTTGCCAGTTTCAAAAATACCAAATCTAAATGGACATATACCTCGAATCACTGTACCTTAGAACACAAGGTCACCAGTCAGATGATGTCATGTTTCAGAGAATCTTTTTAAATCCCCAAATCCACAAAATAGAACATCCACAAAATAGAACATACCCTTACAACCATCAACCATGGCTCACAAAGCCATTGGGAAGCCAAAGGAAATCTCTGCACTGTTCAAGTTGAAGTAAGAACTTCATTTTCCTGCACTAAATAAATTACCTATATTAAATTGGAAAAGCATTTTCCTTGCTTCTTCATATGGTGGAAATGATTAAAAACACATCGTTTTCCTGAAGTCTTGAAATAATATGAAACCAACCTTGGGAACTTTGTTTGCATATTTTGGTTTAGGAGGTGATAAGTCTGCCTACCGCATAGTTTACCTCCTTCCCATCTTGTCTACATGGGCTGCACGGGGCATGTGAGTGTGTGTGTACAGATAGATGAAGGTGCTATCCTGTAACCTCAGTCAGAGCAGACCTGTATTACAATCCATGCATTCCTTACATTTCTCACCTCTAAGCAGGGGGCAAAGGTGAAGGCAGAGAGGCCTGAAAGGTGAAGGCAGAGAGGCATTCTGACTCCATGGCCAAGACAGGCACATCTGCACGACTTTCAAAAGGCTTTTATAATTATCACGGAGGCTTGATCACCTGCTTCCAAAAAATGAACTTTCTAAATCTCTTTACATTCCTGGCAAACCATATCATCACACAGATTAGTTTTCTGAGTTATGGGAGAGCTGTGAAATGCAGAAAGACCCACTGCCTAACCCCCTGCTAATAGCTAATACTGTGATCTCCCACCTCCCCACCTTCCTAGTCCTTCAAAGTGTAAAGTTTATACTAGAAATGGGTCAGAATAAAATCATGTGAGTACAACCAAAGAAACCAAAGGAGTTACTTATCAGAGACAAATGTGTTTTGCATGTGTGTTCAGATTCATTTTGTCAATCGTAGAACAAATCCTTTTTGTAGTTTAATGTATAGTTCATATATACATATTATATACATATCCTATGTAGTACTCAGAATTTTTAATCCAACTAGTTATTCATAATGAAGATTAATGATAATAATTATTATATATAGACACATGCACTGTGTGCTCAAGCACATGTGGGAGGGAAAGAGAGAGAGAGAGAGAGAGAGAGAGAGAGAGAGAGAGAGAGAGAGAGAGAGAGAGAAAGGCAGAAATGAGGGAGGAAGAGAGGAATAGCATAGCATATGGAACAATGCCATAAATAATAAGAATTATATAAATGATACAAACAGTATTATCATATTGCCTACTATATAATATCATCATATTGCCAATGATATGGTATACTATTTCCTCCAGCAAAAATCAGCAGGGGGAATGGAAATAGGGCTTTAACCCTGAATCCTTCAGTTTTAAAATAGAAGATAATAGATGGAGTTAGGAAAGTGAATTAACTATTTCAGTTAAAGGAAGCTTCGGATTATCAGTAAATTTAAGCAATTTATATTATGTCTCTCCCTCTCTGTGTTTCATTGAGGATGACTAGAAAATTGGTCAAATAATCAATTGCAATCATTGTAGTTAAAGTTTGAAGTGATTATTATGAAATTAAATAAAAATTCAATAGTTTCTATAAGACACAAACAAAACCCACTCTTTAACCACTTAGTTCTTGTGCCAGGAATAAAATATAAGGTTAGATATCAGAACCTTTGTATCTAAATAAATGAAAACTCATGCTGATTATTTCTATTTTAATTTCTCAACATCTTTTAAAAAAATCTCTAAAATTTGAATATTGGTTATTATTGTTACCACTGGGCCAAAACCTTATGTATATGAATGAGCTATAAATCCTTCAAGTGAGTTGTGTTACAGATGTCAACCAAGTAAAAGATGTCCCTGGAACATTTTAATGGAAATTAAGTAAGCTTAAATCGAAGAAAAGGATAAATGGGTAAGATGGTCAACAACTGAAGGATACTTATGCAAAATCCAGAATAATTACTGTGCTAACAAATAATTATTTATGAGTAAGAATTTTAAGTCATGTCTCTCTTTGGCAAATTTTTTTCTTGTCTAGAACGTGGCTTCTTTTAAAGATTAAGTAATCCGAAGATCTTTGTGGATCAGACATGGAAAATATTCATATTACAACTTAGAGTAAGTTAGCAAAAGCCTAATTAATTCTCTGATTCAGCTCTTAAATACATGCTGTGCCTTGTACAACATTGAAGTGCACAGACTTCACGCAGACAATAGTCAGTAGCTGATACTATTACCTGGAATGACAGGATGAGCAAGGAAAGCCACACATCCTGCAGCCTACACCCACCTAATACCAGGAAACAGCTACTCCTAATCACTCCTCCACCCTGGGATCAGACTCCAGAATGTGTATTTTATTCTCTCTGCAGAGAAAAAATAAGTCACATCCAAATGGTGTGTGAGCCTTGCAAGGGAGGTTTTCAATTGACCTGGTGAAAGAGTGTGAAATTCCTAAAGGATGTCAAAATCTACCTTCCATCCTTTGTGCTGTTTCACTTCTCTACGTCAAGGACACAAATCAAGGCATTGACTGCAAAAGAGTCTATTTGAGCTCACTGACATTAATAGAACTTTCAAAGCTGGAGTAACTTTCACTGCAAATGTAGAAGAGTAGGCTTGGCAAGCTATACTGCACACACCTGCAACAAAGGGAAATAATTTAAGTGTTTTTCCCATAGGGTAAAAGTGAACTTTTTTTTGGTGTCTAGATTGATGTTTACAATTACATTGTGTCTCATGAGATGAAAGGAAGAGGTGCCAGTAGTAATTACTATCTGGAGCCAAATCTTATTTACTCACGTGTACCTGGACCATCAGTCAAGTAAGCTTTGTGAATCTCACTAACATGTTTACTTAGCACTGAATGGAATAAAAGCTTTTATGTTGTCTTTTGATTCAGTGCTGAAAATAACACAAAGGAACCTCCTAAAAATTGTCTCCAACTCAGATCGCTCCTCTGAGCTTTGGACCTTGATAATTCGTTTTCTACTAAACCCACTCCCCGGGCACCTCAAGGTAAACTTCTCTAACACACAGTCAACAGAGTCGGTCCCACCCACCCCTGGTTTCTCTGTCTTACTGCCCTTTAAACAAGACACAGTCAGCACTACTTGCCATTTGAATTTCTTCAAGGACCACGTAAACAGGCTCTTTCTGAGACTGACTGATCTCATTTAGCATAATATTGTCTAGTTCCATCTATTTTCCTGTCAAATGGCAGAGTAAAATTCCAAGAATTCAGCTGAGAATAGTTGGTGAGCCTTTCTCCAAGAAGATAATGTTATCAGAGATTCTATTACCAATATAGCTTCACTCTGAAACTCTAAGGTGACCTTTCGGAGGGTCAAACTAAGTTTAAAATAAAATTTAAATGTCATTGTCATCAAAATCTTTTAGTATCCAGTAGCACGTGATGGTGAAGCTTCATGAATGTTCTTTATTCAACTGATATTGTTGAGTTCTCTGCCTTGTAGAAGAGAGTTTTCAAAACTTTATAATGTTTTCCATCCTATATGATTTCATACCCCATAAATGAGAGAGGGGAAGAAAAAAACCAGTCCTGACCTACGAACTGATTTTTCAACTAAATGGAATGCAAGTTTATGATTTTTGAAACACTCTTCTTTATGGCAGTGTTTTCCTAAAGTGGTTGCAGATCTGCACTGCAGGGCCCTGAGGTTTTCTGACATGCAGATTCCCGGGTTCTCACCTCAAATCAACAAAGTTAAAATTTCTAGCCACCAAAAGTTGTTATTTTTATTTTTATTTTTTTGGTACTCAAGGTTGAACCTAGAGGCATTCTACCTCCAAGTCCCATTTTATCTATTTATTTTGAAACAGGGTTTCATTAAGTTGGCTGGTCTTGAACCTGCGATCCTCGTCTCAGCCTCCCAAGTATTGGGATTGTAGGCATGTGCCACCAGGCCTGGCTCTAGTCAAAGGTTTAAATGGTTTCAGGTGAACCACATGCACATTGGAGTCTGGAAATGAGTTGCAGCCCCTGGGCAGCTCTTGTGGGAGGGTGCAGGAGCACAGCCATCACACTGGGCAACAGCTGCTGGAGCACAGATGTTCTGCATGCCAGGCTGGCACAGGGTGGCAATCCAGGGAAGAAAAAATGTGGGCTAGGTCTTGAAGACTGAGCGGGGTTCGTCAGCAGCAGAAGAGTGCTCAGGGGGGAGGGAAAGGAGGAAAGATGTGAGGACACATGGTACAGGGAATTCCCAGAGAGGGCAAAAGGCAGGGGCGGAAGTTCAGGTGAGAGCCAGGCTGAGCAAATTCTTGTGTACCATGCAGCTAATTTTCAAGCTGGAAGGGACACAATCAGAACTCATTTTGTGAAAAGGGACCTATAGTAGCACAAAGGACTAATGGAAGTGGGCTTAAACTAGAAGCTGGGGAATCAATCAAAGTGCAGTCCAGTGGATTCAGTTAGTAAAGTCTTTAGCTAAGGCAGCAGGAGAGGGAGACTGAGAACTCAGAATCAAAAAGGGCTTCAGAAATAGAAGGACAATGTGAGGGGCTGAGACAGAAGGGTTGCTGGTTGGAGGCCAGCCTTAGTAACTTAGTGAGGTCCTTAGGAACTCAGAGAGACCCTGTTTAAAAAAAAAAAATAGGGGTGGGTATAGCTCGGAGGTAGAATGCCTCTGGGTTCAATCCCCAGTACCAAAATAATAGTAACAACAACAACAACTGAAGAAATTAAATGGCAGTACTTTGTGATCAATTACATGCAGAGGCAGTATCAAGGTGGACAATGGTCCAGCTTGGCCAGCTAGGTGGCTTTCTAATTGTGAAGGCTGCTCATTTTGTCACTGTTGTGCCAATGCCAACCCATTTCTTTCCTACACAATCATTCTTCTTATTTTCATTGGTCATCTTTCCCAGTATGCTTGAGTGATCTCTTTCTTTTTTTTTCTTGTGATAGAGATTGAACCCAGGGGCATTCTACTTCTGAGCTACGTCCCCAGAACTATTTTATTTTTTATTTGGGAACAGGGTCTCACTAAATTGCTGAGGCTTTGAACCTGTGATCCTCCTGTCTCAGCCTCCCAAGTACTGGGATTATAGGTGTGTGCCACCACACCCGGCATGAGTGATGTATTTCTTTAAAATTGCCTGGGTAAGCATATTAACATCCTTTGTTCATATCTGTGGGCCCTTCTTTTAAGGCAGATGAAGATTCCCAATTATTCTTTATGGCTAAGAACACAGATGAGAGCTTTCCCTAGATTTTTGCAGAGATAATATATATAATTAAATTTAAGGTTATGAGTACAATTATTTTGGAGAACTAGTAAAATAATGTATTTAGTCAACAGTATGTCTGGTTTATAAGACAAAAGCAAAGACAAAATTTGCAGAGAAGCAACTTCTGAGAATGAATCACTGATGGAAAGTAGCCAAGTTGTTTGATGTGGGTAAAATAATTTTCTTTCCAAACCTGTGTATTCCATGTGTCTTTCTCTTCCCAGATGCCATTGACATCATTTGTTTAATCAAAAGGGAATAAACTCTCTACCCACTTAATAGGTAAGATTAACACACCAAATATAATATCTAAAAAAACAAACAATATTTTCACTAATGCCTTCATTTCTATCCTATACTACTTAGTGCACCATAATATGAATCACATAATTGGATCTAAAATGCTTTTTCATTCAATAGTGCTGGTATTTTTCTCCATTATTAATAATAAATATTTGTCTTTGGTGTAATATCAAAAGTGAGAAACAATGATAAACGGTTGAATTCTCCATAAGTTAATAAAAGAGTTTGTTGTATTTACTGCCAAAGTTGAATTAGAAGGTTTCTTGGAAAGAGTTATTTGGCCATCCTCAGTTGAATGGGTCTAATTCTGGATAAAGCCCATGCCATCACATGCTGTCTACTAAGGGATACGACAGGTACGTGTTAGAAACTCTTAATACTGACAACCAGGTATTACAGGTGACGGCACAGTGAATTCCACTGTGGCTATCAATTCACAATTAAGTGGCTTTTCTTTGTGAAACTGCCTAAGTTCCGCCCCTCACTGAAACCCTTACTAGTAAGGTCAGCTTACTTAATATGTCTCAGTTCTTCATCTGTCTAAACTGGGAATGGAGACAGGGGTTTTTTGTAAAGACTGAATGAAAGAGCACAAGTAAAGTGCTCATAGCAGTGCGTGGTGTGACCCAGGCTCAAGTGTTAATTATTATGGCCTTTGTACAGTGCAGGTCCTCCCTCATTGCATTATGTCTTTTGTAACATTTAAAGACTACCCAAATAAATGATGCCTTGCATATATGAAAAAAGGATATTTACTACAGTATGTGATTTCAAAAAAAAATCTAAAAATACCTAAATACCCTCAATAGAGGATCATTAAATATGTTATAGCTATTCTGTGAAGTACTAGATGGTCATTAAAAAGATAAGCAAGGTTCTTATGTATTTGCCAAAAAGCTTTCCATGATATATTGTCACCTGAAATAAATCTATGTGACCATGTGATAATAAAAATTAGTTTATTGAATACTTCCAGAGTGTCTGAACTACTTTCTCTGTGTGTATACATATGTATATATATAATTTTTCTAAACATTTAATATATATGAATGTATATATATATACATATATATTCAATTTTCCTAATAGAGGAAGGTACTGTATTTGAGGTAGGTGCTATTATCACCCCATTTTAGAGGTGAGGAAACTGAGGTCTAGAAGTTTGAGATCAAGAGCCAATGACTATTAGGGAAGTAAAAAAGTCTGCCACTAGAAAGAAAGTAAAAAAGTCTGCCACTAGAGTGTATAGTTACTTTATTCTAGTAATAATTGGCTATAATCAAGAAAAAAAAGCATACATGTAACTGCATGTATTGAAACACCCACATCAACTGACTGTGACCTCAAGGGAGAGATGTGGCTTTGGTGAGGGACATGATTAGACTGCCATTTAGTTGATATATTTCTGTTTGGTACTTGTGCAATATTTTATAATAAAATATTATTACTGAAGGATTAACATGCATAACCCATATTCTTTAAAAAAAAATCTCAAAATATTAGATGTATGAAAAATATATAGCAGAAAGTCTTCCTGTGAAGGTCTTTAAAACATTTTTACTCTTAACAGGTTTTGGCATCTTTACTGACTTTCGGCAGTATTCCAGTGTTGGGAATGAGTGTGCTCCCTAGAGAGCTCAAAAAAATAATGCACCAATGAAAGCATATTAAAAAAATAAAATAAAATAAATCATTATCTGAGTCCCAAAGCCCTGCAAAGTTTGTGTCTGTCCATTCTTATCTATAACCTGTTTCTGCTGATGGCCGCAAACAAACAGTGGCTTCTCCCACTTCTCACGTTGCCTTTCTCATACTGCATTCAAATGACCATTTATCAGGGATGTCTCCCGCAGTGACAGAGCTCCCCAAAGGCAGGAATGCCGTGAACTCCAATGAGAAGCATGAAGGCTGGCATACAGCAGTCATCAAAAAGTGTGTGGGAGCCGGGCATGGTGGCTCACACCTGTAATCCCAGTAGTTGGGGCAGCTGAGACAGAAGGATCGCAGGTTTGTGGCTATCCTTGGCAACTAGCAAGGCCCTCTGCAAATGAGACCCCTTTTCAAAATAAAAACTGAAGTAGGGCTGGGAGTGTTGCTCAGAGGTAGAATGCTGCTAAGTTCAATCCCCAGTTACCCACCCCCCCAGACACGTGATAATTACCTCCAAAGCAATACTTTTGGCTGTAAACTCCTTATCTTATATGTGAGAATATACCACTTAACATCATAGCTAATGCATGAGTAATAACATAATATAATAAAATATAATAGGATATACTAGCTGCATATGCTGAGTGTTTGCCTCTGCGAGCCATATCAAGATGTCTACCATCTTTGTTATATTGCCTTTAGTGATCATCACAGCCTTACAAGGTAATTATTTTTATCTGCTGCTTATAAGCAAAATCAAGTGGAAACTAGGAGAGTCTAAATAACTTGCTCAAGGTCCCACAGGTAGGAGGTGGTATAGCAGTATTCACAAACAAGATACTAGTAGCTTGAAATTTGAACTTTTAAAAATAATTAGTATTTTCTGAAAATGGTTAAATATCTAGACAAGTAAATATTTTTGGATGTTAATAATATTTTTGATTTTTAGAATATTGTCTTTAAGAAGAAAGTGAGAGTCTGCTTGAAGGTAAAGGAAGGAACACTACATTCTATGTAAGAGAAAATGAGAATATGTTATATAGGTCAGTATTCCTAAGTTGTGAGAATATATTTCTTAATTTTAAAAAAAGATAGTACCATCATAGGAAGAGGGAAGGTCATGAGATGTCTCTTTATGCTTATTCTTTCCATACCTTTAAAATTATCTCTGCCTCCCATCACCAATCAGAAGTTATATATGCGCATTTTATCCCTGCTGACTAATGTAAATTGTATCTGAAAGATTTCAGAAGCAACAGGGACTTTTGACATCAGGCTGATTTACTTGGGAATCCCAACAGCTGAGGGAAGCAAAACTACAACTATTAAGGTGTTAAACACAATTGTACAAGGTCTCAGGAATAAAAGCATGCATCTGGCACTCAGAAAATAAATAATCTTGACCACAGACTGCTTAATAATTGACACTTGAAACCTACCCTTGGGCAGCAAAGGAAATGTCTCCAAGAGCAATAGCTATAGCTGCTCCATCTCCTGCTGACAGAAATGTGCTCCCTTTTGGTCAGAAGCCCTCCTTGGCTCTCCTAGGGAGAGTTGCTGAGCAGTAGCTGTCAGCTCTGTTGCTTTGCTTCTTAGTGTAGGGTGGGGGAAGTCCCTGTCCTCCAGGCTGCTATGCCAGGCCCCTCGTGGGCACTGTGGAATGGCCGACAGCAGGCAAGGCAACCTCTTGGGTCTTGGATTTCTAGCCTGCAATCTGGGATAATCCATTTGGGCCCTGAGAAGTCCAGTCACTAAGCTTTCAGGTCTATTCTCATCCTTTTGCCCTCCTTGGGGATTTGTCTTCTGTGCCAACATGTACTGGTTGGTGGCCATTTCTCTCAACACACACATCCATTGATGCTTGCTTGCTTTCTTTTCTTTTTTCTTTTTGGTACTAGGGATTGAACCCAGGAATATTCTACCTCTGAGCTACACCCCACTGCAGCTCTACCTCCAGCTTTTCTTCTTCTTCTTTTTTTTTTTTGTTTCCCCTGAAACAGTGTCTGCTAAGTTGCTGAGTTTGGCCTGGAAACTGCGATCCTCCTGTCTCAGCCTCCCAAGTACTGGTATTATATTTGTGTGCCACTACATCCGGATATAGCCTTTATTGGAAAGAAAATAGTTGCTTCCTTTCAAGAGAAAAACACTCTTCTCTTATAAGTTGTTTGAAACACAGGGGAAACCATAAACCATGACAATGAAAGCATATGCATTATGATTTTCAGGTGACATCTTATATTCAGAGAAAATGTTCTTAGGAACATACCTGGCTGTTAAGCTACCACCATGTTTAGTAATTTAAATAATTTAGTTTACTTTGCAATGATTTAATTATTAATCATTTAATTTATAGAGAATGAAAAAAAACTAGTGTTCAAAAATAAAATAAAAAATGAAGCCATACAGCCTTCCGGGGTGAAAGGTCCCCCTAAGTGAAGTGGGGGGATGGGCAGAGCCTTTTTTTGTGTGTGTGGTACTGGGGATTGAACTCAGGGGCATTCTATCTCTGAGCTATACCCCCAGCCCTATTTTTTATTCTTTATTTTGAAACCAGGTCTCACTAAGTTGTGGAGTGCCTCACTAGGTAGCTGAGGCTGGCCGAGAACTTGAATCCTCCCGTCTCAGCCTCCCAAATGCTGGGATTACAAGCGTGCACCACCACACCTGGCGGGCAGAGCCTTTAGAGCTCCATGGTTAAAAGGTAGTTCAGAAAGGGGATTGTGCAATGGAATTGGAAATCCCAATAAATGGCTTTTAGGGGGAAACTTAGCCATTTTTAGGGCTATTAGTGTTTAGATAAATATAATATCGCTGTGAAGCTATTTAGCACTTGTAATCTAATTGGTGAGTATAAGCTGGAGCAAGCAGAAGTTTCTAGAGCAATGGCAAAGGTTCCCGGCAGTCTATAGGTGGGATACTGATCACTGATTTCCAGAGAAGGACCTAGGAAAATTCCAATAGACTGTGAAGCTCATATGTTGCTCCTGGGAACATTGATATTTTATTAACACACTAAATGAAATAAATACAGCTCTATACTGTTTACCTGAACTTTATTATAAAACCAGTAAACACCAGCAAAAATATTAAGACAGTTAACCCTGGCCAGCCTGCCTGCCTCCGTGCTTTCATTCTATCCACTTATTACTTATTTATTGAAAACTTGTTATGGGTCAGGCACTGTGCTCCATGCTGGGAATATTAAGAGAGATTTTGAAGAATTCCTGGTTCTGTAGTTGAAACAAAAAACAAATACACCATTGCAGTTGTCTTGGCAAAAAATAGCCATGGTAGCTAAATATATTGGTATTCCAAGTGCTTTACATATATTAACTTGTTTATTTTTCATAACAACTTTATAAAGTAGGTGCTATTCTGTAGAAACTGGAGCACAAAAAGGTAACTATACTGAGGTTATTTATCCTCTAAGACAGAACCAGGATTAGACAGCAGGCAATATGGCTGCCTAAGAACATCCTGCTTCTCCATGCAGGAACCATTCTTGCATTGTGCTACCAGTTTTACTACTTAATTTATGTTACAAAAGTATATCTCTCTTTACTCTTTATTCGCTGCAAAAAATTATCATAAAGAATCTCCTTCAATATTACCAAGTCTGTCCACCACTACAATGACCACTGTTTGATTCTAAACTTTTTTTTTTTCTGCATTCCCTTGACTAATACCTTGAAAAGTTCTATCCACTATCTTTGTGGTCTCAGTTCCTATTGCCTTTGGAACTCACTGAGACATGACTTCGGCTTCCTAAATGCTAAATACTTTCTCCAAGTTAAACAGTGCCCTTCCTTTTGCAAAATCCAAGTACGTCTTGCAGATCTTTGCTTTTACTTCTACAGAACATAATACTGTAGGCTACATCTTCTCGTGTCTTTATCCCTTTCCTTCTGTGATACCATCCTGCCTCAGCTCTCTTCTCATCTCTTTGATTTCTTCCCTGCTCACTCATTGAGTTTTCTCTTTAAAAAAAAAAAGATGACCACAACATACATATCATTATCACGAACAGCTGGGTTCTGAAGCATTAAAGTGAGTTAGCTAGGTGAAGAACGAGGAGGTGGAGTGGGGGAACTTTCCAAGCAGCAGTAGCATCATCATCATCATCATCATCATCAGCAGCAGCAGCAGCAGTGAGATGAAACAGGATGAGTACACAGGATTGCAACTTTGGGGACAGTTCGACATGGTATAGTGTGCTGCTTGAGAAGGAGATGGGATGAATAAGGACAGCAGCTGGCAATGGCCAGGCTGTGCAGGACCTTGTGGTTGGAACCTTATCCAAAAGATTGACAGGTGAGAGGTGTGCTCAGTTAAAAAAAGGGGTGTGTGTGATTCAATGTGCATTTAGGGGTCTGGAGGATGGATATGCTGGGACCAGTTGGGTAAATCAGAAGCAGAGAGACTAATTAGACACCAAGTGCAGGGATATAGAAAATATCTGAAGCTGGCTTGGATGAAACAGTGGCAGTTCAGATGGGAAGACAGTAAGGGTATAAATGCAGATATATAAAAGAGGAAGAGTTAGGGTCTGGGAAGGGAATGAGAGGAAAGGGGCTGGTGTTGCAGAAGCATTCACTGAGATTAGGAATACTGAGTATTCCTAAGAATCAGGTATTAAGAAAACCAGGGTTGAGCAAGGACTAAATGCTCTCTCTTGAATTTCTCTCCGAATTGAAGGCACAAAGCTCTTGGTAACTTGGGTATCTATATCACTTTTCCTTCACTGTGTAAAAGAAGATAAGAAACAATTCTCATCTACAACTATATTACTGGGTCTTCCATAATTATAATACAAGGGTTTGCTGGAGTTTCCCTCTTCACAGAAATGTCAAGGGATGTAATGTTTTGAACAAGGTAACAACAAGGTTTCCCTCAGAGAATTAATCAAATACCTTCTGCTAATGGTCGATTTGTCATCTCAGTATATTGAACTGGCTCCAGTGTGTATTACGACTTAGATGCACCCACATTTTAAAGAACTTCATATATTTATTCTGGACAAATGTCAGGGAAAAGATGCATGATAGATCTTTTGGGAGGATGAAGATCCCCTGGAAAGTGGGTGTAAATCTTTGTATCTCTTTCAACCCTGTTGTGTAGTGTAGATAGTATTGCCCTGCTTTCTGACATGGAGACTATACACACAAGTCTAGAGCCAGCACCTCAACCATTTATAATTTTATCTCATATTTATAGAGTCATCTTGCAATACTGGGACTATGAGGACTCTGTGGCTTTGGCTTTTTAGTTTCTTTTTTAAAGCTTTCCCTGGCAGTGAGAGTGGTCCTGAAAACCACCCCTCTGAATTAGTGTGATTCTTAAAAAGAAAAAGGAAAAAAACCACAATGAGCTTCTTGTTGGCATTTTGACTGTAGATCTCTAGCTTTGTGGTTGCTTCCTGGGACTGTGAAACTGATTGCTTGTGAAACACCCTCAGGGAAATTGAAGCTGAGATCTATTTCAGCCCTATAAGGTGTCAAAAGGAAGCTATTTTTCTTTCACAATGCCTATATTCTCATTTTTAAAAAAGTACTAGCTAGTAAAGAGGTACAACCATTTTCTTTCTTTTCATAGGAATGTGTTTAAAGGCAGGGGCTGCTGATCTATGCTAGGACTTGGCTCATCCCAAATAGTGTATGGGTCTTCACAATAGGGAGATTGTCACAGCCTAAAGGAACTTGTGACAATGCACATCAATTTACTAGCTCCCAATTTGAATGACCCAGTCTTCTAAACTCTTTGTGTGGAGGGATCTGGGCTTCCTGGAGCCCAAGGCTAAGTTCCCTGACCTCCGAAAAGTCCCTTGGCATGCAGAGCCAAGCCTTACCGTTTGCCATCTTGCTGTTGTTTATTTATCTTCTTGTTAATTCTCTGTAGATTCCCTATAGACGGGCTAATCTTGTTTATTTATCTTCTTGTTCAAAGTCTCTATACATTGGGCTAATTGTAAGGATACCAGTGTATCCTTAGTGCCTTGTGCCTACCACTTAGTAGGGGCCTAGTCAATATGGGAAGTGAGGGCAAGAGAAATCTCCCTAGCACAGCACTTGAAACATGAGAGATATTCAGTAAATGTTTGAAATGAATAGATGAGTGAGTGAATCCCTTGATATCCATAGGAAGTTGGTTCCAGTGAGGTAGAAGAAATAAAAGATAGTAGCGTAAAGGAGAAGGAAAGAAGGAAATAAATTTTTAATTCAGGCCTGTCCCTCCCTAAACCAATTTATCTCCCAGGCTGATCACTCCCAATTTCCTGGAAAATAAACATTAAAGTTAACTCAAAACTCACTCACCTATAATAATTACCGTATGCAGTTAATTAACCACCCCAATGAATAGCTGAAGCAAGAGAGATAGTATCTTTAGGAACCTGTTAACAGGGGACTTTCCAGTATTATCTATCGATCAGACAAGGGTCAAGGATCCAGAAGATGACCAGGCCACAATAAAGCCTCCTGTGATTGCACGAGGGATGACCACATACCTTCCCATACCCATCTTCCACCAAGTTTCCTTTAAAAGGAGAGCCCCCCCCCCAAAAAAAGGAGAGCCCAGACCCCTAAAATGTCTCTCTAGAGTTGGCCCATGTTCTCCCTTGAACACGTACTCTTCACTTGCCTAAATAAATCTGTGCCTCTACTAACATGTGCTGAAATTACTTTCCTTCACACATGTCAAGAACTGTACTGATCAAGAGTTGAATTCCACCCCCTCTCTGAGAACTCCTCTGGACTCTTCCAGAGATACCTCTTTTCCCATGACACCAGGAACCCTTAGGATATCAAAACCCACAGACAAGCAAGTCGTTTTTATAAAATGAAGTAAATGGTACTTGCATATAACCTATGCACATCTTTCTATATATTTTAAATTGTTTCTAGGTTACTTAATACCTAATGCAACACAAATACTATGTAAATAGTTGTTATACTATACTATTTAGGGAACAACAACAAAAATAATCTGTACATGTTCAGCACAGAGCAATTATTTTTTCAAATATTTTCAATACAAAGATGCAGAAGCCATGGTATGGAAGGCTGACTCTTATTATTTCTAATACCTGTTTCAGTGACATAGGACTGAGGCTGTTTCTTAGAGAAGGGATGAAGAAGATACTTTGTTTCTCCAGAAAGGTAAAGGGAAAGTTTCACCTATAATTTTAAGTGCTTCAACTTGTTAAAAATGGCCTCAAGAAAGGAAGCATATTTAGTGTTAGCTAAATTTTATAATTCCAAGAGAAAATTTTGTTTTTGTTTTGCGGTACTGGGGATTGAACTCAGGGGCATTCTACCTCCGAGCTATACCCCCAGCCCTATTTTTTATTCTTTATTTTGAAACAGGGTCTCACTAAGTTGTAGAGGGCCTCAGTAAGTAGCTGAGGCTGGCCACGAACCCGGATCCTCTGGTCTCAGCCTCCCAAATGCTGGGATTAAACCACTCCCGGCTTTTCCAAGAGAGATCATTACTGTGATTATTTGTAGCATGATGTAGTTGACTGGTTTTATCAAATGATAATAACCTCTGCATATTCTGCACAATCTTATATATGCGTTGGTCACTGGAAAGGTTCTCTGTATCATTTTTTAAATATGCTTTTACTGATGCATTATAGTCTCACATCATAATGTAAATCATGTTGACAGTGACATACATGCACTGTACTTGGTACTTGGAATTGAACCCAGAGGCATTCTACCTCTTTACAACCATAGACCTATTTTTTTTTTTTTTTTGAAACAGGGTCTTGCTAGGTTGATAAGAGTGTTACTATTGCTGAGGCTGTTTTCGAACCTGAAATCCTCCTGTCTCAGCCTCCCAAGTACTAGAATTACAGGCATGTACCACCACGCCTGGCTCTCTGTATCATTTTAAAGAAGACTAAGGCCAGTTACAAAATAAGTATGTATAAGATTTATAAACTAGGAATAAATGGAGAAAGTGGAGATTCAAGTGTCTGGTTCAGTCAGACAGGATGAAATCCTGCTTTTTAGAGAAAGCATAAGACCTATCTGTTCCCCATGAGAAGGAGCATCAATCCATCAAGAGAAAGAAAGGTACACAGAGACCTGGAGGGCACTGTGAGGACTCCTAATTAGAGAACTACTTCTGGTTTCGTAAGGAGGTGAACTAACCAGTTTCCAATCTCTGCAGTGACCATTGGTAAGTTATCAGTGTCGGAAAAGAGGACACATATTTAAAACTTAATTTTTCATTCTATTACTGTAAGTGAAGATGCTGCTGCTTTCTGTTTGGAAATAAGATGTTCTGAAGCATATGTTTTCAACAGTAGACCTCAGGTGCATAGTGTACTGTCTGGATGTGCTAAATAAGTAATCATAGCTCTGTAAGTCCATTGCAGCACTTTATAGGTCCTGGCCTCTCCCACACCCCTGGGGCCTGCCGGCCAAGACTCTGAAGCAATTTGCAGTTGAGCTGCAGTTTTTGGCTTCTCAGCCTTTTTTCTTCTTCTTTTAATATTTCATGATTTCAACAAAAGGAAATACCACACCTCAGCTGCTCACAGATAATTAGGACTTTCTACTGCTAACAATAATACTTTTATGAGATCTTTTCTAATTATTCAACCTTTCATGCATCTTAATACTCCAATCGTATTTTTAAGCTTATAAATGCTGAAGTCTAGTGTCTGAGAAGTGGCTTCTCACATTTATGTGACTTTCAGCACTAAAACAGAATTTGTCAGTGACTGAGATCTTGAGGTTCCTATAAATGTTCAGTGATCTACTTCCAGGGTTTTAGTGATAATAAATCAGCACTATTTATTCTTTGATGTCTACAAGATGGTATTACATGGCCAGATTTCACTCTCCTGTGTAGACGAGATGGGAATCAGGCAGATAGTGTTACTATGAAAAAAGACAAAACAAACACAAGACAGTATTTAATCCCAAGAACAAAGCAGAATCCTTCAGAAAGGCAACCACCTCCGCTGGGTGGTTTGATAAATGATGTGGAAAAAGCGATACTGTTCCCTGTCCAACCCAGGTAGCAGACTGCACTAATATGCTCTCTTAATTATCGTGGAGGAATTAAAATTGCTAAGAGGTGAACCAGAATAATTCATTTGCAAGTTATCCTAATATCTCTAACATTTAATCTCTCTAAGATAATATTTAGGTGCTGCATACATGTAAAGGTATATATGTATATATAGCTTGTTTCATCTTGTAAAGGATATTTAATAACATCTTTGAGGTGCAGAATCAGAAGGCAGCTGTTTATGTTAAAAATACAGATTGCCAATATAATTTGAGGTGGGCTGCCTAGGTCAATGCTGCTGACGATGTAGGCAAACTAGCTAAATGCTTACCAACTGTTTGATCTTGGGCAAATTACTTAGGCACTCACAGAGGATGAAACCAAAGCAGAAAACAACTTTGCTTATAATATATGTGTGTTTGGAATCTCATTACAGTGAAATCAAAGCAAAAGGCTTAGTACAACTAGGAGGGAGCTCATGTTAGCTATGGTTAGGTGGAATATATGCTGTCTACAAAGCCCCGAAAAATAAAAAAATGAGTTAATTTTATACTGCAAACAGCAAGCTCCTATTCAATACCTCAGCCTTGAACCACCCTTGCAGACCGCATGCCTGCAAATGTGCACTCCATGAATCTGAGAGCTCAATCCTGGGTGAACTGGCCCTACATCCTGGCACAGTTTCCTGTGCTCACTTTCTTGTGGGCAAGAAGGTCATTGTTCAGGGTAAACTATGCAAAATGGTGAGCTGTTCTCATAAAAAACTCTGTAGTCTTTGCCTTTTCTGGTAATAGTGGTGAAATGTTTTTCTGCAACTAGCAGGAGAGTCAAGTGGCTGCTTGCCAAGCCTGCGTATGCACAGCGGAACAAAGCCTCTTAATGCCTCCTCCTGTGGCGAGCCGGAGAGCAGGGCATGGCATCAACAATGTCACAAAGACTGGGGCATCCACTGCAGCATAGTAAGGTGTTTGGAGGTCGAGTCAGAAGTCCACCATTGCTAATGACTCCTCTTTAGCAGAGTTTGACTCTTGCTCACTTGCCTTTACTTTAAACTGTGTCCCTCCTCCCTTGTGGAACCATCCCTCCTGAGCAGCTGGCCGGCTGGGCTTTTGAATTCTGGTCCAGAATTAATAGCGTGGGCTAGGCCCTGGGACCTTACAGGGCCACATGTCCTCCGCAGGCCAGCTCTGGAGAAGTCCCACATCTCTGACACTCCTATTTCTCCAGAATGAATGGTTCACTCATATTCACAAATGCTGTTTTCCTTCCTGCCCTCTCCCACTCAGTGTTTGTTCAAAATGAATGAATGTGCTGCGTGTGGTGGCGTACACCTGTAACCCCTCTGCAACTTAGGGAGACCCTGTTTAAAAACAAAAACAGGAAATTAAAAGGGCTGGAGATGTAGCTCAGAGGTAGATGCCTCTGGGTTCAATCCCCAGCCGCCCCCCTCTGCAAAATGAATGCTGTAGTTTTGCAATCCTTTTCCTGAAACCATTACAGTAATAATAATCAAAATAAGATATAAGGTGACTCTTTATCAGGAAGTGGTTTAAATTTAACTAAAATGATTTACAGAATGAGGGAATGAAACCACACTAATTTAGATTTAATTATTTTTTAAAGGGGCAACATTTAAAATTAGTTTATTTAAAAGGCCTAAAGATGTACTTATTACTAGACAACTGCAATAGTGTACCCAATCCTGTATATTTCTATAAGTTTGTTATACAGTGGATAATTACTATTTGCAACTAACAGCTAATGCATCTGTATATTGGTATTTAGCAGAAATATGTTCTAATAACCTTTCATTATTCTACTTCATATGCTTGGTTTGTAACACATATGTATGAAGTTCTAATGCAGTCATTTACTCTTTTCACCTTCACTCCTCTTCTCTATCCTCCTGGTTTTAACTATCACCACTGGAAATATGATTTATAAATCTCAAGCTGGCTTTATCTAGTTTCATATTCACATTGTCCTATTGTCCAGTTCCACTGACATGTCCTGCAAGAAGCTCACACTCAGAATACTTATTTAGAACTTCTCTTCTTCCAACTTCCTTTTCCTAGAATGGCTTTTCTCTGAACCTCTTATGATAGTACCAGTCTTTGAACTTCATGCATAATTTTTTTTAATAAACATTTTTGTGTATGTATGGTACTGGGGATTGAACCCAAGGACAGTCTGCCTCTGAGCTACAACTCCAGCCTATGTTACTTTTTTAAATTTGAAACAGGGTCTCACTAAGTTGCTGAAGGTCTTGCTAAGTTGCTGAGGGTGGCCTCAAACCTATGATCCTTCTGTCACAGTCTCCCAAGTACTGGGATTACAGGAATGTTCTACTATGCCTAGCTTGAATACACATTTAACAAACAAACAAACAAACAAATAAACAAACCTCCGCCCAAACCAACTTCTCTTTCTTTCTATTTGAGGTCCCAGTCATGTCAGATTTTTCTTAGTAATGGATCATTTCTTTTTCAGCCTTACCTCCTTCTCCTTTGTTTCCAACTCCATTCTTGCTGCCGACTTCTGTCCATTTACATTGCTATGTAATTAATAACTTCCAAACCACACCCTGATTATTTCACTCTCTTGTCCAAAAACTGCCAGATACTCTATAAAAGCTAGTCAGATCTCCTTATCCTTCAAGGTATCCCCAGTGTGCTGTAGCCCTGCTTTCCCATACTCCACTGCTTTTGTTTAGTTTTCAAAGTGATTTCATACAGATCATGTTATTTGGTCTTCCCCAAATTTCTGTAAGCATGCGATAATTTGCTCATGCTTCAAATGAGGAAAATAAGATGGAGAAGAGAGGTGGATTGGTCAAAAAGAAAGGTCGGTAGGTCAAGAATCATCGTCTAGGATTTATTGAAGTATTATCTGTGGCTCTGACCTCCTTGCACCCAACTCAAGAACTTGGGCACCTTTCTTTTACAAGGCTGCCTGGCCCAATGGGGATGCCACTGCTCCTTTCTGCTTTCACTCATGCATCTCAGAAAAATAGGCCTTGTTCTCCATTCATCTAGACCCTTTTTATCTTCTAAAGGTTTCATCTGTTCCTCCTCTGACTCAGAGTAACTCACAGAGAGTGATTGCTTTTAATTACCCTCTGCCTTCTTAGTCTCTTTTTGACTGTTTCACATTCTGATTAAAATAAATTATTGTCATTTAAACTGTTATGTATTTATTTTTCCTCCCCAATAGATTTTCAGTCTTGTGAGACCCTGGCTTATGTCTTAAATGTTTTCGTATTCTCCACAGGTTAGACTTGTGCACAACAAATATTTGCTGCATGCATGTAGTATCTCAGAATTAAATTTTCTAAATGGCAAGATATTTCATATATACTGCTTTATTTCATATACTGTGAATATCTTGTATATATGCTTGAATATTACTTTATTTTGGTTTTGTTTTAAAGGTATAGTATCTGTGTCACTAGAATCCTTCCTATATGGAAAAACTGGTACATTTTCTCTTATTTATTCACTCTTTTGTGCCTTACAGGGCACAGAAACTCAGTATCCTTTGGCTTTCACTGGGTTCCTGCCACCATTAATGATATCAGTCTATTAATGGCTGCACTGCATTAATGTTATAACATATCAATATTAATATTGTGAGCAGTTGGAAATTCACTATTCCATTTCTTAATTTTCAATATTGTTTGAATTCAGGTAGAGCAAATACAGAGTGAAAGTTTGTTTTGTCAACTTGTTGCTTTAACTGAATCTGCCTGTTTCTTAAAATGCTTGGCCTAGCATTCCTTCATTAGAGCTCACATCATTGCAGACAATTGCATTCAAGATGACGAAAGATGGTAAGCAGATCTTTCAGCTTGGCACAAATGAGTAAAAACATGTTTCATCTACACACTATCCCATGGCATATTCTTCTATTACTAGAAATGTTTTCTTCTCCAAGGTAGTCCTGCTGTTGAGAAAGCCTTCTCCATGTCAGTAAACTTCTGAATGGCACTAAATTGAGTTACATTTACCACAAGGCTCACTATGCTGCCTTCTACATGTTCCTGGCTCCTCTCTGGCATGGTAATTTTTCCAGGGTGGTCAATGAAGACAGTCACGTTAGTAAAAGCCCCTGCGGGTTGTCACACAAAGGCAGAGTAATGGATTTAGCGTGAATGAATGTTCCTTAATTCAATTCTAAAGACTGACAGCAAAGATTAATAAAATATTTTCAGTGCCCACGTAACACTCTTCCTAAGGAAACTATATTGTGGTATGAAATGGTAGCCTTACTGAAATACTGAGGACCAAGGAGGTAGATGCAGGATGCCTTTAGATATCTGCACGTAAGGAAAGCATTTTTCACAGTCAGACACCTTACTGTGTCGCGTGCTGTCCTCTTTCAAACACAAAAAACATTTCTGCTGCTTCTTAGATGTAGTTCTGTATTTTTAGAGCCCCACCATGCTCTCTGCAGTGAGAGTCAGTCCAGAGAGAACCTTGGGCCCCAGCGGAGATTTTCAGACATGTCCACCTAAGAGAAGCCACTAGCAAGCAATCCATTGTGCAGGCACAGAAATGTCATTTTGATGAGGGTTAATCTAACTTTGCAGAGTCGAACTTTTGAATATTCAGATTGCCCTCAGTTACTGGTCACTGCGTCTGTTTTGGTAGTCATACGTATACCAGCTGAGGAACCCACCCACCAACTATTCTCCAACTAAAAAGAAATAAAGCCCTTGTAACTTAGGGCAATCTGAATTTTCAAAAGTGCAGAAGACATAGCGTCTCCTTTAGGTCTTTCCTGTCCTTCATCTTTTCATGTCCAGTTGACGAGCATGTCAAGCCCATTCTTCCTCAGTAGGACCTCTTGGCTGCCTGCTGGTCTCTGCACTCCTTACCACCACCCAGTTCAGTTCCCTCTGCTGTTGCCTATCACCTGTGCTCCTCCCATGCCCCCCTTGGGCTCTACAACCTGTGTTCTGCATTCTGGCCAAAGCAGAACCATAGATTTTAAAACGCAAGTCTAATATTGTCATTCTGCTTAAGAGTTTTCAGTAGTGCCCTATTTCTATTTCAAGAATAAAACGCAACTCTTTCATATGGCATTCTTATAAGATCAGGTCCTTGTGCATCTTTCTGAAATTCTCTTTGTTATTCACTCATTTGACCTCTAGGTTTTTGCTGTGTCTAAGCTTTCATTTTCACAGATATGCCCCATCCATGCAGCCTGTGCCCTTGTGGACCTCTCCCCCAGGAACACGCTTTCCTTCTCTCTTCACCAGGTTACCCTGATATAGTTGTCAAGTTCCAGCATGGTTTTGGAGAAACTCTTCGTGAACCTGGCCTAGAAGGAATGTACTTTTCCCAGTAAAACATGTGCCTTGTTTACTTTATGCCTCTTTGTTCACTTTTCTTTGCACCCCTAGGTCTGAAAGGCCCATGAGTTAAGAGGCCATGGTTGTCTGGCTTGCTATTGCATTCCAGCACCTAGGAATGTATAGGTATGCTCAAGTCACTAATGCTAAAGAATGAACTTTAAATTTTCAGAAAAATATTTCTTGAAGAAATGAATAATTATTAAGTGCAAGGTAGCATTATCCAGAGATTCCATCTTATGATTTGCTCTATCCAGAAAATTTTTCAAGTGGCAAGTTTCCTTATTTAAAGTTAAATTTGTGCTACATGTTAAGTTGCAATTTTTTTTTGTGAGAATGTATTTAAAATAAAGAATGCCATTGTATTTTTAGATGAATGTATTGACTGCTTTCTTTTATGTTACTCTTAGAAATTTTGCTTTGGAACTTTCCATATTAAGGACCTCAGTGAAGATTGAATGATAAAAAAAAAAAAAAAAGCAAAACAAAACAAAACAAATCCAAACCTAAGTGTTTTATATTAATGTGGGAAGATTAGCTGTTTTTAACATCAGATATGTACACCAGATTTATTTTAACCCATGGAGAAAGGGGAGGAGTGTTTTTGTTCCCATGCTTTTCTTTATAGTATTCATGCCAAACATGTCACAGAAGTATTGAGGTGACTTCCAATAGATAAGCAAAAGGGCCTCCCATGAAATGACAAAAACTAGAGTCTGCTACCTCAGGTTGAGGACTAGATTAAGGCATGGAAGGTAGGAAAGACCTTATTTGGCAGAAGTGCATTCATTTGTTTACTTGAAGATACTTTCTGGCATTGAAAGTCAGGCAAGTGGCAAGTTAGAGAAAGCCAGATGATAAAAGTATGGTGATTTTGGTTTTCTCTGTTTTTTTTTTTTTTTTACTTTTTCATATATCCTTCATGTACACAGTTTAAGGGATGGTAGGCAAGGTAACGAAAGTGTGAGTAATCCAGATAATGGTAATAATCAAGATAACGAGTGAGACAATGTCAAATAGCAAATTCACATGTAGATACTGAGTTGCTTGGCTCTTTCACTGGACCCCTCTCTAATTCTGTCATTCACCTCTTCATTTTAGATGCCAAAAAATCAAACAAGTCAGCGGAGGGCTATTAAAACATATATTTCTAAGTGTGCCATTGTGTAAGTACTGAGACTTTTATTCATGGGCTCCAAATTTAATTTGTTGCCTTTCCCCCTTTATCCAATCTTAGCCAATCTTAGTCACTAGAGATCCCTGATGACAAAGGAGAAGCACTCTGAGATTCAAAGTGAAGAATGCATTGTGGAAAACAATAACATTGGATTAACTAAAATAAGACTTCAAATAACCTATTTTGTGCTTGACTTAGATATCTGCCAATATAATAAAAGGAAACTAGGATTTTCTCATTAGTTAAATCATTGTGCCCAAGAGGATTATGTTCAGAAGTTAAAGCTCTTAAGAACAATTTATCACAACACACACACACACACACACACACACACACACACACACATAAAATAAAGAAGTAAAGAAGTTTGGATGATCTATCTTTAATTCAGCCCTGATATTTCTGAAATGATAATTGTTAGTCCATATGGCAATCTAGGATCACAGAAGAGTAGTAGGTAGCTTCCACTACAGAGAACAGTGCAAAAGATGGTATTTTCACTTGATAAAAGCTTTTCTAATGAATTACAAGGCAACATTATAAATTAGATACTTGAAAACCTTTCCATAAAAATTCTATAAATATAAAAACATTCTTTTAAATGTAGGTATTACAATTGAAAAAAAGAGAGAAAGGGATAACCTGAAGAAGATGGAATAAAAGAGAAAATTGAAAAAGAGTACTAGGTAAATGAGCCGATACTGTGGCTGCTCTGAGAGGTGTGCATTTGATCACCTACATAGAAATAGGAGATAAAAGGTGGGATTTGAGACCTAAATCCCTGGATACTAAAGGGGGTACATGAGTTAGGATAAAAATCCTCCCTCTAATAGAGCTGTTTATTTCTGACTAGCCTCTGGATGGGGGAAAAAGTTTCAATTAGACTCTCTAATGTATGCATTTGGGGCTTTAATTCACATTATTAATTTGACATTGAAAATCCTTAAATAAAAAGAAAATTAGCATAGAAATTAATCCTGGTAAATGTAAATGCAAAACTACTCTGAGGGCTTAACCTTTGAATCTAGGTTGTACAGGTTTCCCACATATGAAATTCTATTAAAAATGAGTTCATAATCCAAAATTATTATGCTCAAGGAAATAATATACTATAAGAAGGGGAAACTGAAGAAGATTTGGGTCTTATAAGATCTTCAATAATAATAAAATTGTCTAACAGATTATAAGACAAAAGTTTAAAGTTACTAAATACATAAAAGAAAATTATGTAAAAGATTTAATGAAGATTATATAAAGAAAACAAATAGGACAGCATAGAATAAAAATAGGAAAAACTCCACACAGAAATTCTCCAAATAATGGGAAGTGGGGAGATGGGGACATGTGGAGGCACCAAGTGCTGTGTGCATGTATGTCAATGTCAACATGATTTACATTAGGATGTGAGATGATAATGCACCAATTAAAAGCACATAAAAAAAGAAATTCCTCAAATAAAAGTATAGTTGTTAAAAAATCTCAATGAATGGATAAAGTAGCAAATTAGATATAGCTATAGAGAGAATTATCCAACTGGAAGATAGATCTGAATGAAGAATATAAATTACTGAGCTAGAAAATGTAATTAATAGAAATGACCAAAAGAAAAACCAGGGCCAAAAACAGTTTTAAAAATCCCCAATAAGGCCAGAGTGGTGGACTAGTCTAATAATCCTAGTATTTGAGAGGCTGAGACAAGAGGATTACTGATTTGAAGTCAGCCTCAGAAACTTAGTGAGACCATGTTTCGAAATAAAAAGTAAAATAGGGCTGGGAGTATGGAAGTAGAATGCCCCTGGGCTCAATCCCCAGCAACACGCACAACACACACACACACACACACACACACACACACACACACACACACACACCCTCCCTAGTAAAATATATAAACTTCTGGAAAGATAGACTGAGACAGAAAATGGGGGAAGTTGGGGGGAGAAGAAGAGGAAGAGGCAGAGGAAGAGAAAGAATGGACAATTTTCTTAGGGGGGGAAATCTTACTAATATGATTTAAGAAGAAATGGAAAATTCAAACATATCAGGTCATTAAAAAAAGTAAGGCAGTAAATAAAAATCCAGCAAAAAATATATAGGCAGATCTATAGTTTTCACAAACTTGCAAAGTCAAATCATTTCAGTTTTAAAGTTTCTATAGGAAAAAGAAAAAGCCCATAAGAAAGATAGTATACCAATTTGTTTAGCCAGGTTATTACAAACTGGATTCTAAAAACAAGTGAATAACAAATTTAGAGCCCCATTTCACTTATAACTGTAGTAGCAAAAATACTAAATAAAATATTTTTAAATGTAATCAAGTAACATACAAAATATGTTATGGAAAAGTAAGCTTATTCATGTATGTAAAGATGATTTAATGCTACTAAGTCTAAAAGTATTTTTCATTACACATTAACATATTGAAAGTAAAAGACTAATAATAATTTAAATAGGTATAGAAATGTTTTTGGATAAAGTCTAATGCTTATTTCTGATAAAACCTCTCATTAAACTATATATTCCCTTAACTTGATAAAACATTATGAGAATCCCACCAAGGTCACCCATTAGTAGTATTTCCTTCTAAATCAGATAAACAAGGCAAAGACGTCTGCTGTATTGCTTCCATTCAACATCCTACCAACAATCCTTTATGGCATGACAAACAAGAGGAAGACATAAAGTGAATGACACTGATAATTGCCAAGGTGAAAACAAACTGTGATGGATGAATGAAAAGGAATGACTGAGCTCTAAGTGCAGGTCCTAGGGACTGTAGGTGAGTGTTATTAATTTGATAATATAATTGATAATATAAGGTTAGGGTTAGGGTTGATAATATAATTGATAATATAATTGATGCCAATTGATAATTGGCCTCTGGTACACAAATCGTTGCTGATTTCTCAATTGTCAGAGAGCTGAGAATATTTTTCACTGAAGTGCTATAAATGTTCATTTAGATCCTGTGACAGTTTCTGAAACACTTCAGCTGAAAGGATGTATGGGGAAACAGTAGTGGATAAAGTGAAATAAGTAAGCCACCCCAAAGTAATTTCTTACTGAATGGTGTGGAGAAGAGAAAGCCTCAGGGCGAGCTTGTGCCACCTGCTGTGTTACAAAGTTCCAGGAATAATTCCTTCTGGTAGGTCAAAGTAATCTCAGAGCTGAGCTTCTGAAGGTTTGAAAATAAAGCACTAGAAGAGCTGGAAAGTTGGATTATTTTGTTAATGGCATTTCAAAGAACTCTAAAGAAAAGGAATAGTTATTCAAATGGGTAGCAGGATGTGACAGAAGTGATTTGCTACAGTAGAAACCTTAATAGGCTTGTCTCTAGTTGCTTTTTTAAAAAATATTGTCCCTTCCTTTCCTTCTTGAATATTATTTCTCTTTTATATTATCAATTAATATTCCTCCTTGAATATTATTCCTCTTTTTATGTTATCATTTAATTTCTTGGAATGTCCTATTCTTACTCCTCAGTCTGTCTTAGGCTTGTTCTTATTCTTTCCATGTTTTCTCTTCCCTTCCTTTCCCTTTCTTTCCCTTCCCTTCCCTTCCCTTCCCTTCTCTTCCCTTTCCTTCCCTTCCCTTCCCTTTCCTCCTCCCCCTCCCCCTCTCCCTCTGCTTCTCCTCCTCCTCTTCCTCTTCCTCCTCCTCCTTCTCTCTTTCTCTCTCCCTTCATCCTCTCACTTTCTTTATCCTGGACTTGGACTGGCCATTGTATTCTTAAGAAAATAATTGCAAAAAACTATTAAATAACATTAGAAAATATTGTTCTGAATTATAGGAAATAACTTTCTAGGTTTCACAACCATCATACCATCAGAGCAGGTTAAACAATATTTTGCTTTTCTTTCTTGTGCATTCTAGTTTCTTGATTGTGGGAAGTGGGACACTTTCTCCCAATGACTTCTGCTCCCAATGATGTCTGCTCTTGATGGTTGTGGGTTTTTCTCTGAATAATGGGAAGGTATGAGCTCAGGAGAGACTAAATTGGTGACAATGGGAACCAAGGTTTGGCTGGAAAGAGACAGGAAGCTGTGGAAACTGTGAAAGGAAGAGGACTCACCTGATTAAAGTAATGGTGTTTGAAGTGGAAGGGAAAAGATAGATGGGAGAAAACAGAGAACTATGCGTAGGACTGCTGACCAATTGAGGAGGGGCTGGGGGAAGGGCAGAAGAGTCAAGATGGTCTCTGAGAGCACTCCAGACAAACTGCTGGTTCAACATTTACAAGACGCTCTGAAGCCTCAAAATCAAAATCTGTGGCATCAGAATTTACCAAACAAGTGTTCTGGGGAGAACAGCTCTAATCCTAAACTACCCCATTCGTAATGCCACTTGCCCTGTTTACACCAGGCAATTGTAAAGTTCAAATGAAACACTGATAATAAAATATTTTGGAAATACCCATACCAATGATTCCTCAAACTTATTGTTACTAGGAAGGTGTTTTAAAGACAGAGAGAAAAAGCATGGAAATGTTGGGCATATGGGGTCTGATGTCACTCTTGCAAATTCAAGTCAGTCTTCAGCCTCCCTAATCTCAGTCTTGTCATCTATAAAAAGGGAATAAGCATGCGGGCATGGTGGTGCATGCTTGTAATCCCAGCATTTGGGAGGCTGAGCCTGGAGGATCCAGGTTCGAGGCCAGCCTTGGAGTGAGGTACTCTGCAACTTAGTGAGACTCTGTTTCAAAAAACAAAAAGAATAAAAAATAGGGCTGGAGGTGTAGCTCGGAGGTAGAATGCCCCTGAGTTCAATCCCCAGTACCGAAAAAAAAAAAAAAAAGGGGGATAAAGACATCACCCTTCCTTTTCCCTTCCCTTCCCTTCCCTTCTCTTCCCTTTTGTGTGGTACTGGAGATTGAAGGCAGGGGTGCCCTATCACTAAACTATACCACCAGTCCTTTTCATTTTTTATTTTGAGACAGGGTCTGGCTAAGTTGCCCAGGCTGGTCTTGAACTTGCATCCTCCTGCCTCAGTCTCCCAAGAGGCTGTGTTTACAGATGTGCAACATCTTACCTAGCTCATCTTTTATTCTTGTAAAGATTTAGTAATATGTAAGTAAAATGGTTTATTTATCTGCCTTTATTTTTCTCCATGGAATTCATAGCAAAAACATTTTTTTTGTCAATAAAGCAGACTCTACTTTTATTAATTAGATTTACTAATTAGACTTTCTGTTTTTCAATGAAGTCTAACTCTGTATCTATCAACACAGATATATCAATAGACAGCAATCTAGACAGTAGATAGGCCTTCAGAGTGAAATCTTACATCTATTAAGGCTGCCTTTCAAAATACACGCTCTCAATTGAAAATAAAATTTCTGCACTTTATTTTTAAATACAGAATAAATATTTTTATTAAACTAAGGTACTACAGCAATGTTTAAATATATTAGAGTCACTTATACATATAGAGTTTTATTTAAGTTTAAGGTAGAATCAAGACTTTACTCCTTTCTCTTTTAATAAGATCATTCCTAATTTTATATTGTGCTTTTTAAACCTTTCAGTAAAAAACAGACATTATTATTCATTTCACAGAATTTTTGGTGAATAAAGCACAAGAACGCACAACGGGCCCAACACTACCTGTCACGGAGCATCAGTTCACAAGACCCCTGGCTGCCTTTATGGCTCACATTCTTTCCTACCCTTCATTATCAAGAATCTTTCCTGGTAGATTAGTTTTCAATTTCCTGAGTTTTAAGATTATTTAGGATTAAAGTTTTTAAATCTCCCCCAGCATCCCTCCCAACAGAAGGATTCTTCCTTTCTGTTTCTTATGTCATGAGGAAAATATCAAGGGGAAAGGAAATCAGTCCAGTGTTGGGGCATGGGGGCGGAGGGGTGGCGGTGGCTCCTGGCTCTCAGTTTACTGCTTTCTGCTATCATTGCAAGATTATTTACAATCTTTTGTTTTGTTGTCTCTTTTCTCACATGAAGGTACACACTGTTTCTTGAACTGGGAAGATTAAGACCCCTGTTTCTCTTTTTCTTTTCAAGATATTACTTCATGGGAAGTTATTTTCCCAGAGGAAAAGTGTTCTATTCAATCCACCGCTCTTGTCTTTGGGGTCAGGGAACTGCTTGCTGGACTTAATTTTCCATATGTTTATTACCTTTCCGGTTACTCACTGAACAGCTTTGCCTGATGGGTTTCTTTGAAAAACAGATCCCAACACTAAGATTAAAGTGACAAAATATACGCACTAAAAGCAAAGCAAAACAAACAAAACCGAAATAAATTCGGTTTGCTACAATTGCTTCAATTCTCCACCATGAAATTTTTAAGTGTAATCACCCAATGGTAAATAGCTTTACAAAAGAAACTCTACAGAGGAAAAACCATTCATAGGTGTGACTTTTGCCCTTTAAAAAATTAAATCAAGAAAAAGTCATTGATTGAGGCAGCAGGTCACGCTATTGAACCTTAATTACACTATAAAACCAAGTATAAGATAAATGTGCATGTCATGATTCTTTCAGATTTTCTTTTCTTTCTTTTTTTTTTTTTTTATCTTGCTGTTAGGAAAAGAATCTTTGGTTAAATTAGTACTCACCATCATCTTTGTCGGGGAGGATTGTGACCTGAGCCCCTGGAAATTCTGATCCTATCTTGCCACCCATGGGCATACTCAGAAGGACCTGGAATGTTTCCTCCTCTTCATACAAGGAGTCATCAATAACAACTATCCGACACATTTTCTCTCGTTCGTCTTTATCAAAGCGGACAACACTGGTGTGGTCCTCCGGCCTGGATATGTAATCAGAATAGGACAACACTGAAGTGGGCACGGTTCCGGTTGCTGTTCCTGGAGGCAGAGAGAACCCAAGAAGTTTTTATGCAGCACACAGTACAAGGGCATTTCCAGAAACCACTGTTTCCGTATGCAGCATTTTAATGTTCCTGTATGTTCTAGTATCATAGTCATCTTCAGAACAGCCCTGGACTTACAGTGAATCATAGATTTCCAGTGTTTTCTCCTGTCTTTTCTGTTGATGGACTTTTAGATTAACACATATCATAAAATCTTAGCTCCTACTATTCAAATGCTTGCTATCTATGAATACTCTCAACTGCTGTATTGGGTTTTACACATTTGGTAATGGAGGTTTACAGAAGTTAAACCATGTGCTCTGGAACCCAGAGCCCAAATTGGATTCTGAAGTCTGTTTTTAATCATTATTCTGTACTGCCTTTCAAATCTTTACATATGTACATATTAGTGGAAATTTTAGTGAAAGTAGGCTAAGGCATCAAGAGCATATGTCACTTTTCTTTTGCATTCTTAGAAAATGTTACTGTTTTACCAAAAAGGTATTTAGCATATAAATGAACAAGTATTAATTGAACAAGTATTTTAAAATTGGCTAGAATGCATTTCAAACTAGTTTTAAATTAGTTTCTTTTCCTTGGATATGCATTGTTTTGCCTCTTAAAAAAACAAAAACAAAAACAAAAACAAATAATTCTCTTCTATTTGAAGGGCATGAATGGGTTTCCACCCCTTGTAATCAGAAAGGACTTGAGTAGCCAGGCATGATGGCGCATGCTTGTAATCCCAGGACTTGGGAATCTGAGACCTGAGGATCTGGGTTCGCGGCCAGCCTCAGCTACTTAGTGAGGCTCTCTGCAACTTAGTGAGACCCTGTTTCAAAATAAAGAATAAAAAATAGGGCTGGGGGTATAGCTTGGAGGTAGAATGCCTCTGGGTTCAATCCCCAGTACCGTAAGAAAAAAAAAAAAAAGGACTTGAGTATTGTAGCAAGAGACCAAGTGAAGTCAGACATGTCTGAAGTAAGTAGCAGATTCCTTCCACTTGCTCACTTATTCTCAGAGGAGTCCTCAAAGGTGCAATACTGAAGAAAACTTCTGAATAATTTTCTTTTTGTTTACAAAAATTTCTTAATAAAGCACACCCTTCATGGAAGATGCCATGGCTTCAACTTGTTGCAGAGGCTTCTTTATGTCTGTCGGATGCTATTTCAGTTTAGTTTAGTTTTTCTTCCCCAAATTGAGCTACCTTGTTGTGTATAGCAGATCACCATGAACTCCTGGCTGACATCTCCACTCCTCCTGATGGGAATGAACAGTTCACCCACGTCCTCTTCAATGGAGTATTCAGACTGGGGAATGAACACGGTTGATTCTACAGAGAAAACACAGTCACAGCTATGATTTTTGTCTCTGCTTCTTATCTCTGAAACAGTCCTATGCAAATTAAAAAATTTCTCTAGTGATTCATTTTTTTCTCCTTTTGCATATTCTTTTAGAGAAACAATGCCAGGCGGGAAGAGAGGGGAACAGAAGTAGGTATAAAATGTGCTGGCTCTGGGCCAGTGAATTGTTAAATCTGAACACAAAGCTCAACAAGGTTTTCTCTCCAGTTACTCATTTTTTCCTCAATTAATAGGTGCTGCTGAAACAATTCCTTTAAATCCAGCATTGTTCTCTGGGCACAGATTAACACCTTCCCATGGAATAGTACACTAAGAGGTGGACAGACCTCTGAAGTCATCTCTTCCCATTTGTTATCTTCTGGGTGGGGGAACCTCCGGCTCACACAACTGAACCTATTTGCCAAGGTGCTCACTGGTAGAGTTAGGAATAGAAGTCAGCTCTTGTAATATCTACTCTATTACCCCTTTCACCCAAAGAGTATTCCTTTTGGATGACTCATTATTAGAAATATAACAACATATTGATTAACATTCTTTAAAATAGCAGTTCCTTTAGAGTTCCTAAGTGTATCTATCAGCCGGAAGGAATGTTTCTGAGGTATCCTTCGTCCCCTAGTTGAATAACAACATGTAGCCTACAGATTATAGTTATTGATTTATTTTTGTATTGGGGATTGAACCCAGAGAGGCATTTTGCCTCAGAGCTATACCTTCAGCCATATTTTATTTTTATCTTCAAACAGGGTCTCCCTAAATTGCTGAGAGTCCCATTAAGTTGCTGAGGCTGGCCTTGAACCTGCAATTCTCCTATCTGAGTCTCCCAAGTACTGAGATTACAGATGTGTGATGCCAAGCCTAGTTTAAAAATTACATAATGTCATAAGTCTCAGTGATTCATTTTTAACATAGTTGAAAGGTACATTAAATAATATAACATCATAAATTGTTAAAAATATAGTTACTATGTTAAACTATAATGGCCATTTAGTTCCATACTTTAACATCACAAACCCCAAATGAATACCCTATTATTTCATTGGGAATCTGTTTCCTTGAAAGTCACACCCACACACACAAAAGCTTCATGATTATTTTTAAAACAGCAAACCCTACTCCTTTTGATGACTTCAAAAGATGCCAGAATAGCTGCTACAGACCTCAAGGTCCCATGCCCCACCTGCTCTGTTCCCTGCCCGCTGAGGGATGGGAGCAGCTGGAATATTTCCCTTGCTTTAGGCTTCGAGCTTCTAGGTGGGTCAGCCAGAATACAGAAATGGCCTTGGAGACAAGAGCCAGTGAGTCCTGGGGTTTATCACTCCGGTTCCCCTCAGGTTTTTGGAGCTGGCTGCACCCCCTTGGGGCATGTGGTGGTAAAGCACCAAACCTCGCCAGCTTTGGGACATCACTATGCCTGGGGACCATAGGTCCTTGCTTTACCTTTGAAAAAATGGTCTCAATATTAAATTGTTTTTAAGTTACTTATTTTGAACAACTCATTTATTTTCTTCTGGGACACTCACTGACATATTACTCTTAAATTTCTCCCATTTAAAGAAAACTGTGAGTACAAGATTTAATAACTAATTATCCATTTATTCCACATGGATGGAGTGACCTCAGCTTGCCAGGCACTGCACTGGGCACAAGAGATACAGAAGTAAACAAAATCCCTGCCCTCATGGAGTTTTCATTCTAGTTGGGGCATGAGGAGGAGAAAGAAAATAAATACATATATAAGGGGTGACATGATGTAACAAGTAAAGTATGGTGGGGCACAGGGAGCACTGGGGCTGGGCACATGGGGATGAAGGGTCTATGAGATATAGGGAAGTCACAGAAAGTATTTCAGATACATTCACATTTGAGCTGAGATTGGAAGATAGTAATATGATGCCCTACACGAAGAACTCAGAGAATTCCAAGCAAAGGAATGAACACGTGAAGAGGGCTTTGGGTCACACTGTGCCCAGTGTGTACAGGAAGAGCCAGGAGGCCATGAGGTCAGAGCAAATTAGGCCAGGGGAGGTCCAGACAGTAGGTGAGAGAAGTGGCGAGGAAGTGGGTGGGGGGCTGATCATATGGGACTTTTAAGAATATGGAAAATATGGAAATAAACAAAGATATGGAAATAAACAAAAGATGCTAGAATAGATGCTACAGACCTCGAAGTCCATGCCCCACATGCTCTGTTCCCTGCCAGCTGAGGGATGGGAGCAGCTGGAATATTTCCCTTGCTTTAGGCTTCCATCTTCTAGGTGGGTCAGCCAGAATATAGAAATGGCCTTGGAGACAAAAGTCAGTGAGTCCTGGGGTTTATCACTCACCCAAAGGCATGAGAACTTATTCAGGATTTGCTAAGCATTGGGGTCACTTTTTTTCTGGTACTAGAGATTGACTCAGGGGTGTCCTATCTCTGAGCTAATGGGGTCTCACTAAGGTGCAGAGGGTCTCCCTAAGTTGCTGAGGCTGTCCTCAAACCTGTGATCCTCCTGTATCATCAGTTGTGTTTTCACAGAGTCAAAGGCAGCTAGGGGCATGGGAAAGCTTAATAGTGGAATTTTAACTGAATAAACCCTTTAAGATTTAAACCTTGAGTATCTGAGTTTTGGTTCCTCCTGTGTGTGCCCCATGCAGATTTGATTAAACAAGCTAGGACTTCTTGCCGGTGCCAGTAGGTTTAAATTATGAATAAAGAAGAAAACTGGGTGTTCAGACCATGCCCTCAGCTCTGGAATTCATTCCTACAGTTCATCTGACAGAGGGTAAATAGGCCCAGTATCAAGTTCAGGTCTTCTGTTGACCTAACCTCTAGCAGAAATGTGTAATCTGTGGGGGAAACTAGAAAAAGGTATCAGAGAGACAGGAAAGACTTGCCTGGTAGACTTTTCAGTTAACATTTTCAAATAACTTTTCAGTTAACATTATTTTTTCAACTTCACTTTCTACATACAATAGAAGCATATGTGCAGGCTGGCTCAAGCTAGCATAGCTCTTCATGTGTAAAATTTCTAAAAGTGTCCTTCTTGTATTATCCTTAAAAATTACTAGCTAATACATATGGAGTCCTTACTGTTTGCTAAGCCTTATTCTAAACACTTTACAGGTACTTGCTAGTTTCATCTTTGCAACAGCCTTTGGGGCAAGAACTATTTATTGTAACTTTTCTTTTTTTCTTTTAACCTCTAAGAACATAGGGCTCACAGGGGTTAGGGAAATTGCTGAAGGTCAGGTTAGTAGGGGCCAGGGCTGGATTGAACCCAGATAGCCCATCTCAGAGTCTGTGCTCATAACCACTGGGCTCTGATGCCTAAAGGAGGACTCTCCTGCAGCACAGAAAACAAGAGGCTCAACTAAGGCTAGAGAAGAGAAAAAGTGCTACTGAGGCAGAGAGAGGGGAGGTAAAGGTATGGAGGAAAGTAGAAACACATATTTGGAGAATTTCTTTAAAGATCCAATACATTCCTAGTAATTTTATATAAGTATCTAATCATATACATACAAAATTTAAAAAAGTATTATGCCAAAATATGTAACATCTGTATGTTAGCATTCATATAATGTAACACATTTGTAAAGATATGTATGTCAAATCTCATTCACACATTGGACTGAAACTGTAGCCTTATCTCCAAAGGTATGCACACAGGGAAAAAAAGCAAGAGCTAAATTATAGGAATAGTCAACTCAACCTAAGCAAATAGAAATCAATTGAATAAAACAACAATAGGGTCATGCTGTTACAGGTTAACAGTGGTTATTCCCATGTGGTAGGATTGCAAAGGGATTTTAAAAAATTAACATATTCTTTATTTCTCATTAGTTTGAGATAAAAAAAAAAGAGTCAAAAGTACATGGAGTTCATACATATGCCTACATTTTCAACTCCTTTTTCCACTATTATTAGTATCTTGCATTTTTCTTTTTGCTAATAAACATGTGTAGCTTTTATACTTTCAAGTGGGTTTCATTACCCTTTATTTTGAAAGATAAAGCTGAATAAAGTGAATGCATTCATCATTAGTCGGAGTGACTGCAGTCAAATGGGTGCTTTCATTTGTAACTCTAGTTTTTATTTTTAGGTCTTGACTGTGCTACAACTTTGGCAAAAAAAAATGACTTCTGTTTCTCAGAAATAAAGTAGTTGTAGTTACATATGAAAGAGAATGTTCATGCAGTCCCTTTGCTAAATTATACTGTAGAGATTAAAAAAAAAAGGACTGTGCTAAAAACATTATAGAACAAATTATCTTCTAAAATTCTTCCATAATAGACCAAGGAAGGGAAAGAAAATATGGTGGATGGATGAAAGTACTGAGTGTTCATTGCCTTTAAAAATTTTTGGCACATTCAAAAACAACCCAAAAGACATTCCGGTACATCCTCAGGCTATTACAGTTGCCTTAGACTGTCCAATAAGAGTACTGAATATGGTGGAGTCTGTTGCTGATATGTTTGAACTTGTATAATTCTTTTATATTTCTATGTCTTTTTAAATTCTAAAATAGACCTAGTAATGCAGACTAATTTTAACACAGGATTGAAAAAAAGAGACAAATAAAAATGATGAAAACATGCCTACACCACAATAATGTGTTACAAGTTCAAGATACCATAAGGTCCCCAATTATCCTTCCATACCACTCATACTTAATGACTAGGGTGAGTCTCTGGCTAATCATTGTTTCTATAAGCAAATGCCTTTACTTTGCGAATGTAGAAACTTCCAGAAAACCTTTCATGATTATAGTTTTAGTCATGGAAAATGGAAGTTGTTTTAGTCGTGACACCTTTTGGTGTCAGAAACTATGTGATGTATTTCCACCAAGTGGTTGGAATTTTTTTGTTGTTTCTCTTAAGATGATGGCCAATGCCTCATAATGATAGAGTTCAAAAAGAAGGATTGTCTCTCACTGAACTTAAAGTGCTTGTGTGCTTTCTCTGTCATTTCTCTATCAGCTGCAGTTGACGATTATCTCATTCATTCTAGACCTTGAATTCTGGCACACTCACATCCAAATAGCAGCCAGCCAGTGATATCTCTATGTCAACATTGTCAATGGTGCAAAATACTAGACTGGCCAGCCCATGTCATCTGAATTCCATCTCATGTACAGGTTTGTTCATTTAGCTCAGACACAAGTTTCTCTTTCCTTTGTATGCAAGGATACTAGGGTTTTCTTGAGATATGTTAAGTTCTACATTCATTTAGAATAATGTTTACTTTGTATTAAATATTATATAGCACTAACCAAAAATGATTATAAAGATAAAATATTTACTCTACTAATTCATGGCTATATTTTGCAATACTAGAAATATCAGAATGACTCCATTTCAATCAGGAGTTTGCAGACATTTCAGGTGTACAAGCAAAATAATTACATAAAACACTTAAGAGACTTAGATATCTTTGCTAGATACTTATACTAAAATATCTCTATACTTGAAGTTGTGGTCTCCCAAAAATGTACATAAAACTCAATTTGCTATAGTTAAAATTACATAGTAAAAAAGGAATGGGATTTATATGCAAAATAAAAGCTTTGACTCATGCATTTTCCTTTAACAGAAATAAAAGTATTTAATATTAATTAATATCCACATGCTTCTAAGAGGGGGAGAGACAGTGTCATTTCTGATAGGGAACTTAATATACAGAAAGTTAAGACTCTTCCTCTTAGATACTTTTCTTTCTTTCTCAAAACTGGGTTAGATACTGCTTTGCTAGACTTTGAATATTCCTTTAACACAGCACATGGTGCTCTATATTGGTAATTGTAATAATTTGGTGAAATGCAATCACCTAATTGTATGACTGAATAACTTTAGGGTTAGCATGCCTTCTGTATTTAGCATCTGTATTCCTAGCTCTTAGCAGAATTCTTCACATATAACAAATGCTCAAAGAACAGTTGTTGAATATACAGATCTATTCTGCAAGGACCAAAATGGTCTTGATTATCAGAACACTTGGTTTTATTTACCTATACTACCATATTCCAGGCTTGATATAGAAAAGGAAAACATAATATAATAAACAGGAAATAAATTACTTTGTTATTGTTTTTATATATATGAATAACTGAAACAATGTTGCTATGGCAAAGTACAGTATATTTGGCGTATCACTTCTCTTCTAGTCTTGTGAAATGGTGGAAGACAGCAAAGCTAAGAGCAAAAGGAAGAGCTTCAGAGGGAAAAATATACACATACATATGTATGTGTGTATATATATTATTTATTTATATATAAATATACATAGTTACATACATATTATATAACTATACATAGAGAATAAATTATATATTATTTTCCAAATATGGCTGTAGCATTTATTAGCTGGGGGAATTTGAAGAAGTAAATTCTTTGAGCCTCAGAGATTGATCACATTTCCAAGTTGATACATAAATCACAGAATTGTAAACATGTGATTTACATGAGATAAGGTTTCAAAACTCCTAATGAATATGTGGCTCATAGAGGGTACACGACTACAACACAGATTTATATTATGACTACAATTTTACCCATCCCTATGGAATGGACCTTCTGGACTTCTGAAGATTGGGTTAGAATAAAAGGGCTGGGGGATAGCAGTGACCTGAAATCACCCGGAAGTTCCCTTGTCTCATGGACATGTGCTGTGATGGTTTGTGATGGAAGTCCAGCCAAGGGGCAGAGGGTCCTTCAACAGAAGACAACTGCTGCATTCAGTGGAGTTTCACAGAGGAATCTCTACTCCCTCAGGTGGAGCGTAATTGCACCCATTTCTGCCAGTATCAAAGATAACCAAGCAAAAGAGCCTGCACATGACTCACTTCTGCAGAGACTAAAGGATGGCTGTTTCACCACTTCTTCATCCAGAGAATGAGTTCAATATTCCTATGTGCTTATAAAAAGGAAGGAGGCAGCCAGGCGTGGTGGCGCACGCTTGTAATCCTAGCATTCGGGAGGCTGAGACCGGAGGATCCGGGTTCACGGCCAGCCTCAGCTACCTAGTGAGGCACTCCGCAATTTATGAGACTCGGTTTCAAAGTAAAGAATAAAAAAAATAGGGCTGGGGGTGTAGCTCGGAGGTAGAATGCCCCTGAGTTCAATCCTCAGTACTGCAAAAAAAAAAAAAAAAAAAGGAAGGAGGCCAGGCGCAGTAGCACACATCTGCAATCCCAGTATCTGGTAGACTGAGACAGGAAGATTGCTGGTTTGAGGCTAGCAAGTGGTAACTTAGTGAGACTCTGTTTTAAAATAAAAAAGGTGTGGCTCAGAGGTAGAATATCCCTGGGTGAAATCAAACGGAAACACAGAAGGACAGCAAAAGGGGAGAGGAGGGCAAAGGAGTGAGGAAAAAACCATATGATCAATAGCTGATCTTCCCTCCATGCCAACTGTTGGGGCCACAGGCATCTGGCAGGATGAGAGGTATTACTGAAACAAGAGAGCTGGAATCAAATTCAGGTTTTGTAATCTCAAGACCAATGATCTTCAACCAGACATACCAGGCATTATGGAACACTTGTCAGCCAAGAATCATAACTCGAAATGAAAATCCAGTCAATTTAGATAATCACGACATGAAATGAAATTGTAGTAGTTTTATTTGGCATAGCCTATACTAACAATAGATTGTACCCAGGACTGTGTGTACCTGTGTTGTTGTTTTAATATCTCACTATTCACATATCACTGGTAGAGAATGTCACTCTGGGCTTATAAATAGGAAGGCAGCAATAAGCTCAGCGCCCTATTCTTTATGGTAAAGTATAGCAATTGTACTAAGTAGGCAAATAAAATTTCAGGAAATGGGCTTGTAGCTTTAACTAATGGGCCAGTTTAAATGTATTAAAGTGGTCATGGGCTTGTTTAAAAGAGAAAAGCTTTATTATTGAAGTACATACCCAAAGCTCAGGACTAGAGGAAAGTTTACTTACCCTTAGCTAATGCAGATAAAATTAAATGCAATTAAATGCTAACTGTTCCTTAATGGAAATTATAAACATAATTGAACCTCATATTGAGTCAAGGCAGAGACGTGAGCTAAACAAATGAAGCTGGTGCTCCAGTATGCCTATCCACTCTCTTTAATCAAGCTCAGCCTCTTAACACAGGGATTTCCATGTGCCTCTCCATTTCATGCACTCGGCAGATTGTATCTTTGCAGAACATTTAAGAGTTTTCTGACTGACAAAATAAAGTAGGCTGGCAGTTTAAAAGAAAGTCATGTCTGGCTTCTGACAGGATTTCAGCTTTAGAAGTCTCTACAAGGTTTGTATAAATGCCAGTCCTCAAAAAAAGCTATTCAACTTTTTTTTTTTTTTTTTTTTTTTCCCTAACTATATAAAGACAAGCCAGGATTGTAGAAGTTTGGTGGGGGAGGAAAAGGTCACATTATACATAAAAGTGCTAAAGTTCATTCTTACCTATAGCAGTCAAACATGTGCATCTGCAAGGAAACATAATCCAATAGAAATGAAGAGCAGTGATTTAAGACACGGTATTCACTGAGAATGGAGGAGGGTCTAGTGTGTGTGGAGGATATTATGTAATGAATGCACACAAACGCAAGCAAATGAAAACTTGGGGCTGGTGAGTACAGAGAGGAAATCTGTATACTGAAATGAAATATGAGGAACAAATTAATTGAAAAAATGGTCTAACTTAAGTCATTTGCTTAAAAGATATTTTAAAAACTTTCAAACTGATGAATTAACTCAAGAAAAATGAGATGAGCAGTTATTGTTCTAAAGGATAGAATTAGAAAAACAGAAACAGGTTGGTAATCTATGTGTAGTTCCATTTACTTAAAAAAATACAGCTTCCCTTCATTACTTTTAGGTTTCTCTCTTTCTATTAATCTAGAAAATTCTATGTCTAGAAAGTCTAATATTGGCACAGGAGGGGTGGTGCATTCCTGTAATCCCAATACTTGGAAGGCTGAGACAAGATGATCACAGGTTCGAGGCCTGCCTCAGCAAATTGTGAGACTCTCATAGTGAGACTCTGTTTCAAAATAAAATAAAAATAGGGCTGAGGGTGTAACTTGGAGGTAGAATTTCCCTGGGTTCAAAATCTAGTACCACACACATACCACCAAAAAGTCCAATATTGAACTGAATTTAAAACTTTCTCTATTAGGAATTTTGTCATGGAAGCCCAACAGCAATGACACAGGCAAGTTAACATCTGCTCTCACCATCTCCTGGGTCGATGATCTCCACCGTGGTCACTGCGGGGAACTCGAGGGCAGCCAGCACAGGCTCAGAGAGAACCACCTGGAAGGTCTCGGACTGCTCATGCTGGCCGTCGCTCAGGATCCGCACTCGCCATGTGGCCTTGGTCTGGCCCGGGTTGAACTGTACTTGCTTCTGGGCTTTGCCCTTGAAGTCTTTGTCTTTTTCTGCACTCCCATCTCTTGTGCCAATACCTGCACAAAAACATAGCACCATGGTCCACGGTCTTAGTTTTTTTTTCAGTTGGATTCTGTGTGTGTGTGTGTGTGTGTGTGTGTGTGTGTGTGTGTGTGTGTGTGTGTGTGTGTGTTACTAGGGATGGAGCCTAGGTGCATTCCACCTCTGAGCTATACCCCCAAACCATTTTTTAAAATTTTGAAACATGGTCTAATGGTCTAACTAAATTTCTGAGGTAGCCTAGATTCTGTGATAATTTCATCTCAGCCTCCCAAGTACAGGAAGCTTCAGTTGAATTCTCAAAGCTTTCCTTGTTAACTTTTTGTGTGCCACTTTGCTCCAACAAAGCAGTCTCTGCTTGACTCTGTGAAATGGATAATGGTGTATAGGCCTGAGGATGAAAACATTGAGTAGTTTATAATTCTGTTCTACTCTTTTTTTTTTTTTTTTCTACATAACTTTGGGCTAAAACTTCATGCAAAACAAGAATGAGTAAATAATTTATCTTCATGTTTTATAATATCCTTACTTCTACAAGCTCATAAGTCTTAAAATTCTTCATATTGACTTTGTGTTGTTACATATTATAAAAACTTCTAAAAAAATCTCTAACTAGAAAAATAGGCCAGTAAGACTCATGTGGCAAAGAATTCTTTGATAATACAATTTATAAATGGATAAACAGAATAATAAAAAAACTATAATATTCTCCAAACATTTAATAGAATTAGAATCTTTAAAGGAATCTAATTTAGCTTTTGTTAGCATGGTCCTTGTCAGGTTTTTTTTGTGGAACATCCCAGAATCCCACAAAATCATGTTAAGAGAATTGAAGAGCTCTATGTGGTGATTATGAGCAGTATGGTTGGCTTACTCTGGTGGTTCATTCAAGGTCAATTTCAGTTGGCTGGAAAGGCTGAAGTCTCTATTATGTTACAAGAGGATCATTGTCATCACTATGCCAGGTACTCAAATCATAGAGTATACTAGCCAAAAAGCAGGGAATAAGTTCAATGTCATAGAAAAACTATAAAACCACAACAGTTTCATATATATATATGAAATATATATATATATATATATATATTCTATTTTTTTTCTCTTCTTGTGATACTGGGGATTGAACCTAGGGACATTCTACCTCTGAGCTACACCCCCACCCTATTTTATTTTTTTTGTTTTGAAACAGGGTATCACTAAATTGCTGAGGGCCTTGCTAAATTGCTGAGGTTGGCTTTGAACCTGTGACCCTCTGGTCTCAGCCTCCCGAGTTCTGGGATTACAGGCATGCGCCACCATGTCCAGCTTCCTTTTATATCTTTAAGTACTTAATCAGAACCTCTTTAGGTGAATCAAGTAAATAGAATAATTTTCAGACATATTTTCCTAAATGTTGATTTTTTTTTTTGCAGAGAAATTAATATGAAAGAGCCTGCAGTGTGCTCATACAAGATTGATTTGAGCATTTATTTCTACATCTGAATATATCATTGGCTGTTAGTTTAATCTTAAACTGAGGATTAAAATAAAAGTTTTTGTTAAATCTTATAGGTCTTAGATAAACAATGTATAGATAATTATTCCATTGTATGTTCTTTTTTCAGTACTGGGGGAATATGACTTATTCAGGGACAAGTGAAAGGTCATAGGACAAAAATGACAGTAGCACTGCCCATCTTGTTGCATGTTGCAGGCTTCCTGTCAGTTCTCTTGTTCTGAAGGCTCAGGTTGGCGGTCAATACCTCTTGGATCCACCACAATTCACACCAAGGGGATGCTGAAATGAACCATACTCTGTGAGGTCCTAGAACACAGAATGTTCCTGGGTCTAATCCTCAGTACCACAAAACAAACAATCAAACAAACAAAGGTTGGAGGTGTAGCTGGGAGGTAGAATGCCCCTAGGTTCAGTTCCCAGTACCAAAAACAAAACAAAATGGAATCCTTATAATACAGGGAATATCTACTAGTTCCAACCAGTCATCTTTACTACATGATAGTCAAGTCATCCAAACTGATTAAAAAAATAAGTTGCAGCCGGGCATGGTGGCGCACGCTTGTAATCCCAGCATTCGGGAGGCTGAGACCGGAGGATCCGGGTTCGCGGCCAGCCTCAGCTACCTAGTGAGGCACTCCGCAACTTAGTGAGACCCGGTTTCAAAATAAAGAATAAAAAAATAGGGCTGAGGGTATAGCTCGGAGGTAGAATGCCCCTGAGTTCAACTCCCAGTACCGCAAAAAAAAAAAAAGTTGCAATACCAAGTTCCAATTGTTGCCATTAAAAACACCCATCATTTTTCACTTTGGTTATTAAATAAAACTGCAATTGCATCTTTTTCTCTTGCATGGAAAAAAAATGACACAAGTATTAAGCAAGGTACTTTTGGAATGAGAGAGTATCTCTTTTGGTCACATAGCCATAGGACTGTAGGCAATTATTAACTTCTCTCAGATTTAAGAAACACCATTGCAGTGGTTAAAGGTGTGGGCCTAGGATCTAAATCTCAGCTATGTAAATTTGAGCACACCATAACCTCTGCTTCTCACCTGTGCAATGGAGAGATTATAATGGTACTCTTTTTGAGGGACTGATCTATGTAAGGTAGTGGGAACTGGGCCCAACTCATAATAAGCACTCAATAAATGTCAGCTCTCATTATCATACCAAAGTCACTACCTAACACAGCACTTGTCACATAATGACCACTCAAGGGAACAATAGTTGAGTTAGTGAATGAAAGGTTGTAAGGAGTAAGAAAGGCGAAGTGCCTTAAATGCACTTGATAAAGCATCTTGCTTTTAGTAAATATGTATTAGCTAGTAGCAATAAAATATTTGAGATGCAAAGACTATTGTGACATATTTTAATTAATAATGAGTTATAATGGTTATGAAATGATCATTTTTAAGGAAATACATTTAAAAATTTCATGTAATTCATGATTTACTAATTATGCTCACATGATATTCTGTCTTTGGCTATAAGTGGTACTCTGTTTTTAGCTATAATACAATTTATCTTTTTCTAAAGGTGGAGATTGCATGGGAAGAGTTGTATGAAATATCTTCATTGTAGAACTTCTATGAGGCTGCCCTTCTCTTTAATCTGACTTTCACTCAGGGTCTAGCATGAATTCTACGGCTCTCTTCAGTGATGGTAGATGAGGGCCACACATAGAAGCTTTTAACTTTCTATTATTACTCTAGCTTATGAACTCACCATGTGAAGTTAACCAAGTAAAGCAATAGAGCCTTTGCGGAGTTGCTGGTATCGCCGTATTAGTAGAAAATTGGTTGGAAAAATTAAAACAGAAAAAAGAGCTCTTGTTTGATATTTTGGCATTCATCTTGAGAAAAATAAAAGTCAGAGGGCAGAAAAATACAAAGAGATAATTTCAAAGACCCTTTTCAACTATTAACTTTTTCAATGCTATTCACAGGCTAATTGTGAGTAATGAAAATAACTCACTAGAACTGGTAATGAAATGCAAATAGATGAAAGCATTCCTTAATAATTGCTAAAAACACTCTGTATTTAGTAATTGCTTCCCAATTTATTGGATATATTTCAAGCACAAAGCAAAGGTTAAGATTAACTTCTCAGGCAGGTGAGGTAAGTGCATGCCTGTAATCCCAGCTACCTAGGAAGGCTGAGGCAGTAAGATAGCATGTTCTTGGATAGTCTGGGCAATTTAGCAAGGCTCTGTCTCAAAATTATAAACAAACAAACAAACAAACAAATAAATAAATAAATACATAAATAAATAAAGAATAAAATAAAATTTAAAATAATAATTTTGGAGACAGGCACAGGGTTACTAACTTGATTTTGCCCATACTTCTCTATATTCCTATTTTAGTTGATAGTCTTGTTCAATAAAAAAGCTTTTGCACATATAAATTCTATCAGTCTATCTATAAAGCATATGATAACAAAAATAATATAATTACTTGGGGTGAAGCCATTTTCCATAAACATATTAAATATTTCGTGATAACTATATTATTGCTTCAAATTTACTTCCTTTTCAAATTTACTGTTAAATATACTTCATTTTTTCTATGCTTATATGAAATCAAATAGAAACTTGAATTGGAGTTAAAAAAAGGTTTTATTCACTTGCTTTTTTTTTTTTTTGTGGTACTGGGGATTGAACTCACGGACATTCTACCTCCGAGCTACACCCCCAGCCCCATTTTTTATTCTTTATTTTGAAGCAAGGTCTCACTAAGTTGCGGAGTGCCTCACTAGGTAGCTGAGGCTGGCCGCGAACCCGGATCCTCCGGTCTCAGCCTCCCGAATGCTGGGATTACAAGCATGCGCCACCACGCCCGGCTTATTCACTTGCTTTTGACTCTCAGTTTTAAAAAGATATAAAGCAGAAGAAAACAATTAGTATTTAATATTTTTAATGTTGGTTACTAAGAAAAATCATGACAAAAATATTTTATAGTAGTGCACTGGTGTTCATGGAACATTTTATGACAGTGGCATTCAAATACAACAAATAGTAAGTTACACTTCAGTGCCTAATAAATTTTTATTTAATAAAGTAGCCCTCACATATGTTTTACACTGATGTTCAGGAGACTTTTATGGCTAAATTACAGGTTTGCCTAAAGCTCATTCTAAGATCTAGTGACATTTATTTTTATTTAAACTTATGGGTGGCGATTTCCAGTTATGTATTTATTTATTTATTCATTCATTTATTGTGGTACTGGAGATTGAACCCAAGGGCATTCTACCTCTGAGCTACACTCCAAACCTATTTTATTCTTATATTTTGAAACATGATCTCACTAAGTTGCAGAGGGACTTGCTAAGTTGCTGAGTTTAGCCGCAAACTTTTAATCCTCCTGTCTCAGCCTCCCAAGTACTGGGATTACAGGTGTGCGCCATCACACCCAGTTGTAAGGTTATTTTATATTTGAGAAAGATCACATTTACCTAGAAAGTAAATACCTTGACACAAATCTGTTGACTTTTTTTTTAGCAGTTAAAGAAGCTTTAAGTGTCAACATCCCCCTGAATGTGTAAACTAGATCAGTAAACTAAACTGGCATTTTAATCTCAGCAGAAAAAAAAATGCAAATCTTTCCTAGAAACAATGGAATTTTAAGACATTTAAACTTACTTATAAATGAAGTTAAACTTAAAATTAAAACTTAATTAAACTTACTTATAAATGAAGTTTCTCCCAAGTATCCTCTACGTTTAAGAACGACATCTAGAAATTTGGAGTCTTCATTGACCAGGTAATATTCCTTTTCAAAAGAGATCCATGCCCAGTTCAGATGGAAATGCTGGTTGGTTAACTTGTTTCCGCCTGAAAAATAAAAATTTGAAGACCTACATTAATGATTTTGTGAATGAGTGATCTTAAAAGCTCCAGGTTACTTTTAAGGACGTAATGTTAAGAACCAATACAGCTACTTGGTTTGACACTTGACTCTGGCACCTACATAGAGATATGCCTTACTGTTCAGTGACAAGAGCTGATATAATTGTTCAAAAATTTCTTTCTGTTTTAGGAGGGGAAGCTGGTAAAGCAAAAGAAACATATTATTAGAAGCAATTTAATTCCATCATAAAACCGAACATCCATGTTTCAGTGCTGACTCACTTGCCACAAGGTGGCACTGGGGAGCAAGTTTTGTCTGCAAGGCTCCTTTGTGATGTTCTTGAAAGCACTACTCCACAAATAAATACCTTTTTTTTGGTTCACAGAGCAGTTGGGTGGAAGGCTTTCATTATAGCCACTTAGGTAAAAACAAATATCCCTTCTCCACCTCCCCTTTATTCCCCTCCATCCCTCAGAGCAAATAGATAGCTCTTTACACTGGTGTTCATTCTACTTCAAGATAAGACTCTCTCCTCCCACCTTCCCATCAAAATAGAGCTGGCTGTCTATCAGGAGAAAATAAAGCTTTCCTGTGATCTCTCCATTGTGAGAGCTACTCTGTTGGGGAAATGAAAGGAGAAATGGTTATCAGCTGATCACTCTGCACCTACCCTTCTACTTCTTTTGATCTATGCCAATTATTCCAGAGTAAAGTGAGGTTTATAAACAAAAGCATCAGTAATTCCTTTTAAGTCTTTCTGGAAAAGGGTAGGGAAAAAAGCCCAAATAATAAACATAGCTAGAGGCATGACTTCAATTCTAGTTTCTTCTCTTCTAAGTTCACATAAGGAAAGCTACACTGGTAAAAAGAAATGAGATGCAGAAATGTCAAGACTTTAATAGACTAATGGTTAAAAAAAGAAAAAGAAAATCTACAGAATAGAACACAACTTAGTGAATGCACACAAAAATATATTGTTTTTCTAGAATTTTTTTTTTTTTTTCGGTACTGGAGATTGAACTCAGGGACATTCTACTTCTGAGCTACACCCTCAGTCCTATTTTTTTTTTTTTTTTTTTTTTGCGGTACTGGGGATTGAACTCAGGGGCGTTCTACCTCTGAGCTACACCCCCAGCCCTATTTTTTATTCTTTTATTTTGAAACCGAGTCTCACTAAGTTGCGGAGGGCCTCACTAGGTAGGTGAGGCTGGCCGCGAACCCGAATCCTCCGGTCTCAGCCTCCCAAATGCTGGAATTACAAGCGTGTGCCACCACGCCCGGCCTCAGTCCTATTTTTTATTCTTTGTTTTGAAACAGGGTCTCACTAAGTTGCAGAGTACCTCACTAAGTAGCTGAGGCTGGCCATGAACCCTGATCCTCCGGTCTCAGCCTCCCAAGTACTGGGATTACAAGCATGTGCCACCACACCTGGCTTTCTAGAATTTTTAAATAAAACTAAAAGCTGCAGTGACTTTGAGTTTTCAACGGACACATCCTATAGATTAAAGACAATGCCTAGTACAGCTGAATTTATGTAGCAAAATTTGTTTTCTTGTTTATTGCTTGACTTGTAAATTAGCACAAGTCTTTTAGACAGCTATATGGCAGTGTGTATAAGAGGCAAACAATGTTCATATAACTTGATCTTGTCAGGCTCACTGTGGGGGAAGCAAAAAATGTAGTTGCAAGGAACCATTCATTGCAATATTTCCTATAAGATCCCCAATCTAAAAAAAATTAGGGTCCACTTTATTTCAGTTCCTCAAATCAATAAAATATTAACTAGTAAATAATAAATATGAAGTTCTTACTGAAACATTTAAAGCACAAGCATAGAAACGGACGGCACTGATACTGTGAATGTAGCTACATAGAATGGGTTTTATACTTAGCATTATTGCTTGTGCTTCAAAAAGATGGGATTATGTACATTTCCATTTTTAGCTAAATTTTTAAAAATTTAAACTATAAAAGGATTGGAGACCAGGGCATTGTGTGTGACAAAGGAAGGTCATTTCATATTTTGTGAACTTCTTATGCCTGACATCTTCTGGACCATGGGCACTCCCAGTTCTAGGGAGAGGTCAGGATTGGGAAGGCTCCTCAGACCTGGAGGCCCACTTCATTTCTTACCTGCTGTCTACTTTGGGGTCACTTTCTTCTCTGGACCTGTTTATTCATTTGGACAGTAAAACAAGAATGTTGCTAATTATCACCTGCAGTTGCTTCAAGGATCAAGTGAGATAACTTGTATATACACACAGCACCATGTGGTCCACAGATGGCATTGCTTGACAAATGCCAGCCCGCTTCACTCCAGCCTGAAGGAACACTCAAATCCACCTGCACACCCACTACAGATTCTTCCTCTTCCTCAAGCCCAATTGTGCTTCTTTTTCCCATTTCCCTACAGCAGATGCACAGATCAAGTTGAGCTCCTCTGTGAATTTCCAAGTTCACCCTGCTCTACCCTGGCTACTCCCACTTAGCAGTCAGGCCAAATCCTTACAGCGCCCAGGATTTGCCAGCCTTTCTCCTCCTGACACCCTTGTTCTCTTGCCTAAAGTATTCTCCAACTGACAAGTTCCCCTTCTCAGGTCATCCTTTCTCTCTCTCTTTCTTGAAGCCTCCTACTGCTCCTGTGGCCAACTTGTCTCTGATTCAACATGGCTCATTAGTGTGTATCCTTGTGTGCTTTAGAGGAGAGTCCCATGCAAACCATGAGGGGTTTTATGTTTTTGTGCTAACTATCCTAAGTCATGGCAGAAATTGAAAGTGTTCAGTTTTTTTTCTTTTTAAACTGCTGTCAACATCTCATCAATTAAATTACAACAAAAACCAGGTCTGATTTCTAAATGAATTATTACATGAAAACAACTTTGTGCTTCTGTAGATTGAGTTTGTTGTTCCAGTGAACCCAAGTTTTATGCCAAACTTCTTGCCATGCTATCCCAAGCCAACCCTTGTCCATCCCAACACTTATTGTTTCTTATCCAGTCATTTCTTCCTTAAAAAGTATTTTAATCATATATATCTATGGGGTATAGTGTGATAATTTGACACATTATGCAATGTTCAATGACGAAATTAGTAAACATTTCCATCTTTCTAAACTTAAAAAAAAAAAAAAAATGATGTGATTACCAGAGGCTGAAAAGGGTGGTGTAGCTTGGGGATAGAAGGAAGTTGGAAAAGGACTACCAAAACACAATTAGAAAGTTAGAAGGAGTAAGTTCTAGTGTTCTATAGCACAGTGGGTAAACTATAGGTCACAGTAATCAGTAACTAGTGCTATAGTGTTTTATATATATTTTTTGTACTATGGGAACCCAGTGCCATTCTACCTCTGAGCTACACCCCCAGCCTTATTATACTTTGAGTTTTGAATCAGAGTTTCACTAAATTGCTGAGGGTCTTGCTAAATTGCTGAGGCTGACCAAGAACCTTGATCCTCCTATCTTAGCCTCCCAAATATTAGGATTGCAGGTGTGCACCACCATGCCCCTGTTAGTTTAGATCCTGAATGTCTCCTAATGTGTTTAGATAAAAAACTGAGTTCAATGTACTAAGCAAAGGTACCTTGTTATGGGGTTACTGGTTAATCCGAGGTTTCGAATGACATATAGCTGAACAAGTTTGCCAGTATTTCATGTGTTTGTTCACCACTTTGAGATTCATTAGAAATAAAATTCAGAAACAATATCAAGAAACCTTGCCTTGTAAAACAGATGTCCCAGGTTAATTATTATAGTAATTTAGAATTCACTCTATCACTGGGATTTTTAAGTAGATGTTTAACTAGAGAATATGAAATTAAGTCTATGAAGCTTAACTCTAAATAGAATTAAATACAACATAACTCTTCTGAATCATAAGCATGAGAGTCATGTTGAGTTTCAGAATTTGTAATATCTCGGTACTCATTTATTAGGCAGCAGTGCAATCGGATTTGAGGAACTAAGCTGTAGCTCACTGTAACTCCCTTTATTAAAGCTGCAATCTTGCATAATTGAACTCTGTATTTTATCTAAAGAATAGAAAGCCATAACTGGATGTGGTGGCACACACCTATATTCCCAGTACTTGGAAGGCTGAGACAGGAAGATCACAAGTTTGAGGCCAGCCTCAGCAACTGAAGAGAACCCCTGCTTCAAAGTAAAAGCTAAAAATAAAAAAGGGCTGAGGGTGTATCTAAGAGGTAGAATGCCCTGAGTTCAATCCCCAGTAAACACACACACACACACACACACACACACAAAAAAAAAAAAAAAGAAAGAAAGAAAGAAAAAAGGAAAGCCATCTTAATTTTACATATCATGTAAATTCTTTGAAAACCTCAGTAATTTGGGGGATACTAAATCTTAATGCTTTAACAAAAGCTACCACTTACTGAATGTAGAATTTTAGATGAAATGAAACAACTTTACAATTTGAATTTGACAAAGTTTTACTTGCATATGATTAGCTGATTTTCTAAAGTAGATTCTGTTAAGTGTGATGCCTGAGGAGTCTCCATGTCTCAATGGAAACAAATTAAAGCCCATAGCTTGTGTCATAAATCCACACAACAGGTGCCTGACAGCTGATAACCACACTCCCTGAGGCTTTGTCCCCAAACCCTAACACTAAAGCCATCAAGGTTTTGATGAAAAGACCCCTTTTGAACTTTCCAGCTGGTCTTCAGGCTTTTTCATTTTCTTTTTCAATTCAAACTCAATAGTTATTTTAGAATAACAAAGAATCCCAGTCTTCAATTAGCCCTCCCTAAAAACAAAGAATACTGATTCCCTTAAAGACAAAGTGCACTTCTTCAATAATAAGAAACCAGTGTCACAACTATGACTTGGGCTTGTTAAAGAGGGTTATCACTTTAGCTTTGACAAGAGATTGCTTCCTGGACAAGTTACTTCACAATAGAGAATGGTCTTGGTATTTTCTAGCTTGGTAAAATTTCATTTCCCCAGAATAAAGTTCAGCCTATGTGCTGAACTGGAAATCAAATACACAGCTACTTAAAACAAAACAAAACCAAACCTGGGTAGAGTCTTTGAATCGGTAACAAAAAATATTTATCACATTAAAAAGGATTATGATACCATTACCTAAATTTACTGGAGGAAGTTAGATAATTTAATTTTTAAGCAGACGTTATAATGTTTTGTTCTCTTATAGGGAAAAGCCAGTGATTAGTAATCATACAACCACTGAGATCAGAGTCAGTAATTCTGGTGAGAATCTAAAAATTAAAGTTGAAATAAGGGATTTTGTCGTTATTTCTGTAATAGGATGATCTTCTCTTCAATCTTGCATTGCCTTCAGAGTCTGCATAGAATTCCTATGAGCTCCTGACCAGAGCAACTTAAAGTCCAGTTGATTTTATTGTTTACTGGAACCATCTGGTGCAAAGCTTCATCCAACTTGGCTCTTTCTGGACCCAGGGCTTGGCACTCAGTGTTAGAGAATGGCGCATGCACAGAGATAAAGTGCACAAGCCAGAGATTGCCAAGTTCTCCGAGAGGGGCACTGAAAATGAGCTGGGGGAGTTCTGGACCTCAAAGGCAAAGTCATGAAAGAGAGAGTGTTTAAGTGGCTTTAAGTGCAGGGTGGTATTTGGACATTCAGGAAGATGGAGAGGAAGGTGTTCCTAGAAGATTAAGTATAAAACTAGAGATAAGAAATTCAGTAAAAAGAGAACTTCAAAGAATTCAATTTGGTAGAAGCTCAGGGTATTTACTAAGTATTCATTTCCTATTTAACTGATTGAATATTAAAGACAAAGAAGCAGTAGTTAAGATGCATCCAAAATCTGCCCTTGAGGGGGAAGGGTATTCATGCTGAGGTGACCCAGACACTCAGAGATGACATCGACCTTTGACCCAAGAGCAGTTGTGCCTTCCTGTGACTGAGTCAGTTCCTGAAGAACTTGCAGATAGACCCTGAAGAATTTCCAATAGTTTTAAATATTTTTTAGGCCACTTAATAATTTTGATGATTTTAGTTCAGTAGTTAGGTGCTCAAAAATTACTGCAGTATACTACTTTTGATCACCAATATATCATTTTATCCCTCTGTTCTGTGCACTTCACCCCCATTTCCACTGTCATATATGTACAATACAAGGTGTCAGTTCCACACTCAACCAAAACCAAGCAACCAAACAAACAAAAAATCCAAAATACCCCACAAGAGACTATGTAGAGAAATGTATAGAAAAAGAAGTGGCATGACAACAACCCAGAAGGTAGAGAGAAATAGGCATGGCATGAATTATTCTCTATTGGATACACACAGCTATCGTTTTAGGCTATTTCCAAGAAAGGCACAAACAAACACAGTCTTCACAGCCAAAAGAAAAAAGGAGCTATGATATCTTCATAGATTTTACATTAGCTATACTGAATTGAGCTCAAGAATGGTCAAGTTCACAGTCTGTGTTCTCCTGTAGATCTTACAGAAAAAAAGTTGCCAAATGATTTGGGGATGAAAATGAGGACTGATACATATACTAACATTCACCTGAGAAGCCAAGAGTATCACAATCCACATTATTACATGTGATTTTGTTCACTGGGGATGTAATTTGGTTATATATACCCTAAATGGGCATAGAATTGTAGTTTATGATGAGTTATTTGTACGTGTGGTTCTAAAGACTTACATTCCTATTCATCTTCTATTCCAGCAGTTGACACATAATCCATCCCCATTATTCCTGGATTTCATATTTATCTACTTATAAAAATTTATAGCATCTTAAATCAGTACTTGGGTTGTTTCTGTGGTTACTCCTAGATGAGTGCTCTGTGGTGTCCAAAAAAAAAAAAAAAAAACCTACATCAGTCAATATTCTGCCTTTTGTCAGCTTTCATTCTGTAAACACATGTCCTTTTCATGGTCTATTAATGCAACATTTTTTTTACGTTTTTATATTTTTTATTGGTGATCTCACCATTAAAAATGATCGCATAGTGCTGACTAGTATTCCTAAACACAAACAGCTGCGACATACCTTACAGAGAAAATATATATGTTGGGTAAGGTTTGTTCACCCAGGAGTTGCAGTGCTGTGGGTCATGAGTGCTGTGCTCGGGAATCAAGAACACAGGTGTATTGAATGAGGTGTCTTTGAAGAGAAACACCCGGAAAACAAGGACACATGTTGATTCATTGATGAAAATGTGACTAGATCTCACAGGAATCTAACATTGTACTTCCTTTAGGAACAATACTGTTCAGTATTTATTAATTTAGCATTCATGATGCTTTTAGAGAACCTAATATTGTGAATAATGAAAATCAGCTGTATTAAACTGTGCAAGTCACAATAAGTTATCCTTCAGAGACAGGAAAATCTGGATCACTGGAGTGGAAAAATGTCCCCCCACCTCCAAGATACATTTTTCCTCTTTTGAATCAACCTTTTCCCTGGCCTATGCTCAGGAGTGTGAAATGAAAGGAATTCTCACTGCATTGTTGGATGGGCAGCCCTGGCCTCCCTCCAGCCATCTGTCCCTGGCCATAACAGCAGTAGGATGCAGACATTGACTCATGGGTGAAGGGTGTCTGCCTCCCTCCTGCATGGCTAACCTGCTATAATTTGAGAATGTACAAAGAGAATTTATGGAGCTGTTATCAACCTATATGAAAGTAACATAGATGGAATGTATTCTGATACAGAATCATTCCTAATTCTGCTAGAGTATCTTAGGATAATTCATTCTAGGATCTCAGTTTAGAGCACAGCCCACATCTGGGGCTCATGCCTACTTATGCTTCAGTGGGGAACTATGGTGACAGACCTCAAGGAAGCTGATTTCTTTGCGGTGTTAGGAGACTGGAGGGAGAACTGATTGTAGTGGAAATGAATGTCAGGCACAATATTAGACTCCATGTAAAATTTTTGTCCTCAGTGTGAAGCAGAGAACCAAGGTGGAATATAAGTTTACTCATTGCTAACTCATGTCCAGGCTCCTGGAAGTATGTTTGGGTCCTAGGGAAAGAGAAAAAGTTAAGTGGAAATTTAAAGAAATGCTTAATTAATTCAACTTTTTCATACCAGGGTCCAAGTAGCACTTTTTGGGCACCTTTTTTCTTCAATACAGATTAACATAGAAGGTTACCACACAGACCTAGGGCCCATCCATGGGGGCTCTTGAGGACATAGGCAGGATCCCTGCTATGGGCAAGCTGGGCATAGCTGCTAGGATTTCTGGTGGAGCTGTTCTGATATTGAGGTACTGGGCCTATTATAGAGAATACTTACCCTTGGGCAACAAGGATATTAAATAATCTTTCCATCCAGTGGCAAGGGCCTGGACCAGCCAGCATTGGGATACTATAGTCATGAGTCAAACAAAAAGATTCTCACCCAAAGCACCTGGGACATGGATGTAGGTGTGAACTAGCTGAATTTAGCTTGGAGAAAGGGGGCTGGAAAGACTGGGGGCCATGGTCAGTGTGATTTTGATAATACATGCATTGTCTCAATGAGTCTTGGGGCAATCTCCATGCATTAGAAATTCTATGGATAGAGTATATGAGTGCCAGGTTAAATTACACACTTTAAATCCTTTAGGACAGTAGGTGGGAGATCTAGGGTTTGAATCTGGCCTCTGATATTCTTTCTGTACTTCCTCTGCACCATCAGATTGCTTCATTCAGGTCAATATTAAATTCCATGCCGATACAGCTTAATTCTAACTTGTTTAACATAATCTACAAATTAGTGCTATTGAATAGGTGTTTGTTGTTCAACCATCAGCAAACACCCTGGTGCTAATGAATAGTGAGGCAGTCAAATGTTAGGAATTAAATATAAAAGCAAAGGGTATAAAAGTCAGCTTCTAAATATTTGAGATAAAATTATAGAAAAACTGAAAGCTGCTAATAGTTAAGATCCTCTTGTTTTATGAATGAATTTGGAGCCACACTCAAAGCCAGGAAGGCTGAAAGGAAAACCCTTCTTCCCGCTGACTGATGAGACCCACCAGGCCACAGCTGGGTCAGAATGTGCAAGCCTCAGCCTGCAGGGTTCCTTCTTCCCATTAGCAAAGCACAGCCCCTCCCCCAGCTCCAGCCCCCAAGTAATTAAAAATAAATTCAATAAAAACTGTGTTTATTTCCATCCTTGCAACAAAAATAAAAAGAAAATAAAGGAATAACCATAAGTTGATATCCTTCACCTAAAGTTTAAGCATATTTCCTTAATCACACCTGAGTTAATTGTGTCACACTTCACTTTCCTAGTTAGAACCTGAAGGCCAGAGGAATGAATATCTTTACTGCTGGTATGCATGCCTAGGATGAGGAATTCAGGTGCACATCCACAGAGGACAAAGGACAAAGCAAACACGTAACTGCAAAGTGAACTTTCATTTGCCACAAGGATGTTACTGGATTATCATTTTGAATCTTAAATTAAAAGGTAATTTAGTCTCCTTAATGATGTAATGTGAGAATCTAAGGATTTTTTTTTTTCTGGAAATGCAAGTGAACACGATTTTAAACAAGAACACAAACTAATTCAAGAAATAACTACACTGGTGAGCAATACAAATATAGACTTCAAGCATTTTTGAGCATGAAAGAGTGGAATGCATCTTTTCTCACTGATCCATTTTTACCAAGATTCAGAAAAGCTCTGATTTGAAAAAGATTGTAAAGAAGCTATTAGTAAAGGAGGAATGAGCTGGGCATGGTGGCACATGCTTGTAATCCCAGCATTTGGGAGGCTGAGACTGGAGGATCTGTCTAAAAGACTTGTGCTAATTTACAAGTCAAGCAAAAAACAAGAAAACAAATTTTGCTACATAAATTCAGCTGTACTAGGCATTGTCTTTAATCTATAGGATGTGTCCGTTGAAAACTCAAAGTCACTGCAGCTTTTAGTTTTATTTAAAAATTCTAGAAAGCCAGGCGTGGTGGTGCATACTTGTAATCCCAGTACTTGGGAGGCTGAGACCAGAGGATCCCGGCTCATGGCCAGCTTCAGCTACCTAGTGAGGCACACCACAACTTAGTGAGACCAGGTTTCAAAATAAAGAATAAAAAATAGGGCTAGGGGTATAGCTCGGAGATAGAATGCCCCTGAATTCAATCCCCAGTACTGCAAAAAAAAAAAAAAAAAAAAAAAAAAAAGGAGGAATGAATTCCTAGGACTTTTCACCCCTTGTCTGTGGTCTTTCCATTTAATAAATATGATCTCAAAAACTGTTCTTAATAAAAGTACAATTATTGTAGGTTTAAAATTATATGCAATATATATGTAAAATATATGTAATAACATATATTCTGTATCTAACTCAATATATCTATATCTAATTTTAATATATTAAATAATATATGATATATCTAAATATAAATAAGTAAATATTTGGGAAGGTTTTACTTTTTTTATTTATATCAGTCCAGGAATGATTTTCCATCATCTTCCCCACTTACAAACAGAAGTCAAAAACTTTTTCTTTAAAGCTATACTTTCATAGAAACACTAAATGCATTATGGAGAGCTGGGTTTGTCAGGACCATCCACACCCTCTTCTCCCTCTGGGGAAAGGAAAAAATACAAAACCAAACACCTGGTGCAGAAAGACTTCATGCATGCACTGCCTGAGGCTACAAATAAATTTATTAGATCTCTGGCAACACATTCTTAAAATAAACTTAATAGCCTTCAGGTCTCTGTTCAAACCAGAATCTAATTCCTTTTGTGGCGCCAGACATCTCCCCACCCCAAGGAGACTGGGGGAAGGCAGGCAGTGACTCTCCCCAACCTCCACCTCCAGGAGTAACCGGTTTAGCACCATTTAGTTAATTCCCTGAAATTGAGGCTGTTTCTAATTCCTATTTGTATAACAGTACTATACACATTGCCATGAGACACTGCCATTACAATTAATATGCATCACAGCCCAGACTATATTTTGGATTATCTTTTGATAACATGTTATACTCACATTTGAAGTAAAAAATATAAAAAAGAAGAAGAAGAAAAAAAAACCAGAAGTACCTTAATCTGTTAAAAAGAAAAAAAAAAATCTTTATCTTGTTCCATTATTACCAGAATTTAAATTTGATGGCCTGGATAGAGGGATTAGGGTGAGATAGGAGTGCAGAAACCAGTCTATGAATTAAAATACCATGATTGAATTTTTATTTGGTATGATGGAAAATTAGAGCTAAATGAAAGCTTCTTGAAGATACTTTTGTTTAATTTTTTGCTATGTTTTAAAAATCTGAGTTGGTAATACATTCTTATATTTATTTTCAGTAGCAGCGTAGGAATTTGGAGTTGTGAATTTCTAGACTTAAAAAAAACTCATAGAATCATCACTGGTTATATGGAGACAGAGAAACAGAGAGACAAAGAGAAACAGAAAGAGACAGAAAGGGGGTGGAGTTACAGATTGTCAATGGTGTGTGTTTGTTCACATTTTCTTTTCATTTATTTCAGATTAGTTTTGCAAAGCCAGCTTTTGTGCTTAACTTGTAGTATTATTTAATTAGATCAACCCTTTGCTGACTGCTCTGATCCCTTTAAAATTATGCAAAGTGTATAAATGCACCCCTGTTTGGTGGTCTTATTATCTGAGATTAATATAAAAGTTGCTCATTTACATATTTAGCTGCCAAAAGAAAGAAAAAACAAAAACAAAATCCACAACAGGCATGAAAACAAGGTGGTATGGTTATAGACTATCAATCCCTGCCGGGAAAAAAAAAATTAAACAGCATACAGCAGTTTAATTCAGTGTGTATTTTCAAACAGAGCAGTGGTTCAGATATAGTTCTTTCTGCAAAACTTAGACTATAGTAAAGGGGATAAACCAAATGCAATACATAAATTATAATACAAAATTTAAAGTAAGTTGTTGGGGCTCAGATGAGAAGTGGAAAGGGTCGGATTGGAGGGGCCACAAGAGCTCTGCACAAGGGTGCAGTGGAGGGACAACAAAGGATGCTGCACCCTGAGGGGAAGGAACTGAAAGGAGAAAGATGGTGGCATGATCCTGAGCAGCCCTGAAACAGTCCAGCTCTGTCGGTGTGTAGAAGGAACAGGGAGTGAGAAGAGAGAAATTGGAAAGTCAGGCTGCTCCCAAGGGAAACGTAAGGTCAGGAGATAAATAAGCATTATGCTTTCAGTTACTATTTTTTGAGCAATTTAGTGAGACACTTCCAAATTAAAAAAAAGAAAGAGTTGGGGGTGTAGCTCAGTGGTAAAATGCTCCTAGGTTCAATCCCCAGTATCCTTACCCCCCGCCCTCCGCACACATGCACACACCACACACACACACATACACACACACACACAAACAAACACAAGCATGTGCACACACATTGTTTTTTTAAAATAAGTCTTAGTGAGGAGGTGGAGAAAAGAGAATTCTGGAATCCTTGTGCACTGTTGGTGGGAATATAAATTTTTGTGGCATTTTGAGAAATAGTAAGGTGGTTCCTCAAAAAATTTAAAAATAGAATGATAATATGGTAATATGACCCAGCAACAACACTTCTGGACATTTATCTAAAATAATTGAAATCAGAATCTTGAAGAGATATCTATACTCCTATGGTCATTATAGCATTATTCACAATAGCTAGGATAGGGAAACAACCTAAGTGCCTATGGATGGATGCATAGATAAAAATAATGTGATATTTTTATATACATACATACAATGGACTATCATTCAGCTTTAAAAAGAAGAAAATTCTGTCATTGACAAAAACATGGGTGAACATGGAGGATATTATGCTGAACAAAATAAGTCCAAAACAAACTGCATGATCTCAGTTCTATGTGGATTGCTAAAAAAAACCCTGAAACTTACAGAAGCAAAGAATAGAATGGTAGTTGCCAGAACAGGAGTGGGGGAGGTAGGGGGATGGGGGGATGTTGGTCAAAGGGTACAAAGTTTCAGTTATGAAGGATGAATAAATTCTGGAGATCTAACCCATGAATGGTGACTATAGTTGACAAAACTGTCCTGTATACAAGAAAACTATGTGAGATGACAACTTTTATCTGTCAATTATACCTAAATCAAGTTGTTGAAAAGAAATGTTAATTTGGTAGAACAATTCAGGATTCACTAGAATAAAATGTGTTAGCAATAAAAAATATCTTTCTCAAATACTTCCCAATTAAATTTTCTGTCAATGGAAGGGAAAACTTGCATTATGATACAAATGAGTCTCTCAATATTACTATAAAAAAGAAAGAAAGCGGGGCATGGTGGCATATGCTTGTAATCCCAGTACTTGGGATGCTGAGACAGGAGGATTGCAGATTTGAGGACAGCCTTAGCAATTTTAGCAAAGCTTTCAGCAATCTAGTGAGACTCCATTTCCAATTAAAACATAAAATAGGGCTGGGGGGTGTAGCTTGGAAGTGGAGTGCTCTTGGTTCAATCCTTAGCTCCACAAAAAAAAAAAAAAAAGAAAAGAAAGAAAGTTTTGTCCGTAAAAATAGGAATCCTTGGAACATTAAAGAAAGAAGGACCCTGTCCTCCACTGAATTACCCAAAGTCCACATTCTAGACCTTTCAATTAGTATGTTTTAGAAAGGTACCGATGTCCTTTTAAAACTTCAAAAGACTTAGTGTTCTATTTGAAATATAATTTATAGCTTTTACTGGTTTTCAAGTTAAAAATAATTTTTCAGTTAGAAAAAAGTTTATATGTTTATTTTTACTACTTATGTTTGTTTAAGCAAGTTTTTTTTTACTGAGAGAAAATATATTATTAGTAAAAAGAAACTATATTAAGCTAGCAATGATAAGATATTCTAGTAATCCTTCAATGATATTCTGGGTTGAGAATTTTAAATATACATTATTGATGTGAGCTCTTTATCTGAAGATTCTAACATTCTAGGAATTCTGTGTATTCAGGGAACTAAAAATATGGTCTTATGTAAATGTTCATACATTCTGAGGATCCCTCAGTTTATTTTTTTATTTTTTTGTCCTTAGGAAAATGATGTAAAGATATGTAATCTAATAGCCCATTTGTTTTGAGCCATAAAAAGAAACCATGACTGGATTTCTTGGGGGAGTTTTGAATCTAAGTGTCTATTTGGTCAAAATCCAAATTTTATCACAGGTAAAAATTATGTGCTCTCTCTCTCTCTGTTGTGAACATCAGTGTGACAAATTTTCCTCTTAGACCAAAGTAAACTATATTTCCTTCACTTGGTTAATATACAATGTAGGTGTCATTTTATGACTATGCTGTGGATTTGAAATAGGATTACTGCACAAAATTCTTACTGATTACATGAAGAAACTTTTAAAAATGAGTGCTGTGTGCATGTATGCCTCTACCAGCTTGTACCTTATTAAGATATATGATTACAATGCACCAATAAAAAATAAATAGAAATAAAAAGGCATACTTACAAAGCAAATGCATTCACTTTAAAGCTCATAATATATATAGTCTAAACCAGTGGTTATCGGGGAGTAGTGATGATTTTGCCTCTGGGGGAACATTTGACAACATCTGGAGATATTTTTGGTTGTCACACTGGGGAGGTGGGTGGAGAGTAGAGAAGAGTGCAACTGGCATCATCAGGTGGCTGTAGACCACACAGAGAATTAGAATTATCTAGCTCAAAATGTCAATAGTGGTAGTGTTGAGAAACCATGGTTTAAATTTATTTTGTTCTGATATAACAATGTATATAACTTAACATGAACAGATTATCTGACTTTGCTTGATAATTCCATGTTTTCCTAGGAATTGAATTAGTAATATATATGCTCAAATGATAAAAATGCCCCATCTTATGCAAATATGCAGCACTTTTCAAATCCACCAATGATATGGAGAAGTTTCTAGTACAAAATGTTTGTTCTCTTGTTGCAGAAAGAGTTGAGCCAGTAGTTTTCCTACTCAGTCAAAATTTATAGCTAATCCCATGGGAAGTTAGGGGTGAGGAAAGATCTTGAGAAGTGCACTAAACTGTGTCCAAGTGAACTCTATGCATGATTTAGATTTTAATATGAAATCAAACATGTGGGCAATGACTTCTACTCTAGATCTTTTTAGCAGATAAGGCTTCCCCAGAGCTCTTGAGAGCAGAAAGACTTCCTACCATCATTATAAGTGGACAGAGCTGAGCTCTGGATACAAGTTATCCAGCTTTGTGAGACTTTTGTAACGGAAAGGAGAAACCTGACAGTTCAAATTCATGTGAGCCTGTGTGCTCATAGATGCACACACATAGACATCCTTATATTTGCTTTTACAAACAATGAAAATACTTTCCAAACATATACACACAGCACCCTTTATATGGCTCTCCACTGAACAATTTAGGGAAGGATTTCTCAAAATATGTATTTTTCCCAGGCTGTTAGTAGGCATTATTATTACTGCTATTATTATTATTATTATTATTATTATTATTAGTAGTAGTAGTAGTAGTAGTAGTATTTTATAGAAACTATTCTAAATAAACTAGAAGAGAAATAATCTTTATTAGGCCATGTAAACAGAATTCTTTACTACAGCAGTTCTCAGGGGAGCACAGGATTTTCAATCCCATTTCACCAGGGAACCCATTGCTTAAGGTATCACACAGACTCTGTTCTAAGGCATGTACTTTGGGACAAGTTGACTTCTAGTCTGTACTATTTAAAAGGCAGATAAGAGCATAGCACCTTCTTTAGTATCAGTCCCATCTGGGTCACATCATTTTCAACTGCCATATTTGACAACAGTTGAAATTTTATTTCATAATCTTGAGGAACAAAATTCAATAAAATTAGGAGAATTTTTCCCCTATCAATAATACAAAGTCTGGCTCAAGTTATTTCCATTTACTAATCCAAATAACAAACTAAATGCCAAAAAATACTCTAAGTAATCACACCTGACTACTGGTATATTCATCCCTTAGAGGTCACGTTTATTGTTGGAGAAATGTGCTTTTGTGTGTGTGTGTGTGTTTTTGTGTGTGTGTGTTTTTGTGTGTGTGTGTGTGCGTGTGTGTGTGTGTGTGTGTGTGTGTGTGTGTGTGTGGCTTAGTAATATAGTTCTCAGGCTTGCTTTTTAATTAGTTAAATGTGGAACCAGATCTCAGAAGAGACACAGATTAGGATTTTGGCCAATTAAAAAAAAAAAACCTCACAAATCACCAACAATGTGCAATGAGCTATGTCAGCCCCCATTTTCAGCTGGATATTACTGCTGAGGATATTTGAACCCTACGAAATGCCCAACTCTGATAAGGGATTTAAAGGCTTACCAAGAAGAATGTCTCTGAAGCTATTAAAACAACCAGCACGGGAAGCACAGGCTAAGCTGGGCTTTAGAAAGAGGATAGTGCTGCAACATAAACTTTAAGGCTGATAAACAGATAAAAACTCTGAAAGCACATTGTTCCTTAGTCTGTCCTTCTTCCTTACTCTGAGCAGTGACCGTATCCCATGAGAATATCACCAAGTACAACAGCTCTGTGTCCATGAGATTCAAATTAAGTAAAAAGATGTTCTGGGGTCATCAATTCACCTCTCAACTAGTTGCTCTAATTATATTAACAAGTTCTACTGGAAAATACCTTTTATTGTCTGAAGAACAAAATCGGCTATAAATGAAAATTGTTAAGTAACCTACTTCTGTGTTATCTATGTACACAAGAACATACACACTATATATATGCATATATATACACACATATATACATATACATATTCATATACATATATACATATTCATATATATATATATATATATATATATATAGTGTGTGTGGCATTTGGTCCAGTTTGTTTACTTGGTCCAGCTCTGTATTACCTCGAGTCCCCTCTGCCAACATCCCTATCCTCATGTTGAGAAAATGAAGATAAGAGACTAAAAAAGACAAGAGATAGAGACACCCCAGTGTCACTCACTGTGTTACCTGTAAGGTACTAAAAGATAATTACAAGATTTTCTCTAAGAATGCATTCTGAGAGTCTTCTATGTTCCTAAAGGATAGTTTTCCTATTACTCTTTAAAACGTACTTACTCATGGTCTGTTTTTTTAGGGTACATTTTCTTAGAAAAATTTTCAGTTTCAGTTTTTTGGGGACATTAAGTTAGAATGTATGTATATGTATAATTGTGATATATATATAGACCATACATACACATATAGAATAGGTATATGTATGGGAATGGATACATATATAAATAAATATATATATACACAGGATATATATATATATACATATATAGGATATATATGATATATATGCATATAGAATGTATATAGCATATATAGGCATATACATAGTCCAAATAATATATAGAGTACCGTGTGTGTGTGTGTGTGTGTGTGTGTGTATGTGTATATACATGGGCATTTTATTAATTCATTTACCCTGCAAATCATTTTGATTATATATTATGGGCTAGGCACCATGCTGGTGCCAGGGATGTGGATATAAAAGGAGACTCATGTTGTAGTGGGAGAAATGTTAAAGAAAGGGAGCTTTACTGTTCTGTTGGTAAGGATTAAGATCATGGAGAGCAAGGATTGCTGTGGTGGTTTAGAGGAGGTACACACACAAGCTGGAGGACTCCAGGATGCAGTTATGAACAGCTGTCATTACACAGCTCTGTAATAAAGTGATGCCTCATGGCTGGACTTTTTGCACATGTGCTAAATGGCCTGTCTTGTACTGTTGAGATTTCTGGACATGTTAACATCATCTTTTTCTCTTTCTTTCATTACTGTAAATTGTTAGTGGTCATTTATGTTGTTAGTGATTGCCTCTTGTAGGAGACTCTACTCCTATCCTAATATTATTCTTAAAGCCTGAATGCCACAGGCTCTAAGTGAATCAAATATGAGAAACACCACCATATACATATTTGGGTAATAGCATGATGATAATATACTATCCAAAATGAGAAAAACCTGGATGGAAGACTTACTCAAGTATGCCCAGAGTAAAGTTGGCTAGAGCATTCCTGGGTTATATACCCCAAGAGTATGTATGAACAGGAAGAGATTTGGGGCATTTCTGTGAATGAGGTAGATGAGATGGTGCATGGACTCAACAGCATCTATTCTGTTCAGGAGATTGTTTTTCTTACTTGCTCCTTCTTACTGGTATTCCATATAGGTAAGTTTGCTAGGGACATCGAGTTTGAGACATGTGAAGTGTTAACTGTATTTGTGGTCCCAACTCAATAGTTATCCCACAAACCCTAGTTCAGTCCTTGCTAATGGGCCATTTCCATAAATAATGCAATGCTGTTGCCTCATGATTATTTAGTAGCTACAATAATTAACAAGTGTTGGTTCTTATCAATATAGAAGATAGAAGACCAACTCAAATCTTAATTTAAGTCCCAAAACTCATTGAAAAAACTATTGTAATGCAGCAGAAAACAATACACAGATTTTACATAGATATTTTTATGTTCTTTGGAAGCCCCACAACTCTAATCTTGTAAATAATAAAATGGCATAATCCTCCCAAGAATGAAGAGAATGGGAAAAGCAATAACATTTGAAATCTGGAACCAGGTGGATAAGTGTGATAGACTTAGAATATCAGAGAAAGTAAAAATTAAATTGTTCTGGGAAACTCCAGAGACAATCTGATTTGTGTCTATGGACACAAATTTGTGTCTAAGGCTCAGGAATGGGTAATGGCACGTGGCTTCTTGTGTCCTTTGTCTGTCTCCTGTGCCAAACTCACATTCCTATACCCGTTCTAGCCCATATAATTCCTCTATATGAGGAATCTGATCTCATTTCTCATTTTCAGGATTCCTAGACCATATAAATTAGGAAATCCTGCCTCATTTAATATAGTAGAAATGTTAATTATTAGAAATGTGAGTGCATTTTTTATAGAACTACTATGGTTACATTCATCTTTTTTCATCTGTCCTAAATTGCTCTTTCAACCACTTATAGTAACTTGGAACTCTAATCATGGGCTCACTAACTGGCAGAGACACTTAAAAGCTAAACAATTGAAGAGCATTGTAAGGAACTAATGTTGACACAGAGGAAAAAGACTAATTGTAACTAAAATGCCACTTTGTCTGGTTTTAGTTCAGTAATTCAAAGTATAGTTATAGTGGTCCACTCTTTATGGATTTCTGACAGCTGCTCAAGTGTGTTATTTTTCACTGCTAATATTTATCAGATGAACAATATAAATAATAATCAGCAAACTGCAGTGCCTCCTTTATCTCTAAGCAAACATATTAGACTTTAGTCCTAGATTTATACACTTAGGATTTGGAAAATTTTCCACTGGTGTATTGATGAAACGATTCCCACTCTCATATCCTCATAAAAATGCTTGCGTAAGCTGGGCACGGAGGCACATGCCTATAATCCCTGTACTTGGGAAGCTGAAATAGGATCTCAGGTTGGAGTCCAGCCTCAGTAAGTTATTGAAACCCTAATCAACTTAGTGAGACCATGTTTGAAAATAAAAAATAAAAAGGTCTGGGGGGTGTAGCTCAGAGGTAGAAGACTGCTGGGTTCAATACATGCCTAGATCAATGGATACATTAACAATGGCCTTCCATGACTGAGGAACACATCTGCTTCAACTCAAGAAAGGGAATGAAAATAGCCCTTTTAAAAGGTTAAGAGACTAATGCCCACTAACTGACATGCTGTGAAGGTTATAGCTATCTCAGAGTTGTGATGTTTTCTGGGAAAAAAAACAAACCAAGTAACTCCAGCAATCCCATTTACTTCCAGTAGTGACTTGCCTGGGACAATAGAGGTACATCCTACAGTTGTTGGAAAACACAGTGCCTTTTACACACTTCAAAGCATCCTCCATTGTTCTGGGTTTTGGACTTTTTTCCAGAAAAAAAAATGTTGAGCCCCAATTTCTGATAGTTTGATGACTTGCTTCAGTGCACAAAAGAAGGTCTTGGTTAGGGCGAAATTTTGTTTGTAACATGGCAGATGTACTATTTCTTTCACGTTGTAAATTATGTTGGAAGAACATGGGGTTCCCCTGGTGTTCACTCATTTCCATATTTCTGATTCCCCATTGTCTCCTCCCAGGGTGAATCAGGTATGAGCCTCATTTGTCTCTTTTGTGGTCATACAGCCCTAAGAGAGATTGTGGTTAATAGAAGAAATAGATGGTTTGGAGTTAAATCAAAACAGGGTTTGGATTCCAGCTCTGAAGATTAGTCTCTGACTAGAGATACTTAATCTCTTTTCACTTTGATTTCCTACCTTGTAACATGTAGATAAGTACCTTATCTGGTAAAGATTTGGAGCCAGTGAGTTTAAAACAAAAGGGTATATTCTCTAATTTATGGTGGAGCTTTCTGTATGTGATCTGCATGCACACAGAAGGTTGCATTGAAATGTTCATTGAACAATGAAACCTACTTTTCATTTTCCATTGAAACTGGCTTCTCCATCACTATTAGGGAAGGCAAGGAGGCCAGAGTGGCAAGTCTAGTTCTCCTTCTTCTTTTCCTCTAATAGAACCACTAATGAAACAACAAGTCTCCAAGCTAATGCCATGAACGGAAGTTACCTAAAACCTTCATACAGTATACAAGCTCACAATTATTTTTAAAATAATAGCATACAATTGTGTTTTGTTGAAAGAACATTTTAATTATCACCAATATTTATTGGTGCTCAGAGGGATAATAGCACTCTACTGCATTTTTCATCAGGATAGGTAATGCAATAAAAATCAGAGAACAGAATACAGAATGATCCATTTGTTTCCTTATGAGAAATAATGATTGCAAATGGGATCTTTGTCTGTATTGTTCTTAAGAGTGAAGAATAGAACTGAGAGCACAACATGATCATTAGATTCCTTTATTGGCTTCAGTTAATCATCTCAATAATTAACGCATTTCAAGTTCACTTCAGAAGCCACATCTCCTAATAGTGCTCACATTGTTAAAGACCCATTTTGAAATGTGCATGTTTAAAATATCAGTTTACTTTCACTGTCATTTTTCCTTTGCTACAAATCTTTATAAATTGAAATATCATAGTTGTAGATCATGAAAATGCAGTACACAGTGAAGTGTCCTTTTAAGTATTTTTTCTTTATAGCTTATTATTTGAGCAATCATATTATACTTCTTACATTACAATTAGACTTGTTTATTTATTTACAATTATATTGATTTAGAGAATCCTAAAATAGATAATTACAACTAAAAACTGGAAATTCCCTTAGAGTTGACAAAATAGGTTTTTTTTTTTTTTTATTTTATTTTTTGTGGTACTAGGGATTGAAGTCAGGGGCATTCTACCTCCGAACTATATCCCCAGCCCTATTTTTTATTCTTTATTTTGAAACAGGGTCTCACTAAGTTGAAGAATGCCTCACTAGGTAGCTGAGGCTGACTGCGAACCCGGATCCTCCAGTCTCAGCCTCCCAAATGCTGGGATTACAAGCATGCGCCACCATGCCAGGCTAAAATATGGTTTTATTTTGTAAGAGTATGACTTTTTTAGCTTTTGATTTTCCTGTAGATTCAAAGTGTTATATTATAAGAAAGAAGAACTATGATCTATCTTATTATTTTAAAGAAAATTTAATGCAAACTGTTTTAATTTTTCTAGCATTAGTAGGTAATGATCTTCTCTGAATACTCTTAAGCCTTAACTCTGAATGCAAATTTAAGATTTTGATATCAAAGTTAAATTTTCTAAGTTAATGAAAATAGTAACTTTATGCCATAATATATTCCAATCATTTTATCATTATCAATAAGACAAATTCTAGTTATACATTACATACCTAGTAAGACCAGGAAGCAAATCCCTGCTCTTGGGGGCAATGGGTAGAATGTCTGTGGGATAGATAACTTGCATTAGGGTATCCAATCTAGGTGATATGAGGGCAGTGCAGGGGACACATGATAAGGAAACAGACACAAAGAGTCAGTGAAAAAGGGAGTTGGAAAGAGACTTCCAGGAGAAGTTGGCAGTGGGGCTGAGTCTTAGACTGAGGGTGATCAGAGTGGCCTCTTAGTTTCCAGGAGAGGAGACAGTATGGGAGGAACAAAGCTAGAACAGTGGGCTGAAGACACTACAGTCAACTGCTGTTTTATTTTCTTCTTCTTCTCATAAAAGTCAAAAGAGGACTCTGCATAATCAACCCCAATTTCTTCACCTTCCACTAACACTTTATCCATTTGTCAGTAGGTCTTCTTTTTCCATTAAAATTGTGTTTATCAAAGGTACCAATCAAGGCTAAGTCATCAAATCCATTGGGAAATTTTGGGTGCTTGTCTTCCTTTAACTTTTCCAAATATATGCCAACATAAAAATCATATTTGATTATTTTTCAAATCTTTTTTTTCGGATTTGTCATACTTTTATTTATTTATTTTTTATTGTAGTAATTCGTGCAATATAGCATACATCTTTGTTAAGTACAAGTTGTTAACATATTTGCACACAATTCTCATTTGACCCCTTCCCCAATTCCCACCCCATTCCCTCCCCCTCCTTCCCCCTCAGGTTCAGTTCAATGAGTGACCTTTATATGATTGTGTAAGTACATCATGTGCCTTAGAGTGTCCCTCTGCCTCATGCATCCACTACAATTAAATCAACTTCTTTGCTTATCGAGGATCTCTCCATTTCATCTGGAGACCCTCCTATGCCCCATCTTCTCCCTAGCATCCACATATTAGGGAGAACATATGCTTCTTTACTCTTATTGTGACTGACTAATCTCACTTAATATAATGTTTTCCAGTTATTTTTCAAATCTTAATGTGATGAGGATAATAATTATTGCTACTATTACTACACCACCATTTCTGTTACTACCAATTACTCCTCCCATCAAGAGCAATTATTATATACTTATTATTGTTTGCATTCTTGATAATTACCATTCTAACTGGAGTTAGATGGGATTTTAGTGTCATTTTGATTTGTATTCCCATGGTTGCTAATGATGCTGAATATTTTTTCACATATTTATTGGTCATTTGTATTTCTTCTTTTGAGAAGTGTCTGCTCAGTTCAACTGTCTTCTTTGTGACTGGCTTATTTGTTTGTTTGTCTTGGTGCTAAGGTTTTAAAGTTCTTTTCATATTCTAGATAATAATCCTCTGTCAGAAGAGTAGCTGGCAAAGATCTTCTTCCATTCCATGGGCTCTCTATTTGGACTCTTGATTGTTTCCTTTGCCTTACAGAAGCTTTTTAATTTAACACCATTCCATTTACTGATACTTGTTTTATTTCCTGAGTTTTGAGGGTCTGATTGAGGAAGTCTCTGCCGGTGCCTTTATGTAGGAGAATTGGTCCTATGCCCTCTTCTAGTTATTGCAATGCCTCTAATCTACTTTCTAGGTCTTTTATCCATCTTCAGTTGACTCTTGTGCAGGGTGAGAGACTGGGGTATAATTCTATTCTTTTGCACACAGATAGCCAGTTTTCCCAACGCTATTTGTTGAAAAGGCTGTCATTTCTCTAGCATATGCTTTTGGCACCTTTGTCAAAAATCAACTGGCTCTATGTATACTTAGTGGAGAGTAGGCATTGCCGAGTGTGCTACACATGTGATGTTACTTAATCCTCATATACATACTATGAGCTAGATGCCATTACCATGCCCGTTTTCCAATCAGATAACCAGGCCGTAGAGAAGTTAATTACTTTGTCTAGTGCGGTACAGAGTTCTGTGTCCAGAAGCCTACTGGTCTCATACTCTGGAACTGATCTATTCTCATGGACCTACCTCTCCTTATATACAGATTACCCTAAAATACTTTGAATTAAACAAACCACCCTTCTCAGGTCCAGACCAAGAACACCCACTTTCTGTTCCATGTGTTTGTCTAGATGTCTCACAGACATCTGGAACTCACATATGCCCAAAGCTTAACATTTATTATTATTATTAGTAGTAGTAGTAGTATTTATTATTATTATTAATTTTTCTGCTATTCTTCCTGTGTTTTGTATATAGAGAAGAGTGCTATTTCCCTCTCAGCTACCAAAGCAGAACATGGGGCGTCATACCAGGTTTCTCATTCACTAGCCTCCATATCTAATCAGTCACCAAGTCCTAAACATCTCTGGAATTTATCTCTTCTCTTCTTGGCCACTGCAACCTCAGTAACTTCCTTATTTCAGTCCTATAAAGGCTTTCTACTCCCATTGCATACTCTTGTGCCCCCATCTATCCTCCATTAGCTTCCTAATAATCTCCCTAAAATGCCAGCTAAATTATACCATTTTCATTTGAAAACTCTTCACTAACTCCCTATTGACCTTGGGCTAAAGTCTAAAACCTTAGAACAACATGCCCCAAGCTTTATGAAATGGGTCTCCTTACCAGCCCAGGCACACTCCCATGACATCTTCATACCAACTCCTCTTTAAATCACACCAAATTGTGTGCTAGTCCTGGAGCAATGAAGCCAGCCTCTCAAGCTTCTTCTCCACAATCCACACTTACTGAATGACTAGTATTTATCACGTACTGCTATGGGCCCTTTTCTTTCACCACTCCATCCTGTTTTGTTATAAAATTCTTGAGTCACTTAGGTTTGTATTGTTTGTTTTTGTTATGGCTTTGGTACTGGGGATTGAACCCAAGGACATTCTACCTGTGAACTACACCCCCTGCCCATTTTCCTTTTTATTTTGAAACAAGGTCTCACTAAATTGCTGAGACTAACGTCAATCTTACAATCCTCCTGTCTCAACCTCTCAAGCACTGGAATTACAGGCATGTGCCACTGCACCTGGCTTCATTTATTTTCATTTATTATTATAACTTTCAAATTATAGTTCAGAATTTGTTTGGATGCTACAAATAAAAACACTTTCCTATAGTTTAATCTCTAGTAACCTGTACTTTGCCATATATATTAGAAAAAATATGCCAACATAACTTATTCTTTTCTACAGATGCCTTGGATGCTGGTTTTAATTAAAAGAATCAAAATGATGAAAGTGAATTCTGACTATCTAGCATTAAAACCACAACAGCTTAGAGGCCTTCTTGGGTTTCTGACTGTTCAAAAGCTAAGCTCATTAATTGTTTTATCTATTCGACAATCTTAGAAATTTGTAACATTTAAGAGGATGTGTTGGAGTGAATGATGGAAAAATGAAGGAGACACAATTCCCCCGGGAGACAGACAGGAGCACCAGCTAATGAAATACCCACCTACTATACACACAAGTGAGAACACTGGTTGGTTAGAGAGCACAGGGGTAGAGCTTTGCACTGGTCTGTAATATTTTCCAAGAGGACATGCTGAAGTGGACTCTTAAAACAAGGATTTAGTTTAAGTAGAAAAGGGGAATAAGGACGTTTGAGTCAGAGAGACGACCAAATGTTGAGGTCACAAAATGCAAGTGATGAGGGAGAAGTAAAAAGCTAAGGAAGCAAGAATAACAAGAATAACAGTTTATCTATGAGTTTATATAACTTTTTAAAGTGAACACTGTCCATTGGTTAATGGAATGTCCATCAAAAGGAAATATTTAATTTTCAGCATCATTATGAATTTCTTTACATGATTTTCATTATTTATTTTAACTAGAATTATCCAATAATTATTTGATTTGTCTTCCTGATGGATGAGGCTTAACCATGAACCTATGAGTCTGCTTCTTCCATAAACCTCATATTCAAAGTATTTGTGCTGTATAGTATGATGTTGCATACCTAATAATGTATAGAGAGAACATACTGTCCTACATAAACATTTGGCATGTGTGTGATAAAAAATGGAAATATTTCATTTTAAACCATCAAAAAATTTTGCATGTTGAAATAACAAAATCTTACAATAGGATATAAGTACTTTTTCCTCTAGCTTTTCAAAAACTAAAATGTCCATTCCCTGGTTACAAAGAGGTTTTCTATTTATAAAACCATGTTGTTTCTAAACAAGTTCCCTTCATAGATCAGTCTCTCCACCCCAATTTCCAGTCGTCTCTTTTTTTTTTTTTTTTTGCGGTACTGGAGATTGAACTCAGAGGCATTCTACCTCCGAGCTATATCCCCAGCCCTATTTTTTATTCTTTATTTTGAAACCGAGTCTCACTAAGTTGCAGAGTGCCTCACTAGGTAGCTGAGGCTGGCCTCGAACCCGGATCCTCCGGTCTCAGCCTCCCGAATGCTGGGATTACAAGTGTGCGCCACCACGCCTGGCTCCAGTCGTCTCTTTTTAGGTCCCTTTATTTCCCTTTGAAACAAGTTTGCAGTCCTAAGGCAGCAAACACGGGCCAGTTAGAACCACTTGCTAAAAAATCATTCTTATAAATAGGTTACTTTCTAGTTAAAAATTATCTTTCAAGGTTTGAGATAGCTCATATCATTAAGTGAACCTCTGAGGCAGAGAAAATCTTGACTGAATCAACAGTGTGGTGTAGTCTGGGACTTGGGGTGATTTGGATACACTGAAGTGGTTTAATTCAGACAGGGCACCTGCCTCCTGCATGATTGTGTCCCTCTTTGTGCCTCTGACTACTCCTCTTTTTCTGGAGCAGTGGGGATGCCAGCCTTCACCAGCAGCACCTGTGTGACTGCAAGGGGTTAGGTGAATTAATTCCACTCCTACTTGAATCATCTGGAAATACTGGTGGAGATGGGTCTTCAGAAAGGGAGGCAGGAGGAGCCATGCTCTCTAATTGCGCAGGATGTCACGGCCCCCCACACTCTTACCTGCCCCAGCAGTCTCAGTCAACAGAACCTTAGCTTCTAGGTCTAGGTCTATCAAAAAGCCACTCAATTCTCAGACTAACCAAGATGTTTTGGGATGCTTCATTATTGTACATTAAGCTTTTCAGCAACAACTACTTAAATTTTCTTGAGTAGTTCCTGAGTAAGCATTTTAAAAGAGATGTCCCTATAATTTCCTGCTGGGATGATGACAAGTAATTACTATTTTGATAACTGGTTTTTCTTTGGGTAAGAATAAAAACTGAAAATGAAGTGACAAAGGAGTGGTTATCTTTTTCATAGATATAATCAGAGAGAACCATCAAAGAGAAGAGATAATTCCTTCCTTTCATGAAATTCACTTTCAAACATAGACATTATTGTTTGTGCATGGTGCTGTCATGGGTCTCTGCTTATCCAAATTTAATCACATAATTTATGAACTAAGGGGCACATTTATAACGTGGAATGTGAAGATTGTTGTACTGGGGGTAGATTTTAGCATCTTATGTGTAAGAAGGGTGTACCTCAATTTGAAATAATTAAATATAGCATATACCATAAAGGTAGGATTCTTCATAAAAGGGAAAATCTGATGGAGATGCGTTTTCAAACAAAATGGCATGTCATCACAGACTGAATGCAAAAGCATAAGAGTGCAGCTGTCTTCCATTAGGCCAAGCACTCTAGATAGTTCTACAAACATACAGCCCTATCACTCACCACTCCTCTCACTGATATTTTGATTTAGAAACATAGGAAGACTGTCAATAACAATGTTATTAATACATTATAATCCCATTGTTATTATTATTATAATATTTAAATTAATTACCAAATTTGTATCTGAAATTTTTCTCAGTTTAAATCATGGTATGTATCAATAGGTGCAGCCCAAACAAAATCTATTTGAGGTCCTCCATAAAGTCTGAGAATACTGTGCTTAACATGTACAAGTAATCATCATAAAATTGCTCTAGGGATAAGAAGAAACCCTACAAAAAACTTTGTAGCTTAGAAGGAGCGAAATAAACCTCTTTTCAAGGCCTCTCTTTTCTTATAGTGCCCTGTACCTCCACCCAGGCTCAAAATTGTAGGTTGAACATGTAAAGCTTAGTAAACACCTGTGACTATTGGGAAATAATGAGAGAGTAAGATATGACATTTTTGACAAATAAAAGCCTTTGTAGGACTGATGCATTTTACCTGGTTTGTCAACTTGAAATGGCTTTTTGTAAGAACATAAGAGGTAACATAAAAGGTGATCTATAAAGAATTGCTTTCCTTTCATTAACTTATATAATACATTTATTTGGTTTCTTAAATATGTGAACTACTCTTCCTGGCTTCAGAATAAGAAGACTCGTTTTTATAATTTGTTGGGCATTGAAAGCAGTTTTGTGTAAGATATTTTGTGAAATACAAGCAGCTTACATTTCCATTGATTAAAGTGTATTATTTGCATGTATGCATATGCCACAATGAAGCCCATTATTCTGTACAATTAAAATGCACTAATTAAAAATCATTATGAAAGAAAAAAAATCAGTAATATTTTGCCCAATAGCTTTTATCAAGTTTTTAAACAGAAACAAAAGGAAATGAATTTGAATGAAAAATATTATGCTTCTGTTTCAATCATATCATTTGTTGTGGAGATGCAGATTATACATTCTTGAAAACTTTTTCATTACAAAAAATCCTTTATTGTAATGTTTTCCTAATATATTCCATTAGTGATTAGTAAAATCATTTTACTGAATAGATTGCAACCAACATTTTAACAAAGGGAATAAAATAGAAAAATGTTAGTTTATTATAGAGAATTGAGGTAAGTGTGATTTCAGGAAACTTCCCGTGTTCTTTTCATTGTTTTTATTGAATTATAGGCAAAAACTTGTAAGAATTTGAGATCTTCTGTGGTCCTCCATTTCTTTGCCTTCACTGAATCTCTCCATCACCAGAAAAACCTATTTTCCCCAAGACCTCTGGGAGGGAGGTGACTCCTCCCTCCCCTCTGCTCCCCGCACAATGAGGAGTAGGCACTGGTCTATCTCTTATTCCTTCATTATCTAATGTCCCTCTTGTATCATGATTACTCTCGAGTTTCCACATGAGACCTTTCACTTTTTGTGACTGGCTAATTATACTCAACAGAATGTTCTACAGGTCCATCTATTTTTCCTGCAAGTTCATAATTTTGTTCTTTATTGCTGAGTAGAATTCCATTGTGTGTACTTCTCATAATTGTTTAATCCATTCATCTGTTGATGGATACCTAGGTTGGTTCCATAATTTGGCTATTGTGAATTGTTCTGCTATAAACACGGATATGCATGTATCACTATAATATTCTGATTTCAATCCCTTTGGAAACATACCCAGGAGTAGTATAGCTGGATCCTATGGTGGATCCATTCCCAATTTTCTGAGAAATCTCCACACTGATCTCCATAGCAACTGCACTAATTTGCATTCCCACCAACAGTGTATAAGAGTTTCTATTTCCCCACATCCTCGCCATCCTCGTGTGTGTGTGTGTGTGTGTGTGTGTGTGTATTTGATATTGGGGATTGAACCCTGAGGCATTCTATCTCTGAGCTACACCCTCAGTCCTTTTTTATATTTTATTTTGAAACAAGATCTCACTAAATTGTGGAGGACCTCACTAAATTGCTGAGGGTGGCCTTGAACCTGTGATCTTCTTGTCTTAGCCTCCCAGGTACTGGCATTACAGGTGTGTGACACCACCATGCCTGGCTTGTTTGACTTTGATGATTGCCATTCTAATTGGGGTTAGATGGAACCTCAGTATAGTTTTGATTCACATCTCTCTGATTGCTAATGATGTCGAATTTTTTTCATATAGTAGGTTTCACTGCCAACTCTTGAAATATTTCTTCCTCTTTATATATCACATTTTCATCTAGCTCTTCTTCTTTACTTGTTGGTTCTAATAGCAAACTTACAGCTTTCCTCTCTGTGACATCAGGCACATCCTCCAATTGCAACTAAAAACCTTACAAAATAACAAAAAACCCCATGGAGTCTTTCTCACACTGTCTGTCTCAGTAATCCTCTTCAGTTACCACTTTTACCCCAGGAGGCTTTTTTTAAACCATAGTCACCAAAACAATATTCCAACAGTATAATAAAATGACTCATCATTTACTAAGCCAGTGCGACTCCCACAAGCCCTTAATTTCTGCTGGAGGCTCCCAGATCCATGAGTAATAGTGTCCTCTCCAGATGCACTATCTAGTCAGTACTGAATCTTCGACCGTATTTGGCGAATCTTACATACATTTCTTAACTCCCCCCAATCCTCTTTTTTTTTTTTTTTTGTGGTTATGGGGATTGAACTCAGGGGCATTCTACCTCCGAGCTACATCCACAGCTCTATTTTTATTCTTTATTTTGAAACAGGGTCTCACTAAGTTGTGGAGGGCCTCATTAGGTAGCTGAGGCTGGCTGCGAGATCCTCTGGTCTCAGCCTCCCAAATGCTGGGATTACAAGCATGCACCACCCTGCCTGGCCCCCCCTACTCCTCTTGCTAGGATAGTTCCTTATTTCTAGAGCTTCACCAGTTCCTCCAGTGAGCTTCAGTGACATTTAGGGCAGCTGTACAGAGCCCAATATGGTGGCATACACCTGTAATGAGAGGCTGAGATAGGTTGAAGGACAGCCTTAGCAATGTAATGAGACTCTCAGCAACCTAGTGAGACCTTGTTTCAAAACAGAAAAAATAAAAAGGGCTGGGGGTGTAGCTCAGAGGTAGAATGCCAGAATGTCCTGGGTTCAATGGTTCAATCCCTAGTAACACACACACACACACACACACACACACACACACACACACACACGACTGCACAGCTACAAATACTACACGGAAATCATAGAATTTGAATCCAGTTCGGTCTCCCTCCAACGTCAGTTCTTTCTCCCATTTCTGCATCATTTCTTGGCATGGACTATGTCTTGCTGAGCTTTGAATCACGCTGTAGGACCTAGTACAAAGCCTTCCACAGAGAATTCAACAGACACTTGTTGAATTAACATAGAATACACTTAAAAAACAAAGGCTGACACAACTAAAGTAACTTATTAAGTAAAAAAATAAATCAAGACTTAATGAGTCACAATGTTTTACTCTTAGCAGCAATTTCTGTTCCATTAGCAATATCCATAGAAGAATTAAGTCCAATTAGGAACTTGGTAAGATGTGGATTCTGAACTGACAAGTTGTAATCTACATGCAGTCTTAACATTAAAACTCTTAAGAGTGAAGAGCTTTCAAATTGAAACTTTAAAGGGCTACTAAGACATGCCATTTTGTCAAACCTAGTTACATTATTTTAAAAGAGTTTAATGAGGTTTTGATTTCATGCATCTTTAACATGACATTCTCCTAAATGTAAAGGCACAGGGTATACTTCCATAGTCACCTTTCCTTTGCAGTCACTAGTTTAACAACATGAAATACTAGGTGGTATAGAATGTCCTAACATTGCAAACTCTATGTGACACATTAAAGGTGGAAATCCAGAATCAAGTATTTTATATCAGGTATCAAGTATAGTAATTCATGAGATCTCTTTCCATTACTAAGATTTTCTTCTACTATAATTATATGGTTAATTTCTATGGCACACTGAAAGATATTTATTTTTCTTTTTTTTTTTTTTTTGGTACTGGGGATTGAGCCCAGAGGCATTCTACCTCCAAGTTATACCCCCAGCCTGATTTTATTTCTTATTTGGAAACAGGGTCTCACTAAGTTGCAGAGAGCCTTGCTAAGTTGTTGAGGCAGCCTTCGATCATGTGATCCTCCTGTCTCAGCCTCCCAAGTACTGGGATTACAAGCGTGAGCAACCATGCCCGGCAATTTTTCTTATTTTTTTTTTAATGGACAAACATTAGTTGCTTGACTGAGGTCATTTATTTTTAAATTGTTCTATTCTGAGAAAACATTTGTTTTGCAGTTGGGATGTAGGTAAGCTCCAAGAGGGTAGGCCTGTGTGTTCATTTCAGAGCTGGGTCCTAGTGCCAAGGATAGCACTGTGAACACAGTGAGTGCTGAGATGTGGTTTTGAAGAGTTTTCTCTTCCTCTTGTGAAAACCCATATTCTGCATTATTTATTTCTCCAGCATTATCCCAGTTCATATTGGCTGGCTTCATATTGGGCATGGTTAATGTCCCATTTTGCTCTCAAAACTATCCTGGCTAGGTAATAATTTGTATTATATGATTTGTTCAGATAATAAAACAAAAGGTCCATTGATAAGCTATTGCAGTCAACAAAAGTCTTCACTGGCATTTTATAATTTCAGGGATCCCCCAGCAACATGCTATTTTTAAAGCCAGTTTATCTAAGAATAATTAATTATTTAAAACTTAGTATGTCTTACATATACTTACTCATGATTTTTATTTAATAGTTAAAGTAGTTTCAAAAAAAATAAAGTTAGTTGAGCATATATTCTTTATCTATTTCCTCATAGGATAAACTTTCTAGATGTTAGCATAAACTTTTCAAAATCTTTCTTAAGTATTTTTCTTGCCACTTTTCAGGATGTTATTAAGTAAAAAAAGGCAGATTCGAATTGAATATTAAGTTTTGCCTTTGAACTCAAATCCAATAAAGAAAATTATGGATTCTTCAGATTAGACAATATTCAATATCTAATAATGCTTCAATATCCATAGAGTATTAATCTTTCTCAAAGAGATATGTGAAGTGAGAACTATGGTGAAGAAAAGCTTATGGAAAACTAAATTGCATAAGTATATTTTATAGTCTTTGTGGTGCATTTGAGCCAGGTTTTACACTTCAAAACTTGAAGAGAAATAATGTCTTTGAACCTCTCTTCTTTAATATACAAACTGATATTTCTGGCTGTTTCGTCTTATCTGCACCTACAAAAGGCAGGCAACGAGCCTTGTCTAAAAGATAAATCACAGTTTAATAAAAGCATTTTTGTTTTAAAAGAAAAAAGCTATGAGCACATCTCAAAACACAGAGGTGCAAATAATAGGTTTTGGGAAGGATGAGCTGCCTGCAGAAGAGGTCAAATATAATTCTTTTACTTTTTCTTCTTGCAAGTCTCTCCAAGAAAGTGCCAAGTCTTAATGAGGATATCCAGCAACCCAGCATTCCTTTCTTCCAGGATGGGATACAGGTTCATGCTGGTAAAACAGCGAAAACTCACAGAGAGGCCTCCCTCAACTGTTAAGTACCCTCAGCAACTGCCAAGGTGCCTTGTTCATGTGCCCTGTACAGAGTCCTCATGTTAAATCCTTAGATTCCATTGAATGATGGTTAACAGACAGAATCTTTTTTATAAACAAAAAGAAATCACATTTATAAAAAAAGTTAAATGTATGACAAATCTGTCCCCTCCCATCTTAAAACAAATGTACTATAAGCATACTGGGCAATCCAGTGGAATACAGGAAAGTTCTAGTTACAGTAAAGACCTTTTCACAGTATTGCTGGACCCAGAGCCACCATGAGATGTATGACAACAGAATCTGCTTATTTAACACTATTTCTAAATTCTTGACCATCATCAGTTTACTACCCTTTGACTCTCCTAAATAACTACTCTAATAATTATACAAAAAAGGAATTGTTCCTTAAATGAAGACTTTCTCTTTATTTATCTACCCCATAGAATGTAGCTTTACTCTGAAGGTTGTCTCTGTTTTATTTTTAAACAAATCTAGATAAAATTATGGTTAGCTAACATATAGATACTTTACTGCCAGAAACAATAAAACTATCAATTTTTCTGATATCACTGACTTCTTATATGAAACACAAGTTTAAGTACTCTATACTTGTGTATCTTTGAAGGAAACATATTTATCATAGTTTGATCTCAAAGGTTGAACTTCCAGGTATGATGAAGCCACATTTACACATTATGCAAAGTTGAAAGAGGGCTTCAATACATGTATCATACAAGTCTAGAAAGAGTCATTATTTGTGAATGCTATTCAAATCCAGCAATTTTATATTGGATACAAGAACCAATGAAAGATTTTCCTCGCAACTTCAATAGAGAAGGCATCCAACTTGAAATGAATGTTTATATTTAAATTTCCTGTCTGTAAGGAAGAGAGAACAAAGTAGAATATAGCAGAGCTCATTGTCCTGACCTCAATTTCATCTTTATGACACGTACACCTAATAGAAATATGAAAGAGATCTGTTATGTGTACATATCATGAATGGCAGGTCTTCAGAAAAGTAGTAGTCTTCAGTAAAGAAAGTTAAGTGAGAGTTAAATTCAAGCCTTTTAATAAGATTGAAGATGCCAGAAACAAATTCGTACTGAGAATTCAGTGATAATTATTAAAATAAAATTTTAAAATCACAATCCTGGTGATGTTGCAATAATGAAATTCATATGTTAATACACTCTTGAGGTTATTACAAATTCACATTCTTTTTGGACAACAACATGGCATTACATTTCAAAAATGACATGTAAGTTCTTATCTTGATATAGCTCATAAATAAAATAACTCAGAAGAACAGTATCATATGCACAAAAATATTCATCATTTAATCCCATAAAGTGCATCTCGAGCTGAGTTCTTTGGAAGCCAAGTTCCATGGGATAGTAACTGGTGTTACCTGAAGAAGGAAATGCCTGTGATCAGATAAGGATGAGAAGTGCTGGGTCAAAGGTTTCTTTCCTCCCTTACTCTTTACTTTGACTCTTTAGGAGATAGATAAGTAAGTAGTACTTCCCTAAATATATCTGACTGTGAAACTCTTTCTTTATGGAACATCTCATAAGCCTGGCACTTGGTAGAATATACTCATGGAAATAATAGAGTAGAGAACTTGATGGAATGTTTCTTCTCAAACACACAGCCCCTTGTTTTCTGCTATGTGATCTGATTAACCCAAATAGGCACACCAAAGCTCATACTCATTGTACACTCACCCCTGTAGTTTTAATCCTATTTGGTGGAAAATTGTAATACCAGCAGTCTTGCTAATGGTAAAAGGTGGCCTGGTCCTTATCGGATTTTCAGAACATCACCAGGTGGGGAAAAAACATGTTCCACAGTGCTTATGGTTCAGTGTGTGCACAAGGGAACAGGTTTTCCAAGGATTCTAGTCTTGAGTGTACCACTAACTAACTGCCTGGCTGAATGGATCTAACCATGTCCTAAACCATGTCCTTTATTTGTCTTATTTTATTTATTCAATAAATGGGCCCATTCATGTCTAGTACATGTTTGTGTAAATATGACTTACCTGAAAGTTCTGTGAATGTTGTTGTTGTGTAATAGGCTGCTATCTAAGCCCTGCTCACACGACAAGCTTGGATTAAACTTGTAATTATAATAAAAAGGGAGTGCAATTAATTTTATAGCTCTGGTGTGTCCCATTTTTGCCATCACTAAAATTACATAATAAAATTATGACATATTGTTGCCAGAAGCAAAATAGAAAGAAAGTAGAAGAAGGAAAGCTTTTTAGAGGTGATGCGGTACACCAAGTCTGAGGAGAAGGCAGCGCTTACTGCATAGATAATTGCTTTCACTGTGATATAATTGGTGTACATTCATTCATATATTCACTATGCATTTACTGAGAGCTTATTTTGTGCCAAATATATGCTAGGTGCTAGAGAAAATGGTGAGCATGACCCTACCTTTACACAACTTGTAATAGTTTTTGTCTATAAAAGAAAAAAAATTGAGGAAAGTAATGATCTGTATTTTTAAAGAAATTTAAGTAAACATACAAATGATATATTCACAGGAAGGTTTTAGAATTACTTACATAGATGAAATAGTAAAGATTTCTGTATCTTAAACTCAAATCTGAAACCCAAATCCCTATGATTTAGAGGTGTTTTGTTCTAATAGATGAAAATTTTTGGTTGACTGCTGAAATTGTATTGAAGGCATATAAACTATGTCCAAAATGCGTTGGAGAATTAAAACAATACTTTCTTTGCACCTTAATTAAAGTCAATAAAGAATCTCACTTTGTCAGGCCTGACAATCACCACCTTTCATTTCAACCATTTTAATTAAAATACCTAGCAACTTGGCAGACTTTCTACTGATTAACTGAACTACCATTTAACTCTTTTGGAAACATCTATTGGATTGCAAATTAAGGTGCAGTAACAGCTATAATTTCATTATATGCATAATGGGTAAATATTTTTGTTTCCTTCACCTGCCATCATATGTCTGTACTTAGACATCACATAAGAATAGTTTGGGCAACAGATGGGGTAGGAGGCAGGAGAGCTACCATTTCTTTGTCTAAGCTCCCTCTGGCCATACTCTTTAGCACTGGAGGAAACAAGAAAACAAAAACAATATGGGGGGGAGGTGGAGAGAGAGAAAGAAAGAGAGAGGGGGGAGGGGAAATATGAAGCATTTTCCAACTTTTTAAAAAAAATGCACTTTTCAGTATTTTTGCAAAGCTATCTAAGATAGTGAGTAGTTCTCATCCCCCCCTCCCATCTCCCCATGCCACATACACCATTTACAAATTCACACCTCTGACCCTAAATTTTCTTGTTTTCTGTATTCTTGGTACACCTGGAGCCTTGCTATCTCAGGAGACATGCTCTGCCCAAGGCTAACTAATTCCTAGAGATAGCAAACTATCTTCTGGCAGCGTTCATTCCCCAGGAAGACCAACCCATCAGAAAAATAAACTTCAAACACCTCCTCCATTTGACTTACATTCCAGGAAGAAATATCCCTTAGTTCTCACTATCTCAGTGTCAGGTACCAGACAACTAGAAACAGGTCCTGCACCCCAAAGCCTGTAGAAATTATTCCAACTAGTCAACCCTTAGCTTGCTTGCCCTGCTTTGCTTTTCCCACAGAATCCATGACATAGGCTTATGCCCACATCGTCCCCTTGCTTCCTGATGGACACTAGGGCTTCTCCATGTGGCTCTGCATAGGAGGGCATGCCCCCTTCTTTCTCTTGGAAGCTATGAACAACAGCCATATTTTCAGTGGTAGCTGTCTCCTGATCTGTTGGCCTCAGTGTACTTGAGTAATAAGACCTGTATTTTAAAATAATCCCAGACTATTATGAGTTCTGTACCATGGTGTGAAATTGCATGCAGGACACCTCACTCAATGACATCTCAATTCTGACTTGTCTAAAGCAGGCTTTTCATTTCCCCAGATCACATCTGCCATGCCAGTAAAAAGCTTTACCATTCATTGGATTTTTTTAACCTGATCGCCCCTCCCCCCGAAGTCTATTTTTCCATAGACTTGTAAAAGTTAATTAGGGTTTTTGCTTTTTGTTTGCGTTTTCGTTTTGGTGATGGGTTCTCACTGTGTTGCTCAGGCTAATCCAAAAATTCCAGGCTCAAGTGATTCTCCTGCTTTAGCCTCCCAACTATTTGGGACTACTATAGGCATGCACTATAGAAGCTGGCTTTGCAAAAGTAAGTCAGATTACATCCTCCCCTTGCTTCAAAACCTTCCATGAAGCTCACCAAGTGCTGTGTGCATTTACGTCCTTATCATTCCAAACTACATTATTAATTTTTTTTTATTGTTCGTGCATTGTAAGCATACATCTTTGTTAGGTACAAATTGATAACGACATATATGCCCACATTTCTCATTTGACCTCTTCCCCAAATTCTCACCCTGCTCCCTCACCCTCCCTCCCTCTCAAGTTCAGTTTAGTGAGTAACCTTGATGTACATTAGGGTGCCTCCCCCCCCACCCTGTCCCCTTCGGTTAAATCAACTTCTTTGTTTATCGTGGGTCTCTCCTTTTTCATCTGGAGACCCTCTTAAGCCCCATCTTCTCCCTAGCATCCACATATTAGGGAAAACATATGCTTCTTTACTCTTATTGTGACTGACTAATCTCACTTAACATAATGTTTTACAGTTGCATCCATTTCCCTGCAAATAACATGATTTTGTTCTTTATGGCTGAGTGTGAGACTATAATGCACCAATAAAAGTATACTAGAAGAAAGAGAGAGAGAGAGAGAGAGAGAGAGAGAGAGAGAGAGAGAGACTCCCATGACATCTGCTGTACCTTAAATGGACCCACAGTCCTCCAGACGACAAGGCTTTGACCAACTGGACTTCTGCTCAGTTCCTCAACTCTCCCTCGAGCTCCCTCTGTTTCAGCCACACCAGGCTTCTCAGTTCTGAAGAAGTGAAGCTCTTCTCTCTCAGACCTCTGCATGAAGGATCTGCATTCTCCCCCAGCTCTTTCCAGGATCAACTTGCTTTCACTCATTAAGGCTCAGCTTGAACACAGCTTCACAAGCACCTTCTCTAGCCGTGTTTTAGAAGGGTTAAGTCCCCTCTACATATCTTCATTACTCCCCATCCGCTTATTTGTTTCCTTTTATTTTCACACCACTCATTATAATTTATAACCATTAATAAATGCCCTGTTTACTTGTCTATTTGTTTTCCCCATGTATATAACATCAGGAAGGGAGGGATTTCATATGTTTCCTTCAATGGCCTAAATCTTGCACCTGGTATTGCACTTGACATAAAAAAAAAGTAACGAATGAACTTGCATGCATGATATCCCATTTGCATATGCAAATTTCTAGTTATGACTCATATGACATAAACTAGAGATTGTGCATAAATCCTATCTATAGCTTTCTTTCCTTCGCTAAAAGGCATATTTCAAAACAAATATATTTTACATTTAAGATTTTCTAGATTAGAATATATTTCTTTTACCCCCAGCAACATCAAATGGAGCCTAACACCCAAATCTGTCCATCAAAGAAGTCTCTGGTTAGTGGGTAGGCATGTGTTCTCAGCTGACATATTACAGAGAGTCTCAGATTTTTGGGAGCATATGCAACAAAAGGCTTGCTCTTCCCATAGGACTTGACTGTAGCTGGTGTGAACCTAAAGTGCTAGAGCCATCTTGCCACCATATTTTACAGGAGAATGAGGACAGAACAAAGGTGAGTTTAGCCAAACCAAAAGACAGAGGGGCCTCAGGCTCTTAGGACATTGGTTCTAACCACTGCTGAAATCAGCCTCCCCTGGATTATAAATTTAAGTTTTGCTTAAACAAATTTCAAGTCTTTTCATCATTTCGAACATCTCATAAGAGACCATAATAAACACATTTGAATTTTGGGCTTTGAAATCTAATAGCATACCCCTGGTATGAATTCTGCCATATGCCAGCTATGGCATCTTGGTTAAATAACTTTGTTTTTGAATGACTGTTTCTTTAAGTTATAAAGTATTTATCTTATGATCTTATAATGGGAATGAAGTGAGAAAAGGCATTAGGCATTGATGTCTGCCATGTCAGACATTAAGCCAAGATTAGTTACCTATGACTGTTATTACCTACTATATTCAGGTTGACTTTCCATCTGGTGGCTGTTCCTCTTTATTGCACCTCTCACTGCCAACCACAACCATTTGCAAATAAAATAAGCCATGATCAATCTGAGGGACAACCCTGGCACATGAATGTGTTGTCACCTCACTCAGTAAGTGAGTAAGTCAGAAAGAAACACAAGTCTAACTCCAAAATCATTTTTATTGGAAAGAAGCTAGTAGAGCAAAGCAAACAAGAAGATGGATCCCTCCACTCCCATTCCTTCTCTGCTACTTACTTTATGACCTTGGGAAAGTTATTTAGTTGTGCCTCAGTTTCTTCACAGGTAAAAATGGAGGAATAATAGGACCCCCTCTTAGAACAATTATGAGAATTAAAGAAGCTATGACATACAAAGAGCTTGCGGCAGTGCCTAAGTCCCAGACCTACAGGAAAGGATTTCAGTGACTCCTTTCTCAAAGGGCCATAGCTTGTACCATCAGATGTATAGTGCTGATGTAAATTCATTTCACACAATGGACACTTTAGGGTAATAAGCACTTACTCTAAGGAACCATGGTCGAGAAGGGCCAGATCCAGAATGGGCTCAATAAATATTAACAACTATTGGACTATTGATGTTCTCTTTAGGAGATAGTGAAAGGACAGTTACATCACACCTTATACACAGCAAGGATCTCAAAAATGCTTTCCACACATTTCTTAGCCAAAATATTTTTATTTCAAAAATGAAATGTACCTTCATTCATGGCAGATATTTTTGGTCAGGGAAGCCAACCTCTGAATTCTTTCTGCTACTCTAGGGGACCAGCTTTCTTGCTTCCATAACATGAGAGCAGAGCCCTTGTTTTCTCTCTCTCTCTCTCTCTCTCTCTCTCTCTTCCCCACTGCCATGCCCTGAAGCCCTGAACCCTGCAGACTTCACCTGGCCTAACATGGACTGAAACCCTGAACCTTGAGCAAATAAATTTTCCTTCCTTAAAAACAAAATAAAAAAGGAGACCAACTCCACCCTAAGTCCCAACTAACCTATCCTTCCAACAGTGATGGCCCCATCTTTTCCATTTGACATTTATGAGGCTTGAAAATGTTGTGCACTTAGTCAACCAAATGTTCTTGTTCCCCATCCCATGCCAGCTCACCAAAATCTCAGCTGCTGGCTTATCTAACAAAGGAGACTTTCTTTATATAAGTAAGGGTAGGAAAAGGCATGCAAATACTCTTAATTTTGTAATAAAAACTATTCTTATCAGATTTGGCAAAGCAAACATTTGATACATGCGTTTTCAAACTCTACATAGTATGTACCATGTGCCAGATACAGATATTAACATGTTTAAAATGAATTAAAAAATTGATCGAGACACATTCCCATGGGCATCTCCAGCTATGTTTTGAATACTTCCAAATTTAGATGTTCAATGCTTTAAACTAAAATCTTATGCAAAATTATTCAATAGATTGTCAGGAATGAGTAACAGAAAGTATTTAATCTAGGCATGATGGTATATCCCTGTAATCCTAGTACTTGGGAGGCTGAAACAAAAGAATTACAGGTTTGAGGCCAGTCTTAGCAACTCCGTGAAACCCTGTTTCAAAATAAAAATATAAAATAAAATAAAAGGAGGATGGGGAGTGTAGCTCAGAGGTGTAGTGCTCCTGGGTTCAATCCTTAGTACCACAAAAAAAGAAAGTATTTAAAATCTTGTGTTTGATACTAGCACTGGGACATAGACTGAATCTCTGAGGCTAGGAGGACAAATAGTAGGATAGAAATATACCAGATATAGACTGTTTTCTCATCTTTACACCATCTTGTTAGGACAATGTTTTGCAACTTATCCAATTCAAATAGCCTTGATCTCCTAAGTCCCACTCATACCTACAGAATCAGATACTCTGGGGGTGGGACCATCCGTGTTTTAACAAGCCCTCTGGGTTATTCTTATGTATGCTAAAATATGAGAGCCACTGCTTAAGAAATATACTTAGTAAGTTAAAAAGTATTAAAGAGGAAAAAAGAGGTCAGAAGTGCAGGCAGAGGTGTTTACTTTCTCTACTCCAGTGTTTCTCAATCTTGCCTGAATATTGAAATAAAGAGGTTAAAAGACACACCAGTCACCAGTACTTGTGCCCCAACACCAAAGATTCAGATGCCTGGGCCTGTCCTGGGATCTGAGACTTAAAAATCCCCAAATCCAGATGATTTTGAAATCTGACCTGGGTTGAGAACATACTGTCTCAGCAGTTAACAGCAGCCAGAAAAGATGGAAACTCAGTATCTTCAAGTTCATATTATGTCTGGTACTAGCCACTTTGGGTACCACCAGAGACAAGGGGCCTACCTTTTTCCACTAAAATGCCAGAGTAAATACTACTTAATTTGATGTTTTCAAATTAAAACTGGCAAGTTTCATCAAGATGACTGGATCCATCAGTGCTGAAATATTTTCCAAGTGCTAGACCAGCCTCAAATATTGGAAGTGTGAAACCTGTAACATGTTTTGCCTGCAGCTGCATGATTTGTTGATATTTTATCACTTGAGTATGCACAGCCTGGCCAGCTACTCTTTCTCAGAAAAGTGGAAATTAAAAGGCCTTGTGGATCAGTATCAGCAGATGGCCTCTCTGATACATCCAGCTTTGATCTGATATGGGGCTGTTCTGCCTTAAGGATCAACCTGCCACTGCCACACAGCAAATGTTCACAATTTGGCTAGTGTTGCTTCTCAGCGTCTCCAGGTCGCTACTTCACTATTGAGGCTCTCTTGGCCTGCTATTTTCACCTACGTCTGCTCCTTTTTAATTTATTTTTTCTTGTAATGGCAAGGATTGACCCCAGAGGTGTTCTACCTCTGAGTTACACTTCCAGCCTTTAAAAAAAAAAAACTTTTTTAAAAAATTTTGAAACAGGGTCTTGCTAACATGCTGAGGATCTCACTAGGTTGCCAGGACTGGTCTCGAATCTGTGATCTTCCTGCCTCAGCCTTCCAAGCACTGGGGTTACACCAAGCCTGCTCTTTTGTAGGTTGTTTCTCTCACCATCCCTAAGTATGCTTTCCACTGTTCTACTTTCTCTGACCTCCTGTCAGTTTCTATCATCTCAAGTTCTAGGAACATTGGACCTTAGTTTCAATGTCACTGGCAGCTGACAAGAATTTCTTTTTTCTGGACCCACCAAACACACAATTATTTTAATCTTCACAGCACTTCTTTTTGTCAAAAGCCATGCTCAGAAGTATCTTTGTCTACTTCCATTTGTGTGTGTGTGTGTGTGTGTGTGTGTGTGTGTGTGTTACTGGAGATTGGACCCAGGGGCATTCTGTCTCTAAGGTACACTCTCAGCATGTTTTTATTTTCATTTTGAAACAGGGTCTCACTAAGTTCCTGAGAGTCTTGCTAAGTTGCTGAGGCTGGCCTCGAACTTGTGAGTCTCCTGTCTCAGCCTCCCAAGTACTAGGTTTACAGACGTGTGCCACCATGCCCCGCTATTTCCACTTTCAATAATGTTGATAACAATATAGGATCCATGTTGAGGACAATAATAGTACATTTTTAGAAACGGGGCACTTTTTTTTTAGATGCCAACATTCAGAGTACCTTGATATTTTCCTGCTCATGCTAGTGGGGTTGAAAGAGCCCAGTCTGCCTAGATTCAATCTTTTTCTACACCTTTTGAATCTGATTGCTCTGTCCTGGTGTCTTTAGCATCTATCATTTTGCCTCACATAGTATTTGCAAAACACTTCTTGGCATCTTCAATTGGCAATTCAGTTGGACTGAAGACTTTAGATTTCTGTACCATTGGTCAGAAACCTGCCTTTACCCTGGTCCTACTCAGGCTCTCAGAAAGTCTGTCTGGCATCTGATTTTATAAGTTTGTTCCAAACAACTTTTTTTAAAAAACTCATTTAGATCTAACTGTAGTTAGAATTTGTAAATCTAAGTTTTTATATGTTAGTATCTATTCAGAATGTGATACACAGTTAAAATCTGCCAAAGCTCTGTAGCTTTAAGGAATGTGGTTTGTATATACTAAAAAGTCAATGAAAATGGGTTCAATTGATTAGACTACTCCTAGGGTCAATCTCTGCAGACAAACCTCTATCTCCATTCTAGTTGTTAGTGGCCCAACTGGTTTTATTTAGAGTTAACATCAAGCATCAACACGATAGTAGTAAATAAGGATTAATAATTCAGAAAGTTACAATGCTGTTTGTACATGTTTTTTACCCTAAGTAAGTGGGAAATCCTTCCACTAAGACTAGCTCCAGGCCAAACGATGTAGTAGGCAAGAAAGAAAATTGGCCTTATCTCACTTCCCTACTCTAAGACCTTCCTTGATTTCCTCCTCCCTAACTTCCTCCCCCTCAAGTGTTCTGTGCATACTCTATAAACTACTGATACATCTCATGAGGACCTATGATACCTGAATTTTACTTTGGGATTCTGGAAGAATTTTGCATATAAACATAAAAAGCAAAACAAAAAAAAAAACACAATTAATTCTAAGCCAGGCATGGTGGCACATGCTTGCAATCCCAGTACTTGAGAAGCTGAGACGGGAGGATCACAGGTTGGAGGCCACTCTCAGCAATGCAACAAGGCCCCCTGCAACTTAGGGACACCTTGTTTCAAAATAAAAATAGAATAGGGCTGGGGATATTGCTTGGAGGTAGAATGACTCCAGGTTCCATTTCCACTAACAACATTTTGTGGTGCTGGAGATGAAACCCAGGGACAATCAACCTCCGAGTAGCACCCGTGGTCTTGTTTATCTTTTTTATTTTAAAACAAGGTCTTGCTATATTACTAAGGGTCTCAAACTGCTGAGGCTGGCCTCAAACCTACAATCCTCCTGTCTCAGCCTCCCAAGTACTGGGATTACAGGTGTGGGCCATCATGCCCCGCAAACAACAACAACAACACAACAATAACAACAACAACAATGACAACAAACTCTCTAATGATAGAATTTCATGCTTTGTGACAGGCTGTGTGTTAAATATTTTCAGATAGAAGGACCTGTCTTGTGCCTCTTGAATCTCACCAATAAGTGGATAAACTTGGATTTGACTTATTACCTGGCTCATTTCTTAAAAGTAGGATGAGTTTGGTCAGCAGAAAAAAGGTCCCTTAAAGATATACATGTCCTAGAGCTTGGAATGTATGAATATGCTATATGGCAAAAAGGAATTGCTTTTGAAGATGGAATTAAGTTTGCCATGGGATGGGGAGATTTTTCTTGGACTAGATGAGTAAATTGAATATTATCTCAAGGGTTCTGTCAAGTAAAAGTAAGAGCCAAAAAGCTAGAGAGAGATTTAAAGATGACTATGAAGCTAGAGAAAGGGGCCTTGAGCCAAGGAATATCGGCAGCCTTCTAAAACTGGAAAAGGCAAGAAATACAAATTTCAGTATTAAATTGTTTGCACTCCTTATATATTTTTAGATATTAGCTTCTTATCAGATGTACAGTTTGAGAAAATTTTCTCCCAATCTATTTTCACTCTCTGATTTCCTTTCTTTCTAGTTTGCTACATTTTCATTTGTCTTTTTTCCTTTTGTTGCCTGTGCTTTTGAGTTCTAAGAAATCATCAACAAATCAATGTCATGCATTTCTCCCCATGCTTCTTCTAATGCCTTTACAGTTTCCAGTCTTATGTTGGGCTTTTTATTCATCTTGAGTTGATTTTTTAAAAATAATATGAGGTAACAGTCCAAAAAGATGTTAATCTAAGGGTTCAAAGTTTCAGTTAGACTAGAAATAAATTTTAGTTATCCATAGCATTTCATGGTGACCACAGTTAATGTACTGCCTGTAGTCCCAGGACTTAGGAGGATCACAGGTTCCAGGCCAGCCTGAGCAACCTAATGAAATTCTGTTTCAAAATAAAAAGTAAAAATGGCTGGGGGTATAGCTTATAGTAGAATGCCCTTGGGTTCAATCCCCAGTAACACACACACACACACACACACACACACACACACACACACACACAAATTGCTAAAATAGATTTTTAACTGTCTCACCATAAACACACACACAAATGATAAACTGGTGAGGTAATAGATAAAATTAATTCTCTTGATTGAATATTTCTATAATCACAAACATCACATTCTATATCATAAATATCCACAATCATTATTTGTCAATTAAAATGAATAAAAATAATTCAAAAGTACAAATTCTTCTCTAGAGTTTCTCGTTAAACACAGCCTTACCTACATCTTGATTTTAGTGTAGCTATATTCATTCTGAATTTCTGATGTATAAACTATAAGATAAAATAAATATGTGTTGTTTTAAGTCACTAAGTTTGTGATAATTTGTTGTAGCAGCAACAAGAAATAAATACAGTAATTTTGAGAATTGTTTTAGTTCTTTTTGGTGTTGGGGACTAAATCCAGGTTCTTGCATATGTGAAGCATGTATTTGGCTCTTCACTACACTCCCTGAAGTGATTTATTTTCATACATACAAAATTTACTTTAATTACTTGAGTCTCAATTTCTTCCTAAGAAAATGCGGATAATAGAAACTGCTGATGGCTCCTATAATAATCAGATGAGTAGACTCGGGGAAAGTGCTGGTTACATAGGAGATAGTCAGCACATGTGCTTCATTGCTTTCCTTCATTAGCTGGCCCAATATCAATTTACCACCATAAATATTGCAGTTATGCAGCACTCAAAACTGGGAGTATGTGATTAAAAGATAATTATTTAATAAATATTCCAGAATTATCTCTCAAAGGTATTAGTATAATTTTTTTTACAGTAAAAGAGAAAGAAACTGATAGAAGAAGAGTCATCAGCAAACACTTAACCACTGTTTATGTACAGCTTATCTCTGGAAGATGTAAAATGACTTCTGAGCTAGTAGGTACTCTGAATAGGCATGCCAAGAATTCCAAGGCCAAAAGACCATTATAAACTGTACTTACTACTAATAATAAAAGAGAGAAGGGATGGTAGAGGGGGTCTTGGTTTTTACCAACTCTCAAAAACCAGGAATATAGCTAAATTCCACATATTACTAGAAGATAGAATGATTTCAAAATGCTTCCAAAATTATTTTTTCACTCCTGGAGTAGGAATGCCATAATTAGTAATGTTAATTGGATTAAAGTTATTTAAGCACACACCTCTTAAAAATGTAGACTTCTTTAAAATGTCTGCAACAGTTTAAATAACATATAGAATATAATTACATACTGAAGTACAAAGCAATCATTAAAAACAACTGTAGAACTCTATTTGTTGATCTAGAAAGATGTTCAAAAGAAACTATGAAATATGAAAGCGAGGTTTGAGAATAATAAATCTTTAATGGTGCCTTTTTTTGTAAAACACATGATACAGAAAAGACATAGTTAAATGCTAATATTGATTCTGCCTGGTTAGTGAGATTATGATTATATGGGTTTTTTTTTTTAGTTTTGTATTTGGTAATTTTCTTACAATGAACATGTATATTTATATACAAAGAAAGCCTTAAGTGAACCCCATTGATGTAAACTCCTTATAATACTCTTTCAAGTAGTAATATAGAAACAATTTTAAGAAAAAGTCATATTTAGCAATACAAGGATTCGGACATTTTTATCTGAAAGATCATTTTCTCAAGGGAAACTTGAATCATAGAACTTATCTAGATCCATCTCTTACCCTATTGTTAGGGTGTGGATCTGGAGTGTTCCCCCAGAGCTCATGTGTTGAAGCTTGGTCTCCAAGGTAGCCAGGTTCAGAGGCAGGGCATGGTTAGAGGAGGTGGGTCACTGGAGGAGTGGCCTAGAAGACTATCTGTCCCTGGTTCCCTTCCTCTTGCTCTCTTTTTACGTCCTAGCTGCAATGAGTTGAGCAACTTTCCTCCACCACGGCGTGCTACTGTGATGTCTCTGCCTTGGAACTGACTGATTATGGACTGAACCTCTGAAACCCTGAGCCTGAATAAACCTTTCCTCTTCTAAATTGTTATTGTCAGGTATTTTAGTCACAGTGACAAAAAAAAAAGCTGACTAACCTTCCTAGGAATCTGTTTATAACACCTACCCTTGGCAATTTTTATTCAGTCTTGACCTGGATACTTCTCATATTGGAAAGATTATTAGCACATGGAAGCTCACTGTAATTTTAGGCAGCACTTGTTAGAAAGTTTCTGCTTTATAGTTAGTCAAACCATATCTTTCTTTTATTTCCAGTTACTGTTCTTGGTTCCACATAAAGGCATTTGCAGTCATTATAGCATAGGCTTTCTACCACTCAATTTGCAGCATTGAGAAAAGATAAAAAGGGCATACATCTCAAATTGTATATGTATGTGTATATACATACACAGATGTGTGTGCGAGTATGTTTGCATCTATCTGTATTGAAAGGATAAGGAGTATAGATATATATTTTGAGCCAATAAGGTGGAAATAGGCATGAAAAAAGGGAATGGGAAAGAAAGACTCATAAAGTCAATACTGAGAATATGTTGTGCTGTTGTTCCAAAATCACAAAGATGTTATCATAAGTGTCCTGGTATGGGGATAGCTAGATGCAAGATGATTAGAATTTTTCTTTAATACTTGTTCTTTATTGAAAATATAATAACAGCATGCTGCACAAAGTGGTAGTGGAGCAGACCATAGTCAAGCAGTAGTAGATGAATTTAGTAATTCTAACTAATAAAGATATTATGTGATGATTAAAATATTAGAAGGGGTTTATGTGATTATACTATCCTTAAGGAAGAAACAGGAATATGACAGAGGCTGTATTAAGATATTTTGATAGCTTAGATTCTAAGGAGGCTTAGTCGTGAATTCAGTGTGTCTTCTATTTACAGCATGAAAACGTGGGCCAAGTAATACAATCACTGTGGATTAAGCAACTACCTGACAAGGTAGAATTATGTTTTTCTAGAGTATTGTAGAAGAGCCCTTAGCCACATCCACTACATACAGTATATGCTCTCTCTCTGCTCCCTTTGCCAGTTCTTTAACCTCTAGTCTTAGAAACCAGTAAGATAAGCCAAAATTTAAAAACATATGGCATCTGTAATTCTGCTAAGGATTCATAACACACGGTCTTCAGCTCATTCACTACATATACTCATACAGTAAATATTTCATCAGTAAAGTAACAAAGACTCATAAAAGTGCACATCTTTTAAAAAGTGATCTTTTCTCAGATACTTCTGCTTTATCACATCATTTAGTAACATCATTTATTTAGAAAAACCTCCAATATAAAATGCTTTGCTAATCCATTTTATTTCTATTAGTGTTACTTTTTCCCAAAATTAAATGAAAGAGATATCTAGTGCCATTTAAATGCTCTCTAACTTCTTCCATAGACATTTACGTTTACCCCATGCACACGATTGAGGTAGACATGGGAGATGTAGGGAAAGTCCTGGTGGTTGTCTCAGTTTTGTTAAAGTGATATAGGAACAAGGGGGAGTAAAATGAGTCTATTAAGAAGAGGCGTAGCTGGAGTTGTAGCACATGTCTGTAATCCCAGTACTTGGGAATCTGAGATAGGAGGATCACAGGTTCAAGGCAAGACTCAGCAAGTATTGTGCTTGACTTACATCATTTGGTGTATGCACATGTACACATGTGTATATGCATGTTTACATACTTATATGTTTATATCTTTACTGATAAATTTATAGATATATTACAATTGGCATATTTATAAGTCAATATATTGCTATCTAAGCTAATATTTTGAGTATAACCTTCAGATATGTATATATAGGCAGTTATGGGCACACAGAGGAGGTAAGGTCTGACCCTAAGGATGGAGGTAGAAGGGGTCAGGGAGAAATGTGCTGTCTGGGCTGACTCTTGGCAGAGGCAGCAGGAAAGAATTAAGGCAGTAGGGAAAGGCAGGAGTGCAGGAAAGAGCACAGCACATGCAGGGATTCTGAGTCAGCACCATGGCTGTGTAATCAGAACTGGCCACTCTGTGCATCAAGAGAAGAGTCTGAGCCAGCTGTGATGGCACAGTCCTTTAATCCCAGTATTTAGGAGGCTGATACAGGAGGATCACAGGTCTGAGGACAGCCTCAGCAACTCCCAGCAACCTAGCAAGACCCTGTTTTAAAACAAAAAATAAAAAGGGATGAGGGAATAGCTCAGGAGTTGAATGCCCCTGGATTCAATACCCAGTACCACAAAAAAAAAAAAAAAAAAAAAAAAAAAAAAAAAAAAAAAAAAAAAAAAAAAAAAAAAAAAAAAAAAAAAAAAAAAAAAAAAAAAAAAAAAAAAAAAAGACAAAAACCAACAACAAAATACAAAACCAGAGAAAGTGAGAAGAGTTTGGGTTTTATGCTGTAAGCAGCAAGAGATCACTGAGAACTAGAAAACAAAGTAAACATCAGATTTGCATTTTAGAAAATTAACTATGGCAGTAGAAGGAAGAAAAAAATTTTTAAAGATAATGTAAAAATTACATCTGTATTTTTCAGTAACCATGGAAACAAGGCATATCTGGATCCAAAAAGAGAGCAATAAGAGAGAATGAGACCCATTAGGAAAACTGCATTAGAAGAAATGTATGCATTCATTAATATTTATTGAATGAATTGAGCACCTGTGTGTGCCAAGCACTTAAGACAAACTGACTAAAAATGGAGATAAAAAGCCTGGCTTTCATGGGTATCATCCTATATTAGAGTGGGGGGGGCGTTGTCTCACATTTGTATAACCCTTCATTTGTGCCAATTATTGTTTTAAGCAGTTTACATCTATGAAGCCTTTTAAGATAAACCTCCCGTGGTTGTAATGGAACCAGTAGCTATGAAGTTACACATAGGAATCTGGCCCAATAGAAATTCAGGAGCAGATAAAAGTGTCTTAAGTAACTAGGTGGACATAGAGAATGACACTGAGATCCAGATAGCAAATATGACTTTGGAAAAAAGAAATTTAAATGTTTAAATGTAGCATACTTTCTTCACTTTATAGCTGTACTGCAATTTGCTTTGATTTTCAGCTTTTTCTGCATAAAACAAGTGAGGGAGCAATTATAGGAACACAAACTGGTTCTTTCCCGTCTCCTGGATTTCTGAGGTCCCCTGACCAGTTCCGCCACTTCATTGTGAATTTTTGAAGTGGCTCTCTTGAACTGGGCTTGAAAACACTGTTTTCAGTGTTCTCGACTCATGCCTCTCACAACTACATAAGTGGAGTTAGAGGGAGCGGTGGCATGTTACCAAGACGAAATGATTAAACCTTTCTCTACTGAAGAATCCAGCAAGGGAATGAAGAACGGGCGCTACTGCTCTCAATCTGGAAGAATCCAGGCAGATCTCTATTGGAACAAAAAGAGGGGAATTGTGTCCCGCGTTCCTTCATCAAAAGGTACCATGAAGGGTGTTATTTTCTAAGCTTAGCTTGAAATTAACATGAAGCACAAAACACAGCTCTAAATTGAAAACCAAACATAGCTATATAATTATTCTCCTAATCTTTTCCTTTTCAATTCTTTGTTCCAAGAATATGCATATTCTTTGTAAATAATAAATCTTATATTAATAGTAATTGGTTATAACTAAATAATTCATTCTGGAAAATTCTCTCCTAGAAACAATACAGAATTCTAAATGGAAGCCAATGAGAGGTACACTATTTCTTTAACATGATATTTACTCTCTCAATAAAAATTGCTTATCTACAGCTACTTGGCAATTCATTATTTGATTGTCAGGGGCAGAGCCAATCTAATAAATTCAAAATTTTAGCAAATTCACCAGTGACTGTTCCAAAGCAGAATATTAAGGAAAATAATTTTTTTCTTTCACATAAATATTTTTGGTCTGAGGAAATGCACATTATAAAATCAATCTACATTTCCAAGCAAGAACTAAAGTACCTGTATTATATTTGTACATGTGTAGTTTATGCATTGATCATTTTTAATGAACTTAAACTTCAATAAATCCCATTTTTCCATATTTGCAAACAGAATTAAGTATGACATTTGCCCCTTTGACATCACTGGGATATTACAAAAAGACACATGTTTTAATATTTCCAGATAGAAAGTTTGTTATTATAGCTGTTGGAATCCATTTATTGCCCAATTATTTTTATAAGAATAAATCTTATTTATTCTTATAAAAATTTATGGAATTTTACTCAGCCATAAAGAAGAACAAAACCATGTTATTTGCAGGGAAATGGATGCAACTGGAAAACATTATGTTAAGTGAGATTAGTCAGTCACAAAGAGTATAAAAGCATATGTTCTCCCTAATATGCAGATGCTAGGGAGAAGATAGGGCATAAGAGGTACTCCAGATGAAAAAGGAGAAACTCTAGATAAGCAAAGAAGTTGACTTAACTGATGGTGATGGATGGAGAGGAGGGGGGGGGACCCTAATGCACTTGATGTACTTTCACAAATATATCAAAGTCAATCACTAAAATGAACTTGAGAAGGAGGGAAGGTGAGGGAGTGGGGTGGGAATTGGGGAAGGGGTTAAATGAGAAATGTGTGCATATATGCCTTTATCAGCTTGTACCTAATAAAGATATATGATTACATTTAATAAAAAAAACACATGTTTTAATATTTCCAGACAGAAAGTTTGTTATTATAGCTGTTGGAATCCATTTATTGCCCAATCATTATTTATAAGAATGTCAAAATTACAAAACTTTAAAAAGTAGGTAGTTTTCTTCAAATAACACAGGCAAATGGATTTCACATTGTCATTACATGGAATCTACAAGTACCTGTTTACTACAAATCATTCTCATGAGCAACATTTGATTTTTGAAGAAGTGTGTTTGGTATATACATGTACACACAGCACTTGTTTTTCAAAGACCTCAATAGAGAATTTCAAAGTTCATGTTCTTATAATTATTTTAACTATGAGTATTCACCAAGGTACATTTATTTGGTTGTTTTTCTTCTTTACAATATTCACTAAAAGGGGCATCTGTCTATAGGTGCATACTACTAAGCATAATTGGGTGATTCCAAGACCTAAATAAACATGACATCTTATCAATGTCTTCAGTCTTTTGTGACTGAGTGTATTACTACAGATCTGCAAATAAAATTATCCTTCAAGTTTCACATTTGCTAAAGCCAGATATTTTGGGATCCTACATTTTGATAAAATTAGTTTACAAACTTTAACCTTTAAGCCCATAAAATTTATACTTCCAGCCATTAAAAAAGGAGAAATAAAACATGCAAAATAGGTGTAAGAGATAGAGTTTTTTTTATTTCTTTACTGAACACAGGGGGAATTCTTTATACTTTTAGTAAAAATCTTAATCTATTTCCAACCTGAGAAATAACTTTTGAAGAATTCTTAGTCTTTAAACCTTCCACGTTTCATCACTCTAGATCCCTCACTACTCCAGTAAAAACAAATAGATTATAGAAACAGTTGCTCTGAGAAAGTTAAGAGAAAGGAAGAAGAAAGGAAGAGAGGGAAGATGAGAAGGAGATAAGAAAAAAAAAAAAGACAAGCAAAGTTGAGAGAGAAGAGGAGAGAAGAGGCGAGGAGAGGGGAGGACCACCCAGGAGCCCTCAAAGGGGTAGCTATGGTCCCAAGAGCAGGGGTTACTTGTAGCTGCTTATATGTGCCAACATCTTTGCTTCATGAATGATCTTACTTCCATGAATTATCTAACTTAACCTTCAAAAGAATTCTATTAGCTAGGTACTGTTATTATCCACACTTTACAAATGAAACCAAGGCTAAGGGAGTTGTAGTCCCTTGGCTCAGGGTCATATCACTAATCATGGCAAGGGGCAGAACTTGTTCTAGTTCTGATGCCAAAGGCTGCACTCCCAACTATGATGGAAGGGAAGATAAGCAGGGTCAAGGGCTGGCCTTACTGTGTGCACATTTCAAAGAAGGAAGACATCACATAATTAGTGGGCCCCAAATGGCCTCTTAATTTCCTTCTTTCATCCCATGCCATGCTCCTGCAGCTCCTCAGTAGTAGTATCCAGCCTTTTCTGTCTCACCATCATTCTCTCAGGCCATGCAACCCAGAATCATGCTTAAGTTCTTCATTTTCCTGACCCTGTAAGTCCTATAAAGATTTAGACTCCAAACTGTATGAACCCTTTCCTGTCCATACACATCTGTCTTACTGCACCAGCCTCATATTAGTTTCCTTCTCTCCCCTATTGCCCTTCCACAATTATCTACAGTTCTATAAGTCATCTTCTTACAGCGCAAATTGAGATAGGTTAGCCCCTTGCTTCAGCATGATTTGGTGGGCTTCTTTTTCCCTAAAACAGATCTGATCCACTCCCTTCATGCACAGGAATCCACACCATGTGGCTGCAGGCTAGCTCTCCAGCCTTATCCCATGCCCGTCTCTGGTTTGTTCTCTGAGCTCCAGGCATGCTGGTGCTCCTCTGGTGAATTGAACAGCAAAGCTCAGTGCCTTTGCGCATTCTTCTCCTCTTCCTGGAATGTTTCTTTCTTCCTTCTCACTGGGGAAGCTATATCTTATCCTAAGTCTAAGTTTAAATAACACCTTTCAAAAGCATTTCCTGAAAATTGCATCTCTATATTATACTTTAAACAACATACAAATGTTTTGCCTATTACTTTATCCTCAAAATGAATCCCAGGTCAAAGATCATAATTTTATCTTCTCAGATCCCAGTAGAAAACAAAGTAGGTGCTCCAAAAAGTATTTGTTGGATAATTTAATGGATAAAGGAATAGTAAATCTTTTTTTCTCTTAGCACATAAATTTCACCACAGAAACTCTAACCATTCTCTGACATCCCATTCTGGGTCTCTGTTGCATAGTTATTGGTTCTAGCGAATACAGAAGAGTACATAACTGTGAATGTGCCCATTAAAAACTGCCTCCCATTTCTTCTAGCCACCAGAGCAAGTTCAGCTATAGAATTCAGCTGGATGTGGTGGCTCACGCCTGCAATCTCAGTAACTGGGAAACTGAGACAGGAGGATCACAGGTTTGAGGAAACTTAGGGAGACCCTTAGCAACTTAGTGAGACCCTCTTTCAAAAACGGGGGGGGAGGGGCTACTGGAAGTGTAACTGGGAGGTAAAATGCCCTTGGGTCCAATCTCCAGTACTATGAGAGAGAGAGAGAGAGAGAGAGAGAGAGAGAGAGAGAGAGAGAGAGAGAGAGAGAGAGATTACTGAATTGTGGAATATATGCCACAAATATTTTTATTTAAAATTATGGTATTTTAATCACCTGTGAAAATTTTGCTTAGTTTTTAAAAGGTGACTACAATTTGTTCTGAGTGTAAATATTTTGAATCTCTAAATATTATGTACCTGACACAGATTCATATTCGTTCAAAGATTTAATACTTATTAAAGTATCCTCAAAGCCAATAAAAATAGTATAATCATATGACAATTTTGGAATTGGCCTAAAGAATGGTAACTGATACATTTGGGATTATATTTTTATCTAAAGGGTATAACCTTTTTTTTTTCTCCTGGACACTGAAAAGGTATTCTAATAGAGTCATGCTTCACAGACAAGGACCTATTATAAAAAGTCCTGATGAATTAACTACTCTGAACTATTCAATGAAAAAAAAAAGGTTTACAGACATTTAGCTATGGTAGCTAACACTCTTTCCCAGGGTCTGTATTCTAGTAGATCTTGTGCTCTCTTACTGAGTAAAACTATTTGTAACAGTGCCTGACATTACTTCACCATCTTATTATAACTCCCCAAGGCACTATTACACTTCCTCTGGTTCTCATGTCACTAGCAATTAATTTTATTGTCAAAAATGCTTGCTTTTTTCTCTAAGCTGAATATGTCTGTGTAATCTTTTAATGCTTGTACTCAGATCTCGTTTTTCTACTTATGGTACTTATTTATATTTTTTCAGCCCTAGTTTTAACTTCAAGCTAATTATCAGTAATTACTTTGCCTTAAATCCTGAAGCTACTTGTTGCCTTCAAGCTAAAACTTGTGCTCCCTCGATGTACAATGAAGAGCTTCCAGGGACCTCCTTGTGTCTGAATATTTAATTGTCAACTATGGAATAAAAATGTGAAAACCTCGACCTTAACTGACAGGGAATAGATAAAAATGACTTTGTAGCTTCTTCCACTATGACAAGATGCTATTTATATCTTTCAATAGCACATGAATTAAGGATCTTGGCAGATGAAAAATTGGGCACCAAAAGGCATAATCAAAGACAGCAGCAAAAAAATATGTCTGGCTGTGGATCAGATACACTCTAATGACCAACAGAGATATTATGTCTGCTGCCCCAGTTTTAATGCCAAGACTGGCAGGCAGAACTCACTTAGACTGCATGCCCATGTCATATGAGAGTTCAAATGAGGAATCAGCAAACCGGTTTTCATAATGAAGAAAAAAAAGTAAGGCTCCTCCTACTCAGCATTGTTAAGCCCGTGAAGAAACAAACATCTTGGGGACTGGGTGTGTAGCTCAGTGGTAGAACACTTGCCTAGCAGGCATGGGGTCCTGGGTTAGATCCTTAGCACTGTAATCAATCAATGAATCAATGAATCAATGAATCAATGAAAAAAGAAGCATCTTGGATCATACGTGAGGACTTAAAAAGCAAATAAAACTTTACATAATACTTTTTAAATGAGAACTTGAGATACTTTATGTCAACATACCTTTCTATGTTTCTCCACCTGTCATAATGTCTCATATCACACAAGGAAAAAACAAACAAACAAAAAACCAGGGTAACCAAAACCAAATATTTATGGTAGTGGTTTTGACTTCAAAATTTCAGTGATTTGTTGAAAATATCCATTTTTCCTTTATATTTTAAAGTGTATAATTGTTTTTATAGTATACTGAAAACTTTTTTCCTAAAAAAAAAAATCTTTAAGAATAATATAAGAAACCATGAGACAATTTGATTTTTCTCTTTATTTTTAACTTACATAAGTTTATATAAAAATGAATTCAACTTTTTTGGAGGTGTTAAAATGGATAATCTTAAACTTAATTTATGGGGTTTGCCTTTAACAAATATGTTTCTTTATTGACCATTTTTCTTGGTATTCCTACATATTTTAGCATATAATTACACATTAATTGTAGTTAAAAAAAGAATGAGCTTGAAATTAGTAGTTACTATGAATTGTTTCAACCTTAAGTATATTTCACTAAATATTTCAAAGGAATTTTCACAGCAATTGGTTCCATGCATTTATATATGTAAAAGCTTTACTAAAAAATCTTTCTTGGTGCCACAATGATTTAAATTAAAGCTGGGATAAACAATGTTCTTCAGGAATGCAAAGGCTCCACTGGGAATTGCTTATACGGACTTTTCTTAGAATACTATTTAATTGGTCCTTATATAAAAAGGAGTTTTTTCTTTCCCATTTATTCTTTCTTCCATTTTTGTATTTAAGTATTTGCCATGTGCTTAACCAGGAGTAGGTACAGAGGTTCAAAGATTAATGATATCCCTCTAGTATGAAGGAGTTTCTTTCCTACTAACGGGAGTCTTTGCATTAACAAATAATCATATTACTAACTCTTGCTGTAAATAGAGTGAGGGATAGAAGCACAAAGGGCACCACTAACTTCCTCATCATGATCTAGGGAACAATTCTGGAGAGGAAATGACATTTGAGCCTGGTGCTGCAGCAAGATTAACAGTCATTAGGGCTGAGGGTGGGACATACCTGGAATAGTTATGTGAGAAGGCTTTCACTTCACAACAGAGAGCTCCAGAACTCCTTGAGGAGGAAACTGAAAGGGGCTTGGAAAAGCGCTTTCCTGTTAGGGTAACTCACAGAAAAACTACAGAGAGCTGAATGCAGAGAAGGAATCAGATGAGAATATGTTCAACTATGAAGGGATAAAAAAAAATATGCCCCGCAGAATTATGGAATACAAGATCTGGAATGAGAATTCAAAAGGCAATCATCAAAGGAGGATGCATCTTCTGGGTCTGTAATATGTTGTGAGTTACCCTCGTGAAGACATAAAAGGTGAAATACAAAAGAAATGGAAGACACTTTGGCTAAATCCATGAGTTACATGTACTTAAATTCACAAGCTGGATAGACAAAGTTGTGGGTAACTGAAATATGTTCCAGAACTTCAGAGCCTGGCGTTTTAGATTACAGCTGTGCACTCACTTGTGTGATTGGCCCCAGAATACCTGGATGGATGGTTTGACATATCATTTTCAGGCTCTTCTCCAATATCCTAGGGAACATATTTCATTACTATGTAAGCATTTTAAGAATTACAGTTTGTTAGCCAGGAATGGTGGTACACACCTATAATCTCAGCAGTTGGGAGGCTGAGACAGGAGAATTGCAGGTTCTCAGCCAGTCTCAGCAACTTAGTGAGTCCCTCTACAACTTAGTGGGACCCTGTTTCAAAAGAAAAGATAAAATAGGGTTCTGGGGATATAGCTCAGGTAGAATGCTGCTTGGTTCCATCCCCAGGGCAAAAAAGAAAAAAAAAAAAGGAATTATGCTATGTTATCAGGGAAGCATACTACCACTTTTAGGACAGTATGACTTTTAAAACATATTAAAAGAAAAATTCACATTTCAGAAGACACAAAATATTTCTGTATGCCTTACTGAAGGTTTTATCTGACTTTTTTATTCTCATGAATTAAACATTCCTAAAATCTGGGTCTGTAGAACACAGAGAAATTCAGGAGTCTTTCCTCATTCTGTGCCTGTCCTGAGTGATCAATTTTCACTGTCTGGGGGAGGGGGGAGAGGAAACCTGGGATTCAAATCAGCCTCTAGTATCCTGGTTGACAACCTTGAAGGAGATCAGTTACTCACTTTTGTGATACGGTTTCCTCATCTGCCAAATAGGACTCATACTTCTTCTTGTTGTTGTTTTAACAAGTTTATAGGAATGTTATAAAGGCAAATTGCACAAATGACAATAAATCATTTAAAATCTAATTGAAAGAACCTTAAGATATAAGGTTCTCTGTGTGTGCTTTTATGTATGCAATGCTCTATCAACCAACATTTATTAAGACCAAATACAGTACAGTCCCCAAGAAGTGGGAACCCTGCATCATATCTATGCCTCAGGGCTCCCTACTCATGTCACTGGCAGGAGTCTCAAAGTGCTCTAAAATCCAAAATGCAATGCTGTCACTAATCCATGGCTACCCCAGGAGAGCAGCAGAATTCTGTGACCATTCAGGTCCCTGTGATAACACAATAAAACCTGAAACAATAAGTCTTGTTCTCAATCTCTTCTCCCATTTTTTTTTTTTTTTTTTTGCGGTACTGGGGATTGAACCCAGGGGCATTCTACCTCCGAGCTACACCCCCAGCCCTATTTTTTATTCTTTATTTTGAAACCGAGTCTCACTAAGTTGTGGAGTGCCTCACTAGGTAGCTGAGGCTGGCCACGAACCCGGATCCTCCGGTCTCAGCCTCCCGAATGTCTTCTCCCATTTTTGATCCCTGAAATTAAATTATATTTTATTTTTTAAGCACTATGTTTACCCTTGTAATATCCTTAGACAGTTACCATTCCTTTTTTTTTTTTTTTTTTTTTTTTTTGCGGTACTGGGGATTGAACTCAGGGGCATTCTACCTCCGAGCTATACCCCCAGCCCTATTTTTTATTCTTTATTTTGAAACCGAGTCTCACTAAGTTGCGGAGTGCCTCACTAGGTAGCTGAGGCTGGCCACGAACCCGGATCCTCAGGTCTCAGCCTCCCGAGCCCGCCTCAGTTACCATTCTAAAACTAATCTTGTTTAGGTGAATTTAAAAGATTAGAATAAGAATGGAGAGTCAAAGCATTCCTAAGTTTATGGCATGGTGTCTTAAATGGCCTCTCAGATGTGAAACACTGGAGGCACTTTGTATAACAGGGGGATGATTTAAGGGCATGTTCACTGCACAAAGTAGGAGATAATAAATCACTATAGTTCGTACTCCATGAGTTTCCATATATTTGCATTTCTCATTCAAATGTTAGACTATTTATAAAATAATGCAAAAATCCCCTAAAAAAGAATCAGGTTGATCTTAGAAGATGGAAAGATCTCCCATGTTCTTGGATAGGCAGAATAAATATTATCAAAATGTCATTCTACCAAAAGTGATCCACAGATTCAACGCAACCAATGTCATTCTTCGTAGAGCTAGAAAAATTAGTCCTAAATTTTACATAGAGAAGAAAAAGACTTAGAAAAGCTAAAGCAATTCTTAGCAATAAGAACCATGCTGGATACATCATGATACCTGACTTCAAATTATACTATAGAGCTATACTAATAAAAACAGTATGGTGTCAGCACAAACACACACACACACACACACACACACACACACACACACACACACACAAATTCACACATTTAGAGTCAATTCAATTTTTTTATAAAGGTGCCAAATACATATGTTGGAGAAAAGACAGCCTTTCCAACAAACGGTGTTGGGGTAACTGGTTATCCCTTTGTAGAAAAAATAGAATTAATCTCCAACCTCTTACCCTGTACCAGAGTCAACTCAAGATGGACCAAAGACCTGGAAATTGGACCAGAGACTTTGAAATTACTAGAGAAGGGCATAGGACCAACACTCCAATATATAGGCATTAGCAGAAACTTCCTCAATATCCCCCCAAAATCAGGAAATTAAAACAAGAATTAATAAATAGGATGGCATTAAGTTAAAAAGCTTCTATGCAGCAAAGGAAACCATCAAGAGTCTAAAGAGTCTATAGAATGGAAGATCTTTGCCAGCTACTCCTGTGATGAGGACTGATATCTAGAAAATACAAAGAACTTAAAAGACTTGACACTAAAATAACAACTCAATCAAGAAATGGACAATTGAACTAAATAGATACTTCACAAAACAAGAAATACAAATGTCCAATAAATATATAAAAAACCATTTAACATCTTTAGCAGTCAGAAAGATGAAAATCAAAAGGACACTGAAATTCCATCTAACCCTAATTAGAATGGCAATCATCAAGAAGTCAAACAACAAGAAGTCAAGGATGTGGGGAAATAGGAACTCTTATGCTATTCTTGGGAATGCAAATTAGTGCAGCTGCTATGGAGATCAGTGTGGAGATTCCTCAGAAAACTAGTAATTGATCCAACATATGATCTAGCTATACTGCTCCTGGGTATCTTTCTAAAGAGATTGAATCAGAATGTTATAGTGATACATGCATATCCATGTTTATAGTGGCACAGTTCACAATAGCCAAATCATAGAATCAATCTAGGTTTCCATCAACGGATGAATAGATTACAAAATTATGTGGTATACATACAATGGAATTCTACTCTGTAATAAAGAACACAATAATGCCATTTTCAGGAAAATAGATGGCCCTGGAGAACATTATGTTAAGTGAGATTAGCCAGTCACAGAAAGTGAAGGGGCTTATGTTTTCGCTCATATGTGAAAGGTAGGGAATAATTGGGATACAAGAGGGACTAAACTAAACTAAAGGAGGAGAAACTTCAATGGAGCAATGGAGCGAGTCTAGATGAGATGGGGGGGATTGATGAAGAAAACACTTCCATTGACATTAGTACATACATGAAATTATCAATGACAATCTCAACATAATGTATGAGGAAGGGGAGGGAACTGGGTGGGGGGAAGCTCACTAAGTGTTATGTGCATGTATGTCCCAATTATTCTGAACTATATTATAATGTGAGACTAGAATGTACCAATAAAAGTATATATATATATATATATATATATATATATATATATATATTCAAGTTAAAATAGTTTTGAGATACATAGCTGGCTTTTTAAAAAATTTCCAGTCTTGCAAGTTTCTGTGTTTATTGTCAAAGGGAAGTCTTACCTTTGGGGGGGGGTAAGGTAAATTCCTTAAATATTTAATAATTATTCTTGCCAGAATGGGCCTTCACCCTATAAGTAATGATATGCTAATGGAGAAGAAGAGGGGGAAGAAAGAGTATCTCCAAAATTTTTCTTTTCATGTGAAACTGAAACTCCGAAAAGGCTCCTGAAATTATTTCATTGCTGTTTCTATAAGAACGGTCGGCTGCACCACACTTTTGGCAACTCCCAAAATAAGCCTAGCCTCTTTAGGTAATCATTCCTCACTTAATATTTTGAAATATGTTACTGTATGTTTTTCAACATTTGCACACAGGAGTAAAATTTAAAGCAAATGCTATTATTTCACCCAGCTGAATAGGTATAAAATAATAGAATAGTGAATGTGTGTATGTACATAGATGGGGGAAAAAGAAAAAATGTTACAAAGTGCAGGATAAATAATTTCTTAGAATAATCATAGTCATTGGATTTTTACCTTGTTTTATAATTTTAAAGACATTTAAATTTTTTTCTATCAAGTTTTGTTCAGTCAGCTAAATAGATAAACCTGGTATCTTGAACTAACATTTGATTATTTCAAGGTCTCACATTGCTGTTTCTTTCAGAGAAGTTTACCCTTTGAACACAGAGATTTGACAAAAGTTATTTTTTTTTACAAGTTAATTTCTTTCTTAGAACCTTATTCCTTGCTAGAATTTATTTTATTAATATGAAGAACACAACTATGACTTGGTTATTCTCAAAATAAAGGTGTTAGTTATATTAAGCCTGTTATTTATGTGAGAAATCATTTGAGCCCAAGTTAACACACTTTTTTTGCCTCCCCGGGCACACACCCAACAGATGTCATTTTCGAGAGCTTGATCATGTTGTGTCCAGTGATTTCTTTTTAAACAAATGATATTTGCTTATGAAGCATGTTAATGCTTCAATAAACACAGAGGGTAGGGATGCAGTCTTTTGGAGATGGATGACATAATAAAATGCCGCTTTAAAAAGCATTATAAGGCAGCAGATGACTGAGGCTGAATCACTTTGCTTTCTCCTCTCTTCTCGCTCACTTGTGCCCTTACTTCCTGTGTCCTGTGCACACAACACAAATACTCAGTGAGGCTCTTTTGCTTCCCATGAAGACACACAAGAACAAAAATTTCTTTATAATCAATCCAGAAATGGCCAGTTTTGCTTCTAGTCAACAGAGATAGGGAGAAGAGCCAGTGGGAACTAAAAAGAGTGTACATGGTAGTCAGTTTGGGGGGAGTAATGGCAATACAATTCCCCAGGCACTTAGATGGGAAGTTATACTTATCCTCTGCAGTATTTTTCAGACTTCATCAAAAAATGTTTTGCTGGACTGGGACAAAAAAAATCCCCCAAACTAAGAAAATCACTAGACATCCTGACATGAGTGAGATAAAACACTGTATTTTGCATTGTGTTCTTAGTGGGTGCAAACCTTGTTTGTCAGCATTAGTTCACACTGCATCCAAGTGCCAATTAGAAAAAGGCACCGGATTGGCCAGACACACCCAGGGGCACATGGCTGTGACTGGAGCTGGGCTGGACTCCAATATCCTTGCATCACCTCAAGAAGTTAACCTCATGCAGGACACAATCTGAACAGCTGGACATGGAGGATCCTATTTATACAGATCTCTCCCTTTAGTACTTGCACATCACAAGACAAAAATAATATAACTAGAACATCCATCTATAGTCATTACAGAATAGGATAGCGTCAGGCGGAAATGATAAGACTTTCTACAGCAAATACTAAATTTACTGTGCCTAAATTCAGATAAGCATAAAATGATACTTGATAAAGATTCCTTGTACTAATGTTGGCAAAGAGCAACCAAGAAAGGTCCCTCTCCTGTGTTTCACCACCAGGAGAGTGGAATACTTACCACCATCTTCAACGGCAAAGTGGAATATATCACTCGTGGCATTAGCTCCTTCTCTTAAGACGTAGCATATTTTCATGTCATCAATGTCGGCTATAAAATAACCAGAAACCAAGTTGATTAATTACTACAGCAAAACCAATGACATGATTGATGGTAAATCCTAGTGGCTGTTACTTTTTTGTAAACACATTTAGATCCCCTTCTAAGGGGAACAGAGCTATATTATGCTGTGCTATTTGTTAGATCTCTAAGCCCCTTGATGTCAGCTGTCCCGTGGACATCTGATCCCTTGCACAGATAGAGAACAAGACCTGGGTTATAATAATAGCAAGGTGCTGCCCCTCCCAGTTGCACATGCATGTTCATGCACCAAGTGACTACCCAAAGATGGAATGTCAGACTCCATGACAGGTGGAAAGGAAGATATTTCAAGGCATGGCAGATTTCCTGGCCCTCTTGAAATTACACCCTTTGCTCCCTTAGATGACGGACCCTCAGAGGCAAGAGACTATGCTTCCCCACTCTGGCTTAGTTCTCTTTCCTTTTTGTGGTATAGCAGGCTGTTTTTAAGCTCCCCAAAGTTTGCAAGGAAAACTCAAGGAGATATAAAAAAAAAATCCCACAGATTAAGACAATGATCATGACTCAATGTTAGAAAGAACTTAAAACAGAAAACGCTAATAAAAATGGAAGCTTTTATTCATAGTAGAAAGCTATACCTTCTCAGAAATGTCCCTTATGTTGTTTTCTACCCTATCCAATTCACTTGCACAGATTGCTTTTATTACTAAGGTGCAATTTTTGGAACTGGTGCACCCACTATGCCAGTTCCCCTCCTTAATGATACCACACAGACAATGTCATAAGATAAATATCATTCTGTCCTATGATACAATAGATAATTATTTGACCTTAGTGATTTACTAACGTTATATAAAATCAGATGGACCATAGCACCATAGCTAAAGTTAGCTTAAACAATGGAATATAATTGTCACATGTGTGTTTTATGGTTTTTCCATCTCCCAAGGCTTTACTAAGTTCAATGCTATGGAGTTCAAAGGCATTATGTATAAGATAATAACTTTATGAAAGAATAAACTCGAGTGAGGCACAAATTTAGTGTCCACAAATTACTCCATGCATTTCTATAGATCCACTTTACAGATGTGAACTGTGCACTCTGGTTTGACTCATGTGGTTTAGAAAGGTGACTCAAAACCAGGAATCACTGGGAAAGAGGAACATCTAGCTTTATAGTTAACACTACCTTCTTGCTGATGGAGCTATTTGGAAGTGGAGCATGTCCATGAGGCTTTGTTCTCCTGGAGTACTTCATTTTTAACTCTGTTGTGACTTCCCACACTTTCTGGCTACTTTCATGTTTACTTTTCTATATGATTATCTTTCCTAGTAGATTGAAAACTTTGCAGATTACTTTTTCCATCTTAAATTACCATAGTCCTTTGCTCAGAGTCTTATAGTCATAAAGGCTCAAATATTTTGTAATTTAAAATGATGGAACTGAGTGGTCCGACAGCTCACACTTGCATCTCCACCTGTACATGTATGAGGTTCTTTGCCTGTTTGTTCTCACAACTTATCTTCTAGAACTTTCCCTTTATCAATAAAGAATTAGGCAAACTCTGCTGACTATATATCCCTTCCCAGGGGAAAATGACCCTGGGGCCGGGAGTGGAGAGAGGAAGACTCTTTTCCAATATTTCTGCCTTTTCTTAATTATATAAGAAAACCTAAAGTCTCTACTAGGGCATAAGGGAAAAAATTGTTTAGCATGCTCAACATTGGTATCAATGTTTTCTTCATCAAAATATAGTACTTAGGTGATAGTTCCATTGAAACAAATCACTTTTTTTTAAGAACTCTTTTTCAAAGTAAAGAGAACATGAATGCAATTCTAAGTGTCACATTTCCCCTTCAAATTAGCAAGTGAGATATTTAGTATTGACATACTAAAACCTCTTTCATTTTCCCTATAGTTTTGTTAATACTAATTTGTGATTCAAAAAATATTTTGATTATAATACTGATATCCTGCAGCTATATCTACCAGTAACATAAACATACTGTAATATGCATACATACTAGCTTTCTTAAGGCACACAAGTTTTAAGAAGACAAAATCCCCATAATCAAAATGTAATCTTCTTTAAGCAAACATCTAAGACTTAACTAGATTTTTCTGCTGTTAAAAACAAAATTACATTTATTTCAGTTTATCTATACAATTGTTCCATGCTTTTAATTTTAAGTTCATTAACATGCCTCGTAACCACACCTGGTTCAAACTTTTGGGAGATGTTTCTACTCTCCTGGAATTTATTATAAATTATTCCACACAAGATATTATTTTGTACTTACTGCAGAGAAAAAAAAATCCAGGTGTTTGAGACAAGTAATTTAGACCTGGTGTATGAGGGTGCCTGGTGTAGGGAGGGATACCTTGCCAAAGAAAAGTTTGAAATAAATAAATAATTTATTTAACCTGAATAATTCTACATTGTTAATTGTTTCTTAATAAGGAACTTTAAAGTCTTACAAACAATTTTTTTTTTCTCCTAGGGACCACTTAATCAATTTAGGAATAATCTTTTTTTCTCTGGCCACCTTTGCTAAGTGGACTTAACTCAGCACATGGAAAAATCCATCAAAATATAATTTAGTCTATCCTTTCATGATAAAGCAAAAGCAAAAACAGATAAAAAGACTGCATGGTCCTTACTCTAAACTCTGCTTTCATTTCTCCTCCTGAAAGAGCAGTCATGGCAGGTTTCTGATGGAGTTTTCTCCATTTTCAATCACTTATCTAATCTCCATAAATAACTGCTATGAAGCAAACTCCAGTCTCAACTTGTTCAAATGAGTACTCTGTGACTAAATACTAACAGTTTTCCTAGTCAATATTTGAGTTTGTATTGGAATGTGATAATTTTTCAAAAAACTACCATCACTTTTTATAATAAACCTGTAACTGCACTCACAAGGAACACAAAAATTAGCCATGATAACTCAAAATCAGTGAGAAATAAAACAACTGCCTGTAATGAAATAGTATAATTTTAGGGCTCAATATTTAAGAAATAACATTCCAATATTTTGAGCTGTTGGACTTGGGACATAGAACTTATAGAACTTAAATCATTTGCTTGTCTTCACTTAAAAATTTTTAAAAAAATCTCTAAAATCAGAATCCTTTTTGAGATCAGAAGAGAAATTTGAAGTACCACTTTCTATCCTCTAACATATTCCTTTCATCCTCTTCACTTTCCATGAAAATGAACCAGTCCAAGATCGCACGGCATCTCTAGCCTTCACACAAAAGTTTCCTGCTGGTCTGGCATGACACTTGGCACTCTGGGGTTTTCCTGTCCCTGCAGGCCCTGAAATATATTCAGGCTTTCAGCCAAGAATCGGGAGGTTGGAGTGTGAGGCTATTTGCCAGCATCGGAGAGGTAGCTTGCTTTACCACTGCTTTTTGCTATGTCCATGTTTATTAAAGTGTTTCTTATCTAAGAGCAGAACACTGTTGTAGGAAAAGAACACCCCCGCTGGGAACTCCATCTCTACCCACAGAGCCCACACAGGCTGGATCTAGTTTCCATTCTGACATGAGGAGATTTTCATGAAAGCAACACCAACCCTTTTGTAATGAAGTTGCATGTTCTAGAGAACAGAGTCCTAACTCCCAAGCCAGCATACTGAATGGACTTCTCCCTTCCATCACTGAATAACTGTGCACAGGTCACCTGCCCTTCCTGCCTCAGACTGTGTCCACCCACAAGGGAACTTCAGGTTAGAAAACCCTGTTGCTTCAAGAATGGAGGCGCTTGAGGCAACTTCTCTCTGTTACTGTGTTTGGAATAAGGCATAGAGCAGGCTGAAAGTGATGAAATAATTTCCTCCTATTATTAATCTTATTAATATATCTCCAGGTCCTTAGTGATTAAGTAGGTGTATAGTTGGTGATAAATATATTATCTTCTTATAAGTATCATATACTCCTTTTGTGTGTGTATCCTAATGGCATATCTTGATATATACCATATACCATCTATAACTCTAGATGGGTACTTATCTCTTCTGTCTTTGGGTTCAGGCATTTGCCTTATTTATGAAATTATGAAAATTAAAAAAATCTCAAAGTAAATATAAAAAACAACTTTTCTGTTACAAAGTTCCTAACAATCACAACAGTATCAGCATAATGCTAAAAAATTAATCAAAGTAGTGTAAATTTAAAGGCTTTTTCAGATGCTAATTATGATAACGATGTGAGTAAATACAAAGTTGTGAGCAATTCTTGCTTTAAGGGGCTGTAATGCTTCATGAAGTATGTTGGCATATAAATCAGAAGATGCTCAGTGGGTGGATGTGGCAAATGCTACAGAGTTGGAAAGTCATGCTTTAATTGTTATTCACCAAAGTCTTGCTCCTGTTTTGGCAACATAACTTGTCACTATTGAAATACACTGAAACTGGGTGTAGTGGCACATGCCTATAATCCCAAGCACTTGGGAGGCTGAGACAGGAGGATCATAGCTACAAGACCAGCCTCAGCAATTTAGCATGATCCTCAGCAGCCTCGTAAGACCCTGTTTCAAAATAAAAATTAAAAAAGGGCTTGGGGTATAGCTTGGAGGTAGAATGTTCCTGAGTTAAATCCCTAGTAACCCTCACCCAAGGAAAAAAAATACACTGATACTCCCTCTAATGAAGGCCACACTGTAGAACATAGAGTAAAAAGAGACCCATTCTCCCAGGAGAGTGAGTCTGTGTATTCTCTCCTTTCCTCTTATCTCCTTCACTTCTCTTGGACTCTAATTTGATGCTCTACTTTTAAGCCTTCAATGACAACCAGTCTCAGGATATAAAATCTGGAATGACCTTTGGTTACAAGGAAAGAAAAGGAGACGTACCTTGGGTAAATTCGGTGATACTGTGGTTGCCTTTATCCAGGTTAAAAAGATACCCATGTTGAGGGGGCCCTGTCACAATAAACCTAAGAGAAAAGTGGAGACTGTCTCTATCCTCCACTTTCAATATTTTGCTTGTGATCATGAATCCCAAGTGGCCGGTGGCCAGATTGCGAAGCACAGAGGCCCCTTTATTCACCACAATTTGGGGGACACTATTGTCCACAGGTAAGACCTGGATGTTCATCACTTGAGGTCTCCTGGTCTCAAATACAGTATCAGGGAAAACATAGAAGTCTGTATGGGTGCCATCAGTCACTGTGAAGGAGAAGCTGTCCTTGCTTGATTCTGTGCCATCATGTCTGTAGCTGATTAAGTTTTCATTCAAGTCTTGCTTGGTAAAAACCATGACGGGTCTAGTGTTGTTGAATAGGAGATGTCCATGAACAGGTACTTGGGTGATGGTGAACTTCAGGAGTTTGTCAGGAGTATCCCTGTCTTCAACGGTGAGTTCAAAGGGTGTGATGAGCTTGTTCTCACTTTCACTGACGACCAGCTTATGAATGGTGACCACGGGCTTTTTGTTGTCCACATCACTAATAGAGATACGGAAGGTTCGGAAGACAGGGTTACGGCCGTCAGTGACTTGAAACTCAAAACTGTCCATCTTTACCTCGTCGTCGGCTGTGTGGATGTAGTAGATTTTGTTGCCGGCCAGTTGCAGCTGAGTGAAGGAGGTAATGGACACTCCAGGTTGATCTGTGCACTCCAGATGACCTCTCATGGGAGCCCTGGTGATGGTAAAAACCAAGTTTTCATCAGGACTGTTCAAATCACTTGTGCTGAGTAGATCTGTGGTGAGAGTGACTTTGCCACCTTCTTTCAAGGACACTCCCTTACTTATCACATCAGGGAAGACAATGTCAATGCTCCCAATGGACACATAAAAGTAGCGATCGATGAGGGCATTTATTCCATCTGTCACATCAAATTTAATTAAGTCCCGAATGCCCTCTTGCCCAAAATGGACATACTGGATCAAGTTTCTGTCCACGTCATCCTGGGTAAAATTCATACCCAGTGTGACATTTTCAAAGGCACCTGTAGTTTTTCGTCTCTGCAATAAACCATGTCCTGGCCCATAACGAATAACATAAACCAAGGACTTATCTTCAGAGTCTAAATCAGTTGCCATTAATATCTTGTTGCTGATAATTTTGGTTTCCCCGATTTCTATCTCCAGTCCATTATTGATGGCCATTCTGGGGGTCTCGTCATCTACAGGGAGAACCAGGATAAGGGCCACCTTTTCCACCGAGTGTATGCCATCTGTTAGCTTAATCACAAAACTGTCTTCCTGTGTCTCAGAATCATCGTGCTCATAAATAATGCTGGAACTCTCGATGATCTGATCCAAGGTGAAACTTTCTACCAACACGGTGCCGTTGATCAGCTGGTTCATGATGTGACCATGACTAGGAAATCGGGTAATAGTGAAAGTTAAATCATCTGGGGGGATGTCAGCATCAGCTGCATTGAGAATGGGAGTATCAATCACCAAACTCATGCCTTCCATCACCATAAATTCTCTCATAAACATTTCTGGCGGTTCATCATTGGTGGGGATGATTACAATGGGGAAAAATTGTCTTTCTGAGAAGTTAGTGCCATCAGAGCAACGGAATATAAATCGGTCTTCCACTGGTTCTACGCCTTTATGAACACTCTGGACGTAATTAATGTGACCCTGCCTAAGGTCTTTCAGCGTGAAAGCACTTATGGCAATTCCCGCTCTTGATTTCTCAGAGCCTGGTGCTGGAGAAATGTTTTCCACATAACCTGAGGTCGGCTGAATAATGATTGTGCACAAGATGTCGTCGTTCAGGGAATCAATATCTTCAGCACTTATGTGCATTGAGGTTATTACACTTTTATCACCCTCCATCACTATAAACTGTTCACCCACAGAAATTTCTGGGGCTTGGCTGTCCACAGGGAGGATGGTGACCCATATGGTAACATCTTGAATGATATTGTCACCAATCCTCCATTCTTGAGACTTATCTGACAGGCTCAGATTAAAAGAGTCTGCTTTGGGCAATAAGCCGATCTCCCCACTGGTGTGAGCATAGACAACGGAACCCTCTAAGAGGTCTCTCTGGGTAAACTCCTCTGCTGGGGCTCCATTGACCAGGATTTCCCCAAATAAAGGTGGGTCCTCCAAGAGGAAAGTCAACATCAAATCATCAGTGTGATCATCAGTTCCCTTAATAACATTGGCGGTGATTTCAGTAGCCCCATTTTCTAAGACATCTAGATAGGCCTCCAGAGTACCAGCAGGCAGGCTCAGCATGGGCACTTCCTGATCCACGGGCCGGACATTCACTCTGAGAGTGATGGGTACCACGTGGTGTCTGTCGCTGACCTCCAAAGAACAGCTATCAGTCAAGGATTCGTCCCCGTTATGAGCGTAAGAAATCCGGCCCTGTTTTATATCCTCCAAATAGAAAATCCCTCCTACATGCAGTACCTGTCCAGACACTCGAATGTGGCCATGTTTGGGGGCCTGGGTAAGAGTGAAAGAGATGTGAGCCACATCAGTATCTACATCATTCACATGCAACTCGGTCTCACTCAAGATGTGGTGGCCCTTCTCTTGAATTGTGAAGCCGGTGTTGAGGATCTCGGGTGGCTGGTTGTCCACAGGCTGCAGGTAAAGGGTAAAGGTCCCAGGAGCTACATTCCCAGCTCGGTCCTGCACCTGGAACTGGAACTGGGCCACTCGAGCAGCCACTCCCAGTTCTTGACCCGGAGGTCTGTAAGCAATTTTATGGTGGTTGATCTGGGCTTGGGTAAAATGGGTCACCGTGATGGAAGGGTTATCAGTCAGGACCAAGGTGCCCAGGGGGGCTGGCGAGTGGTTCTCGTCCGTGTCCATGGGGGGCTGGATCACTGTGTACCGCAGTTCCCGGTCATCTGTGTCGAGGTCTGTGTAGCGCAGCCATTTCTTCCTCAGTGGTGTGAGCTGGGACTCCTGCACCACCATCCGGAGGGGACAGCCGCTGACCAGCTCTGGAGGGAGACGATCCACCGGGTGAATGCGTATCAAAAACCGCTGCAGTCCGGATTGATTAGGGGGGTCGTGGTTATCCTGGACTCTGAATGTGAACTGGTCCATCACTGGCCCAGGACTATGGGGCCCGGAATGCCTATAGAAGAGCCTCCCCTCTGTTATGTCTTTCTGCTGCCACTCTGTCACTGTTCGCTCATAAAAGGGCCCCTGCTTCTTCCAGAGGCCCCTGGTCAGCTCCTGCTCTTCCTGGGGAGGATGGGTCTGTCGCAGAAGCAAGTGCCCTGTAGTTGAGGGTGACTCCAGCACGAACAGCAGCAGAGAGTCGTCAGAATCCATGTCGGTTGCACTCAGAGCCAAAGGTGGGATGGGCACCGTCTCCCCCTCTGCCAGTGTCAGTCCAGTGTTGGCATTGAGGACAGGGGGCTGGTCATCCACAGGCACTAAGGTGATGGGGAACAGGAACTGCACCTGGTGCCTGCCTCCTCCATCCACCATGCGGAGCACCAGGTTGTCACTCAGTGAACCGTCTCTGTCGTCATGCTGGTAGACCACCTGGCCAGCTGCCAGCTCAGCTACTGTAAAGGTCTTGGGAGCAGAGCTACCACTGGGAGCACCTAGGATGACCAGGTGTCCGTGCCGGAGTCCGGCCATCACCTCCAGACGCACTGCTTCTAGGTCATCCTCATCACTGATGACCAAGTTTTGTGGTCCACTGCCTGTAGGGCCTGTGAGGGGCCGACACTGGCCCTCATAGAGAATAAGACCAGTGTTCCGGGTGACCACTGGAGCCAGGGTGTTCATGGGCTTCACCACCACCATGAAGGCGAAAGGGTCTGAGGCTGCTCCTTCTGGATCCACGACTTCCAGCTCCAGTTCAAAGAGACGCTCCTGGTCAGAGTCTTCAGAGGGGGGCTGGTAGGCAATCTTCAGGAGACTCAGATCCCTCTGAGTGAAGGAGGAGAGGGGCAGGCTGCGGTCATCCGTGCTCACCAAGTAGCCCTGGCCAGGCTGGAAGGGGGAGGTGAGGTTGAAGACCAACAAGTCAGGGGCAGACTCTGCATCCTCCGCCGCCAGCATGTCTGGAGTCAGGGCGGTCAGTACAAACTGGTCCACCTCCATCATCATCATGGCCACAAAACTGGGCTTGGGTGCAGTGTTCTCAGCCCCTCCCCGGATCCTCACCAGCACCTGGAAGTGTTCTCGTTTTAAAGCAGGGCTGCCCACAGGAGCCCCCTGTGAACGCAGCTCCACCACCATAGGCACCCAGTCTCTGTTTGGTGAGCGGCTGGGGGCGGTGTGGCGGTAGCGCACGCCTAGCTCCTGGAAAGCTTTGCAGTCCATCAACAGAGGCTCGGGGTCACTTCCCTCTCTAGCCCCTCCAGGGACCTGCGGGTAGTGGAGGAGTTCTCCATAACGAGGCAGCGCGCTCAAGCCAGACAAGATGCCGACGCGGCACTCCTCTGTCTCGGGCTGGTAGGCGAACTCCAAGCTGCGCGCGTCCAGGGCATTGCTGGTCCCCAGCAGCTCTTCCACGACCAGTGGCAAGTTCCGAGTCACAACCTCCAGCTGAGTGAAGACCACTTCCACCTCCAGAACCAGCGGTAGCACTATGGCCCCTCCCGGAGCGTCATAGCGCAGCTGCAGCCGAACGCGGTCCCGAGACGGGCTACGAGCTCCCAAGTGCGAGTAGCGCACCTCGCCGGGGCCAAAGTCGCACGGGAAGCGCTTGGGACTCAGGCGGCCAGGCCTCTGGGCCAGTGCATCATTGTCTAGCACGGTCACCGCGCAGCGGTCCCCTGGCTGCACCTGCAACACTAGGTCGTGCAGCGGGTCCAGCCAGACTTCACGCCCGAAGGGCACCCTGAGTCCGCGGTTCACCAGCACAATGGCTTCCTCGGCGGGGACCCCTGCAACCCCCGCGAGACCCGGAGACAGCAATACTCTGTCAGGGGCAGCGGGCTGTGCTGAGATGCGGCTTACCAGTGACAGGAGAAGCAGCAACAGCCTCGGCGGCGGAGCAGTTATTGGCTGAGAGCTGGTGGAGTTGGCTGTCCGGCGCGCGCGGGTGTCCATCCCGGAGGTTCCGGCTGCGTGCATGGTCCAGGTGTTAGGGCTCCAACAGGTTAGTCCCAGAGCGTGCAAAGTCAATCCCCGGGCAAGCCACAAGAAGTACCTCTGTTAAATGCCCGGGACTCCGCACGCTGCCCTCCAGGTTCTCTTGTAGCCGGGACAGAGCCAGAAGGATGGGAAGCGGCGCCGCGCGGTCCGGGCTGGAGCTGCAGCCAGAGGCTCAGCCTTCCAAGCCCGTCCCGCTCCGCCGCTCTCGGCTCAGTGGCTCGGAGAACAGACTCCCTCCACCCCTACTTCCCAGGTCAGCCGATCCTGGGTTTTGAGGGAAATCCCTCCCCTCGCACCCCCCTACCTCGGTCCTCCCGGGAGGCCAATCGTCGGTCCCGGGAGGAGGCCTCCAGTCGGAGGTTGGGTAGCGTTTCCTGTCAATCAGCCCCTAGGGGCCAAGGCGGGGGAACTGCGAAGAGGGGAGGAGAGAAAGGGAAGGCGTAACAGGTTGCCTTGAAAGTGAAGCGAGAAGAGACCAGGGGCTGAGAATTCGCTTCGCTGTGGGCTGCTAGGTCTGGTGCAAAGGAACCGGAACACGCTGCTGTGCCTGTTACATTTCATCTCTCTGCGATCCTGGATTACCCATATTAGCCTCTCTCCCCACTTCAATGAAATCCTGCGCAGAGGATGGTCATTCCTCACCGAAACTTGCAAAGCTGGAAAGTTAAACACAATGCCTCCTGAGTTTGAATTGAAACCCAGAGCAGTTTGAGAAGAAACTCTGGGACATGTTTTCAAAAGAAGGACGGCTGGAATTAAAAGTCAAAGTTAGAGCAGGTTGTACCCCCTCCCTTACCAACCACCACCAACATACACACCAGCCCCAAGCTGTCTTCTCATAAATAATGGGCACAGTCCTCGAATGGCGTTTTTTAAAAGCCCCTCCTTTACAACCAAAGTTCACAGAGTAAAAGGAAAAAAGGGCAATTGGAATGCGTGAGAAATGCAGTCTGATCGGAATCGCTAGTCTCCCACCGAAGAATAAATTCTAGGGAATGTAGCCCCAGGCTGTCCTAAAGCCTCCGCTGCTAGGGTAGCTGTCATTAGGACGCTCCTGTTCTCTTCGCAGTAATTAGACCAAGTACACACAAAACCCACTTGTCAGCATCACATTTCTTTGCATGCCAAGAAAATTGATAAATATCCGGAGGGTTAACTAAAATCGCTCAGATCCCAGTTCCATTCGGAGGGTTTGCAGTGAGAGTTTGAGCTCTTCCTGCCCCCTTGTGTTGGTCTGGTTTCTGTAGTATGCACATTCCCTTTCTAAAAGATTTTCTACCCCACCCCAGCCTTAAAAACCCTCCTACTAGCCGGGCGAGGTGGCGCGCGCTTGTAATCCCAGCATTCAGGAGCCTGAGACCAGAGGATCCCGGTTCGCGGCCAGCCTCAGCTACCTAGTGAGGCACTCCGCAACTTAGTGAGACTCGGTTTCAAAATAAAGAATAAAAAATAGGGCTGGGGGTGTAGCTCGGAGGTAGAATGCCCCTGAGTTCAATCCCCAGTACCGCAAAAAAAAAAAAAAAAAAAAAAAAAACCAAAAAAACCCTCCTACTCAAAAGTTTTCAATTGGTTCCTTGAGCAGTCTTGCTCAAGGTCAAATTTCATGGTCAAAATGTTTTATTTGGAGTAATTTTTTTCTTTCACCAATTATCTGATTTTAAACAGAAAGTTAAATAAGTCATCTTGCCCCATTCCTCCCCAGAGATGTACTTTTAAGTTATTAGTGCATTGCAATTTTACATCATAGTGAGGTTCAATGTGATATAAAGGTACCTGCACACAGCTCCTGGTATATTCCCTCTACATCCCATTCCACTTTCCCCTCCTTCCCCCCGCCCCCAGTAAAACAGGTAGGAATACTTTCACATATTGCCATGGTATTTGAAGAGTTCTTCTTTTCAATCCTCCTTCTTCTCCTGCCTCGCTCCCTCCTTAATCCCCTTCCCCTTTTCTACAGGTTTCTCTCCACATTATTTAAAGTTGCTTACATTTTCTATTTTCTCTATAACTTCCACATATGAGAGAAAACATATAACCTTTGACTTTCTGAGACTGGCAGATCTCACTTAGCATAGTATTCTCTTGTTCCATCTATTTTTCTGACAATGACATAATTTTATTCTCCTATATGACTGAGTAGAAGTCCATTGTGTGTATATACCACATTTTCTTTACCCATTCTTCTGTTGATTGACACCTGGTTAGTTCCATAATTTTGTTATTGTGAATTGTACTGTTATAAATACAGATATATGTATCATTATAGTTTTCTGACTATTAATTCTTTTGGAAAGACACCAAGGAGTGGTATAGCTGGGTCATATGATAGTCCCATTCCTAATCTTTTGAGGAATTTCCACAGTGATCTCCATGGTAGCTGTACCAATTTACAATTACTCAACAGTTCTTATTTCCTCACATCCTCACCAGCATTTGTTAAGGTTGTATTCTTTTTTAAATATGGTTTTACTGGTGCATGATACTTCTACATCATATTGAGGTTTAGTATGATAAAAACATACATGCAAGCAACATACTCAAAGATATTTTTAGTTTGGAAAAAAAAGGTGTGTCAGAAACTATCAATGCTTTTTAAAATTTTAGTCTATGTAAAAAAATGTAGACAAATACCTGGGCAATTTCAGAAAGGTGCCTTTTCTTTTAACCCTTTTGTGTTTTTAGCTAGAGCTCCTTGTTTTCAGGGTTTTTATCTCTGTCGGACACATTCACAACTATCTATCAGGCCTCAACACAAATTCCAAACTTAAATATTCTTGGGAAATGTCAGATTCTCTTTTAGGAGTCCACTTGGCAGTGGGTTAGAGGCAGCTCAAAATGAAAAATTCTGATTTTTTTAAAAAAAACGAAACCTTACTGCAAATAAATAACATTCAACCAGCTGAATCCTAATTAGCCTTTCTAAGTGTACTCTATATTGTTTGGGAAACTTTAACTCCCACTCAGCATTGATGGATACATTTCACATTGTTTTACAAAATGAACAGCTAAGAACACAGAAGGGATGTGGCTGATGCTCTAAACTGGGAGAAAAATCTCCATTTAATGCCTCATTGATTTCCATTTCTCTTTGGCCTTATTATTTTATGATTTATTATGACTATTACTTCATACAGAATTCAAATGGCAGAAACATGGGAATATCCTATTTTCTGTGCACCAATATGAAGATGCCAGGTGGAATAGGAAATCAATTTCAGAGTAAGGCTCTTTCATGATTGTGGTTAAGATTTTATTTATTTTTGTTGAAAAATGCCAGCTGGAAGCCAAGTGGCCCTTACCCAGGCACTGTGACCCTGGAGGAATTTTGACCAGAGCCAGACCAGCAGCCTGACCCCTGATGCTCCGGTGCCCCAGGGTTCTCCTTTCTTCCTTTTAAAGTCCAGCTCTGTTTGACTTGCCAGCAATGATAAGATCAGCATTTGAAGTATGGTAGTGTGCCTAAAGGGCAGAGTTCAATATTTAGTTTCATGCTAAGAAGAATACAGGTCCACACTTATTTTTAAGTAGCCTAAGGAAATCAATAAACTATAATCTTTTTTGATGTTTTAAATTTTGCCTGTCTTGATTGAAGTGATGGAATGATTTTTTTTTTCTTTTGGTAACTGCTTAGTTTTTTTTTTTTTTTTTCATCAGAAGGCAAGACATGATGATTTGCTTAAATACATTTTGGGTTGATGATCCCTGATAAAATAATGAAATAGTGAGAGCAACTATTACTGATGGTGATCATGTCTTTTCAGAACAATAGATAGGTGTTAAAAGACTTCTGTGCTTAAGTTAGCAAAAAAAAAAAAAAAAAAAAATTAGGGCCAATATTCTTAATATCATAAGGGATAAAATAAGTTAGCAAATTGTGATTTTAAAAAATCTAAGCTTAGCTCTTCAGTTGTTATTGTTCTTAAGCCTTGTAACACTTCCTGTGCATACTTTGAACAAAATAGTTCTTAAAATAAATTCTTAATTCTTTATTACTTGAAAAACATACAAACATACTACTCAAAGTAACTTGAAGTTAAAATTGACTGTTAAATTGCAGATGATTTCTGACCAAAGGCTACACACAGAAAACTTGTTTCCTAAAATAAAGCAGGTAAGGTGATTAATTTATAATTCAGGCAAGGGTAGAAATTCAATTGAATTTAGGGCCCAGGTCTGGGCTGTAAAGTCAGGCTGGAGCTGAGTGCATCTGGTTAAATTTTGAATTTTGCATTTTCATTGTAGACTTTATTTCACTTTTCTGGAAGATTGACTCATAGACACTTTAAAGATACGTACAATCATCCCTCAGTATCGATGGGGGATTGGTGACAGGACTCCCCTGGAGATACCCAAATATGTGAATGCTTGAATCCCTTTAATGAAATGGCATAGTATTTGCTTATAACCTGCATACATCCTCCTATATATACTAAGTCACTTATACATTGCATATAATAGCTGATAAATAATAAATATTATATAAATAGTTGCTATACTATATTGTTCAGGGAATAAAGACAGGGAAATAGTCTGTACATGGTCAGTACAGACACAATTATTTTTTCCAATCCTGACTTGGTTGAATTTTCAATTTCTGCTTATTTGAATCATGGATGTGGAACCTAAAGATACAGAGGATTAACTGTGCTCATACACAAATGATTGCAGCTTTGTGCCAACCATCTTCACTAGTTCTCCACACAGTTTATTTATCCATAGCTTCAAAACTATGACTTACCTGTAAACACAGAACTTGATTGATTTCTAAGCAGCAAGAGGAAAGAGCAAATAGCCCTGGACTGATTAACCAGGAGCCAGTTCCTGCCTTGGCTCTGACGTCCACTAGCCATGTGACTTGAAGCAGTTCTTCTGTTTTGCAACTAACAATCTCCAATGAAAAGCACAAAACTCAGTCTTTGTGAATAAATTCTCATTTGTTTCTAAGATGCCAAATTTATGGATGACCTGCCATTCTGCTTCTCCATATTCTGTGTGGTCATAGGCTACTGTTCCCATTTTTGCCAGAAAGATTGACTCAATAGTTTTAAAAATGTTTCACTGTTGCTAAGTCAGAAAACTTAGAACTCAAAAGTTCATGCCCCTTGCCAGTGGATCAATTGTTCTTTTCTAAGATATATGGAATGTCATTTGTGGCCATTGGTGTTGGCACTTAAATACATTTCAATACAACTATTTTTTTAGCCAAAGAGAAACTTGGGATAAAAAACAAGTAATATAAAATCAAATTTAACTCACTATGAGGATAGATGAGATTTCAGGTTGGATCTATTAGTAAGTGATTCTTATAACTTATAAGCCCCCAGACTTTGCAGGCAAAGCTATGCTCAGATAGGTGTCTTCTGTGAGTAAGACAAAAATATTGAACTAGAGGCCAGAAAACATTGTTTTGAAACTGACTTTACCACTTGCCTGAAGCTCAGGAGAAGTCACTGTACCCATCTCTAAAATGTGTGATTGGGAAGAGATAATGTATATACAAAACCAAAATTATATGTATTTATGTATAGGTACTTATGTAAATTGGAAATGACAAAGTGGTCATTGTTTTCTACCCTTCCCCCCTCCATATATGTCAAATATTTTCAAAGTAAAAATGAAACTTTTGGTTTCCCTTTATCTCATTTTTTGAACTTATTTATTAGCATCTTATTAATGTTTGTGACTATAATAAATGATAATTATTAATTGTATGTATTATTTGTTCTATTACTTTTCCTTTCCTTCCTGTATCTTTAATTGTTCTAGCTTATCTTTGATCAAAATCATGTTTGTTTTTTTATTCCGTAGAAAAACAATATCCTTCAACAGCAATAAGCCCCCAAACTAGGCACGCATCTCTCTCTTTCTGACTCTTCCTGAATCATTTATGTCTGCTTCCTCAACTTTCCCATTAAAATGATTCATGAACCTCCTACAAATTGTCACCTTACAAATTGTCTTACCCACAACTCCACTTATTTGCACTCTATACCATCAAGCTGGGAAGAATGGCTCCCCACCAATGTTTGCCACAACTGTCTTCTCTTTCCATTCCCGTCTGTCATCATCCTCCCTCAATTCATCATTATTTTTGTCAAGCTTTCTTCAAATCCAAGCCTCATTACTGTTACATCTGCCACTTTGCACATTGCTCTAGATAAAACAAAAAGCAATCTTTTATCATAGCATTTTGATAAAGTCTTTTCTGGCTTCCCATTGTCTGTCAAATGAAACTTCCTTATCTTCTGACTATATATTGTTTTTAAATACATTTTTTTTAATTTATTCATTTATTTACTTACTTACTTGTTTACTTACCATATTGGGGACTGAATCCAGAGGCATTCTACCTCTTAGTTATACCCCCAGTTGTTTTTAGTTTTTTATTTTGAAACAGGGCCTCGCTAAGTGATGGTGTGCTGGCCTTGAACCTACAGTCCTTCTGTTTCAGCCTGCCAAATACTGGAATTAGAAGCATAAACCACTGTGCCTGGCTTACAATTTTATTTTTAATTAACACAGTAATTATACATGTGTATGGGGTACAACATGACATTCAATACATATATATGCATATATGCACATATACATATACATATATATCCATATATATATAATATGTATATAATATATAATATGTATATAATATGTATACAATATGTATATAATATATAATATGTATATAACGTGTATAATATGTAATATGTATATAATATGTAATATGTATATAATATAATATGTATATAATATGTATATAATATCCATATATAATATATAATATATCTATAATATATATATATAATATGTAGTGATCCATTCAGGGTAATGTTGGGAACATTTGAAATCCTCTCCACTAGCTACTCTACTCCATAGTTATTCTATTGTGCCAGAAAACATTAAAGATTATTCTACATGCTTTCTTATAGCCTGTTGTCTTGCTTCTAGACCTTTCTCAGATCACAATTTTAACTTTAATTTTTAGTTCTCTCTGTTCCTTCTATAGGTGATGCTCTCCGATTATCTACTCTTGGAAAGCTGTTAGAAACTTTAGAACTATAAGAGCCTTACAGATCATTTACTGTAACTTCCTTATTACAGATATGAGGAAACTGAACTAAGGAGATTAACACTTCAGAGTGGAAATGGAAAGACAGAATGGTTTCTGATTGACTCCAAGGTCCATGGTCTCCCTGATACTCCAGTGCAAACTTTCAGGATAACATCAAATGCTTCCTTTTCTACAGAATCTTTGTTCATCTGTGTAACTTGTATGGGCTGTACATCTTTCACTCTTTCATATGCTTTTCTTGCCGCACCCATTTCTTTGCCGGTATTTATCTTATGAAAACACTCTTACCATCCATTTGTTATACTTATCTGTATTCATCTGCCCTTTCCGAAAACATCTTGAGCTCACAGCCTGCATCTTGCTCATCCATTACCTACATAAAGGATGAATGCCTTCATAAATAGTCATTAAATTACATTAAAATCACACTTTACTCTTTCCCAATTACTTTGTTTAAAAAAATAGCTCAGCCTTATTTCACAACATCCTTATAAGGTAGCCAGGCGTTCTATTCTGTTTTCTTAAAAGCCATAAATAGAAACTGACTTTGGCCGATTTAAGCATAAAGGAAATGAAAAGATATTGGATCATTTCCATAATTTCTGGGAAGGCTCATAACCAGAAGCCAAAGCCATTCAAAGCAAAGATCCTGGTGGGAGTGAGCTGGACACTAACTAGACCTCACAGGTGACATCTGGTATGAATCAGACACACGAAGCCACTATTTCTGCTATTTATGGACTTGAATGTCATTGGAGCCATTAACTAAATAATTATTCTTCCTTTCCGTCACTGTGAATTCGAAGACCCAGGCACAACCAGATAATCCAAGCTTAAATCACAGTCCCCTGTCCTGACTGCCAAGGGCTTGAGGAAAAGAATGTCCAGCCTTTCTGGCTCCTGGTGTTAAGAGGTTCCGTTTTTCCTAAGAGTCCTACCATGGGAGCTTCTCATTTAGAGGAAAGAAGCTTGCATTTGAGGGAGTCAGACACCACTACTGCTCATCATAGCAGGATAAGTATCAATAGTACTAATTTATATTTGAAAAAACTGAAATGTCATAGGCTTCAATGATTTTTTCAAGTTTGCACAATTATTGAAAAACTTATAATTTAAAAATTAGATTAAATAAAAGTAAATGAAAATAATTAGAATTTATGTCATCTAACTATAGGCTGAATATCCCTTATTTGAGATGCTTGGGGCCAGAAGTGTTTTGGAATTTGAATTGTTTTAGAGTTTCAGATATTTGCATGTACATATTGTGATATCTTAGGGATGGGATCCATGTCTAAACAAAAATCCATTTATGTCTCATATATACCTTACCCATCTAGCTGGAGAGTAATTTATACAGTATTTTTGTGTGTCTGTGCTTTGACTGTGACCTGTCACCCAAGGTCAGATGTAGAATTTTCCACTTGTGGCATTATGTCAGCCTTCATAAAAGTTTGGATTTTGAAGCATTTCAGATTTTATATTTTCAGATAAGAGATGCTCAACCTGTACAACTTTACTACTATGGTCTTTTATTCTTTCTTTTATATCCTGAAATATGTCACTTATCTTCCTTCCTTCCTTCTTTCCTTCCTTCCTTCCTTCCTTCCTTCCTTCCTTCCTTCCTTCCTCCCTTCCTCCCTTCCTCCCTTCCCTTCTCCCTCCCTCCTTCCCTCCCTTCTTCCCTCCCTTCCCTCCTCCCTTCCTTTTCCTTTTCCTTTTTGTGGTACTGGGGACTGAACCCAGAGGCATGCTATCTCTGAGCTATACCCCTAACCCTTTTTTAGTTTTTAATTTTGAAACAGGGGCTCACTAGGTTGCTGAGAGTCTCCCTAACTTCTGAGGCTGTTCTTAAACTTGCTATCCTCTTGTCTCAACCTACCAAGTACTGGGATTACAGATGTCCGCCATCATACTGGGCTGCCATTTTTCACTTTCGGGAACTTTTTGCCAAACCTTCCTTTTATATCTTATGCAGGGAGAAGGTAGATGGGCTGTACAGATAGGAGCAGGTGCTGCTCTGATAGCCCTATCTTGTCCGGGATTTGGGTGGTGAGGATTATAGATCTACTTAGCTGGGAGCCTACTCAATCCGCAGTTGAGAAAACCCTTCTTGTTGTGAAAAGTCAGGAGGGACCCAACTGAGGCTGGGTCATTGTGGCTGCAGAGACCTGAACAGAGTTAGCAATACAAATTCAGTGTGGCCTAGGGTCCAGCATGAAAGCTGTCACCTGGTACTTTTACATTAGTTTAATTTCTCCAAATATTTGGCTATGTCACTTGCTAAGATTTTTTTGAAGCCAATGAGTTTGGAGCATTAGAACCCACAAATTCTTCACCTGTAGGTTTTCAAACAAAACTCAGAATAAAATAGACCTTATACACAGTTTAAAGAAAAGAGCACCACTTAGCTGAATCCAGAAAAAATAAAGAACAAACAAGGGGGAAAAGACTCTTAACAATCTTGTCAGAATTTAAAATTTTTAAAAATTTAAACTTTTTATGGAAATATTTCTGTCAGTTTCTTAAGAGAGTTGTGTTTTCTGGTTATCGGGATCTTTTGAAATACCCACAATATTTATTAGAGAAACAATATGACATTTGACAAAAGCCCCCCACCTCAATGCATAACCTTCCCTCAGATGAATTTCTCACATGAATTAAGTTCTATAAAACAACCTAAGGGGAAGTACTTTTTTAAAAATTTAACTTGAATATGACAATAATAGTGCAAACACTCCTAGTGAGGCAAAAAATTTACTTTAATATCTTCGGAATGGAATTGTAAAAACACAACATAGGGAAACAATTGTGAGTTTATTTTTAGAAATTATTATTTAAAATGAATCAGTTCTTGAGAATGATTTCATTGGTAGGTTATATAACATTTCCATAAAATATTCTCTTTTCTTTTTTATTTACAAATTAGTCCCTAGACCCATTTTCCATAGTTTTCCAGCTCTGATCTGGAAAGATGCCTGCCTCATTCAAGTGATGCCTCCTCTTCGCTCTCAAACAGTGTCCTCAAATTGCTTTCAAGAGGCTTAACCCTGTTATCTTTTTGAATCTCAAGTTTTAGTTCCCTATCCTCTGCAGTTTTGTCTAGACTTCATGAGATAGTTTTCACTCTCTAAGATAGACAATATTTGTCTGAGACTAGAAACCTTCCAATGGCAAGATAGCTTACTCTTCCAGGTAGAAGTCAGGGACTTCCCTGAAAAGCCATAAGCTAAAAACTGCCTCCTCGTGGTTTCCGTCCATTCTTGCCTCTCACATGAACTGGATTCTCTCTCCTCCCTCTTCCACACGGCAGATCTTCAGGAATTTGAGGTCAGCAGTCATGTTGTCTTTTCTCCAAACTAAATACTGCTGCTTCACTCAACTGTTCCTTGATACACACAACTTGAACCCTTGCTCTTGTGTGCTCTGTTTTGAGATTATATGAGCAGCTGAGTAGGGATTTGAACCAAGGTAGAATACATGGGTTCTTTTATATTAGAGACTCCTTTCTGTTCTCACTGTGCCTCCATTTGTGGTTCAAAGACACATCAAGAAAAATGAGCTCCATTCTTCTGCTAAACATAGTTGAAACACATTGTTGCTAGAAATGTACACATTACTTATTTTAAAGTATTGTAAAGTGTCAGGTGGGCTGTATACACCACCTTTATAAACTTTTGCAATACTAGGAAAGTGAATAACTTGTAATTGACCGCACACAGTGAAACACGGTAGGTATTGCTTCATAACCAATATTGATGTCCACGTGTTTTTACTCAGTAAACATATTTACTCATGGTCTTATAAAAGGCAATTCTATTGTTCAAACCACCTGCTTCAAGATGATAAGGAGCATAACAAGGCCAGTCAGTTCTACGAGCCTGTGCCTCTTGCCCCACACTCTTTCCACTGTGGAGTGAATTCTTTGATCGGGAGCTGTATGGAATGCCTTGACAATGGCTCAGGCACCTGAAAGTCTGCAGATGCTCATTTTTGCAGAAGTGCTACATGCAGGAACGGCAGGCATGTTCCAAAGAGGAGCTGTCATACTGCAGTCCCTGTTGAGTGATGCCTGCAGGTCATGCAAGAACATCTGCAAAACAGGCCAGAGTCTTTTCTTCCTCTATCAACTACTTGTAGGAAATTCCCCATGAGACTATAGGTGCAGATTAGGGGTAAGTAGGGAGTGTAGCTAGAGTGGGGGACCTTGGGCAATTGAACCACTTCTTTGTGTAAGTTCCTTCTGCCTTCAGGGCTTGCTCATGACAGATCATGTATATACCTCTTCCATTTGCTGATCCAGTGGTGCTGTGTGAAAAGAATTTAATGGGTTGGTGAGTCAGAAAACAGTAAGTTCAAGGTGGGTGGCTCAGCTCACATGGAAACCTGGCGGCCTCTGATTAAGTGTTCAATCTCTACTGAGGTCCAATAGAAGGTCAAGAGCTATTTCTCAAAAGGAGAATAGTGGTCCACAGGGAATGGCAGGGTTTTGCTCCAAAAACCTCTGCTGGGTGTATGGCACACACCTGTAATCACAGTACTGGGGAGGCTGAGATGGTAGGATTACAGGTTCAAGGACAGCCTTACCAACTTAGTGACACTCCAGCAACCTAGAGAGACCCTGCTTCAAAACAAAATATAAAAAGAGGCTGGAGGATGTAGTTCAGAGGTAGAAAGCCCCTTTGTTCAATTCCCAGTGCAAAACAAAACAAACAAAATAACTAAGAGCAGGCACTGAAATTCACCTCCTGGGCCTGCCCGTGTCTCTAAATGGCATTCCGATTTGCCCTCAACAATACTCTCAGCACCATTGAATCCACTGGGCTGTGTGGTTCAGTGACAGAGCGACTTGCACAGTGGCATGGACCTGTTGCAGATGCTTCTCTTGTTCTGAGTCTCACTCAAAATGAGCAGCTTTTCAGGTCACTTAGTAAGTAAGCCAGAATCACACCCAAATTAGGAATATGTTTCCTCCACACTCCAAAGAACTCCAATTAGGATTGTGCTCCTCTTTTTGCTTTTAGGAAAGACAAGATGTGACTTATATCTTCACCTTAGAAAGGAAATCCTAACATGCCCCACACCATCGGACTTCTAGTAATTTCACAGAGGTAGGCAGCTCCTGAATTTTTGTCAGATTTATTTTCCAACCTCTGGTATGTAAGTCTTATCGATTAGTCTAGAAAACTGTTCCTTTTTGCCCACTATGTCCAATTAGCACCCATGCCATCAGTGTGACAGGCCAGTGTGATATGTTGTGGAAAGGAAAGATGATCAAGGTTCTGGGAACTGAGTGATGACATAGAGATGGAGCATTGATATACCCAGAGGTAAGTCAGTGAAGGTCTGTTGCTAGCCTTATTAGCTAAAAACAATCTGCTTCTGGTGGTTTTTATTGATAGGTATATAGAAAAAAAGCATTTGCCAGATCAATAGCTGCATACCAGGTTCCAGAGAATGTGGCATTTTCTGAAGTAATGAATTCATATCTGGTATAACAGTTGCAATTAGAATCACTGCCTGATTAAGCTTATAATGATCCCCATTTTCTAAGATCCATCTATCTTGTGCATAGGTTAAATAGGCCAATTGCATGGAGAAGTGGTAACAATCACCACCTCTGTATCTTTCAAGTCCTTGGTGATGCCATTTCTTCAGCCCTTCGAAGAATGCTGTATTATTTTTGGTTTACTGTTTTCTCAGATAGAGGCAGTTGTAATGACTTTAACTTTGTGCTATCCACCATAATAGCCCTTACTCCACAAGCTAGAGAGCCAGTGTGAAGATTCTTGACAGCTGCTAAGTATATCTATTTCAATTATGCACTCCAAAACCAGGCAAGTAAGCACAAAATGAGTTCAGGAGTAAACTGCATCCACTGTGAGCTGGACTGAGCTGAAACTCTCTTGATCGCATGATGTCAATAAACAACTGATCTGACTGGTGGACCTCAGTGACATGTTGAGTATCCTAGAACCAGTGTCACTTCAGAGTAAGTGCCCAATATTCTTGAAATGTCTGATTATCTGTGTTGCCCCAGTGTACAGTTATCCTGGTAAAAGATCATAGGTTCCTTTGGAGGAAGTAGGGAGAAAAATAGCATGAATTTTTTATAGGTACTGGTGTTCTTCATCAGGGAGGCCCACCTTCAAATTCAAATTTGTTCAAAAAGAAGTTCTAGATCTGCAAATGTGATTCTATTTTTATGATTCTAGTTATACTTTTATGCACTTGACCTGGAACTTTTCGGCATATATATATATATATATATATATATATATATATATGTAATATATTTCAGCATATACACATATATATATGTATGTGTGTGTACATATATATATATATATATAGAATTGAGCAGGCTTCACTTTAAGAAAAAGCATGATCAACTAGCCAGTGCTGTAGGTCTACAAAAGTTAGGCTTTTCTGGTTGCTGCTTCAATGAATTCTGCTGTTCACTGTTGTAGCCATGCCCATCTTGCCTTGGCAGTCAATTACTTCCAATTGCTCCCTGCCATCCCAGGATCTGAGTATTCCCATTGTATTTCGTTTCCCAATTCAACAACTGTAATTCCCATAGTAAGATCTGGCCTACACACAAAACTCTTCAAGAATGCCAGGATTCCCCTTGCAAATTTATTTCTTACAGTATTGGCTAACAGTATGCCTTTGGACATTATCAGTGTGGGTGAGTAGGTCTTAAGTGACCAATCTACTCTAACATTTTGATCTTATTAAGCCTTTGAGTGCCTTCTTCTATGATATACCAGTCTAGGTCTGGCATGTCTAGTTTTAGCTAAACAAACTACTAGAGTGCTTCTTACTTGTGAAGATTCAGTGTATAATCTCTGCTCACATTTGTTTGATCCAACTTAATATTCCTTCCACCATTAGCCAACACCCTGAGTATCCATTCCCATGTATGTTCCATGAATCTCTATCTGCATAAAATAGAAAAGCCAAGTACTTCTTCTGGCATATCATATACCTCTTCTTGGGTCATCCATTGCATTTTACCTTTAGGGACTTTCTGGGACTTGAGTGCTATGACAGGTACAACAAGAGACTGGTTGGGGTGCATCTTGAAGAGAATCAGAATTGTCTCACGTGGCAGTTGCCTAGGGGAGGGGGCATCACAGTTTTCTTAGGGAATGCAGTCCCAATCCCCTCAGAGAGAGTGGAAGTATCTCTACCCCAAGTATGGGAAAACCACTTCTACTGGAGATGGGAAGGCTGTTCCACTTGCAAAGAAGGTGCATCAGAATTTAGGGGATCCATACCTTCAGCATTATCAAGGGATTCCCACATATACTCATTTAACCTAAAAGGTCCCATTATTTCCCAATCAATGCCTGAAATTTACCTAGAGCCCCCCTGTAGGGCTGAGAGTTATACTTGAAATTCAGTCAGCTTCAGGATGAGATTCTGTGTTTAATTTTCAGCAATCCTACCCTATATCTATAGGAGACAAGGATCTCCTTCAGGGTGAATATAGAAGCCTTTACAGTTTTATGATTCAGGTGGGAATTTGAATTCCTGACCTCATTTTTAAATTTTACCCTTTCATCCAGCTATGTCAGGAACAGCCAACTTCATTGTATTCATTAGTTCTAAAATATATGCACAGGTTCTTCTTTCTTTTAAGTGGTTAATTAGAACTATTCAATGCAGGTATTTTGCATATCTCAATTACTTGTTTGAGTCATAGACTATCACTGCTTTTTTTTCTCCTGAAAATAGAGTCATTAGCATTTGAAATTGAATCATATTAAAGATCAAACTCCAGAAACTGCAGAACCAGTTTAGATCATTCACTCATTTTTAAAATTTTGTTCAAGTTGACATATACCATTAGCCATCATACTTCTATGCACAGAGGTTAAAAAATTCAGGTGAGACAAGATGTAGGGCTTAAAATTAACTAAGAATTCACCTTTCACAATAAGGTAGGTAATGCTGCCTTTTTATATATGAACCAATCTTGATTCACAAACTGTCCCAACCTTTCACCTTGGCCTAAGCAAGAGAAATAGCTTAGAGAAACTTATTTTGTGCAAATATTTATTTAATAAGTTTTAGATCATTATCATTTTCTTTTATTTGTGTATACATAAACACACACATATATTTCACACATATTTTGTACTGGAGATTGAACCCCAAGCATTCTACTGCTGAGCTACACTTCCAGACCTATTTTGAAACAGGGTCTCACAAAATTGCTGAGGGTCTTACTAAGTTGCTGAGGCTAGCTTCGAAAATGTGATCCTTCTGTCTCCATCTTCCAAGTACTGGGGTTTCAGGCATGCAGCACCATACTTTGCATTGTTCATAATATTTTAAAACAGATTGCTAGGGTTAGATAGGGTGGCTTTGGGAATAAGAAGATAAAGGAAAGAGTAGGACATTTGCAAATAAGAATATGTTCATAATCAGTTATCAGAATATTGTGTGCAAGGCTAACCAGCCAGGAATTGGATAAATAGTGAAAAGAGATCACTGCTCTTAAATGAAAATATCAGTTACATAAAACAAAATGTGCTCATCTAACTTTAAATGACTAAATACATCACAACTTAATACTAAATCCAATACTTTAAAAAAAACCTACCTTGAAACTTAAATTTTTCTAATTGTTGGTTTATCTTCTTACAAAACATAATCATATTATTTTACAGTAAAATAAAGAAATTATATTTATAATTTAGAAAAATGATAAAAACTTGAACTTTTTTTTTTTTTTTGCGGTACTGGGGATTGAACTCAGGGGCATTCTACCTCTGAGCTATACCCAGCCCTATTTTTTATTCTTTATTTTGAAACCAGGTCTCACTAAGTTGCGGAGTGTCTCACTATAGGTAGCTGAGGCTGGCCGCGAACCCGGATCCTCAGGTCTCAGCCTCCCGAATGCTGGGATTAAAACTCGAACTTTTAACCAGGCATTGGTAACATGCCATTTGGGATTTTCTTTCTTTTTTTAAATATTTTTTCTTGATTCCTTGTAATTACAGTTTATAGTGAAATTCAAAGTGATATTTTCATAATACTTGTAAGAATATTTAGTTTTTTCACCGACCTTGTCTTTTTTCTCTCTCTCTTTTTTCTTTCTTTTTTTTTTTTTTGTTGTTGTTTTTTTGGTACTGGGTATTTAACCTGGGGCCATTGTACCTCTGAGTTACAATCCTGGCCCTATCTTAATTTTTATTTTGAAACAGAGCCTCACTAAGTTGCTGAGGCTGGCCACGAACCTGCAATCCTCCTGTCTCAGCCTCCCAAGTACTTGGGATTACATGCGTGCACCACCATGCCTGCCTCTCACTTTCCTTTCCTTACAATCTGTAAAGGTTTACCAGAGCAAATGGTGGCTATAATAATAAGAAAAGTGAAATCTATTAAAGCAAACTAGTTTAAAATTTTAAAATTTATACTAGTTTGAACCCACTGTTTACTGTAATTTATACTAGATACTCATTATTTACATTGATTTCTTGGAAGAAAAATAGAGTTTTACTTACCTTTTACTTGTTTTGAATATTTAAATTAATATAGAATGAAGTCCGATGTGTAGCTATGATAGAGTACCTGCTTAGCATGCCTCAGGCTCTGAGTTCCATCCCCATCGCCAAAAAAAACAAAAAACAAAACAAAACAAAACAAAAACCCCCCACTATTTGACTATCAAACGGGATAGAGGAGACCAATAAACTATTATGTTGAATAGCCAGAAAGAAATAAATCATTAAATAAATATTTCTAGGTAAAGATGGCTTGCTCAGAAAAAAAGAGAAGGCCATTGAAGTAAGAAGGAAGGATTAAAGAAGGAAGGAAGGAGGTGGGCTTAAGTTGAGAAATGAAGGATAAATTCAAATAACTGAAGAAAAAAACAGAAAGAATAGGCTATGGGTACATGCGAGAAAATTCATAAATGTGGTTAAACTTGCACCTCAGTAGCAGACACTCATGGTTAAAATAGGCCAGTTAGTGGCATAAAGAAAAGTATTGATGAATAGGCTGTGGTCCCTCAGGTTAGAGGATCATTTAAGAAGTAATGACAATGAAAATAATATGGCAGCAAGCTCTCTAAGGAAAGTGAAATTGTAGTTACTAGGAAATCATTGTAATGGAAGAATTGGTGTAAAGAGGAGGGTTATATCAGAATAAGGAGAAAAAGGAGAGGCCAGGATGTTTGGCGATAAGTATGTGTCCACAACAAACAATTCGAAGACCTCATAGCTGTATTCTTACTACAGACAAGCCTTTCCTAAGCATGGGCAGAAGCTTAGCCAATGCAGGAGATAGAAGAATCAAAGGCAGCTCTACAGTTTATCATTAGAAGAGTAGAGAACTCATTTTACAAGAGCAGAAGTAGAACTGTCAAAACTTGAGTATGTGGGGACCATGGGCCCAGAGAATTGGAAACAACATACTTAAGAGATTTTGCCCCAAGAGTACATTAATGTAAATGTGTACACACCCACATCTAGCATACTATCATCAAAGGAAGAAAGGCTATAATTTTATGCACAAAGTTGTTAGGTTTCTTTGATGTATTCCTGGTTTAAAACGATTATGCTCAAAGACATTCATTCTGGGGCTATGGAGAATAGTGTAATGTCTCAGACGCCAATGAGTACTTTTCTTCCAGGTCTTTGTGCTATTTTTTTTTTTAAACTTTGGGATAATATAGTTAAAATATTTTAAAATGTGTATCTTGCCTGGCGTGGTTGGTGGCTCATGCTTGTAATCCCAGGACTTGGGAGGCTGAGACCAGAGGATCTGAGTTCTCAGCCAGCCTCAGCTACTTAGTGAGACCCTCTGCAACTTAATGAGATCCTGTTTCAAAAATAAAGAATAAAAAATAGGACTGGGGGTGTAGCTAGCAGGTAGAATGCCCCTGAGTTCACCCAAGTACTGCAAAACAAAACAAACAACAACAAGAAATGTGTATCTTGCCACTTAAATTCTAGAAGTAACTTTTTTCTTTTAATTATGTAGCCAAACAAAATTTTTTTGTACATTCATATTTATTCTTCCTAAGGCCTCAAGATTTCTACATGTTGATGTCTGTCTGGTGTTGTATTTGGACATAGATTTATAGTGTGGATAGATGGTTTTTGCAAAAATATACAATTAAGCTAGCTAGATAAATTTGTTTTTATTTTACTTTGATTTTAGGTGTGTGTGTGTGTGTGTGTGTGTGTGTGTGTGTATTTTGTGTTGTGTGGTGCTGGGGATCAATGTGCAAGACAAGTATTTTATCACTGAGCTATATCTCCAGCCTCAATTAGAAGAGTCTTAACTCAGAAGAAAACATATCCTTGTGTTCTATGTTTTACCTAGAAATACATTGCATTTTATAGGTACACTGATAGAGGCTTATGATAACAGGGAAGATTATCTTTTTTACCTTTGACTGTGATGGAATGTGACTCCAGTTGCTGCATGTCTCTGTCCCCAGAGCATGTAACTCATATACTTGCAATATCATGTCTCCAAACATGCTAGTATGTGTGTGCTGAAAAAATAGTGTCTTAGCTGAGTGTGGTGTGATGGTGATGCCTGTAATCCCAGTACTTGGGAAGTTGGGGCAGGAGGATTGCAGGTTAGAGATCAGCGTCAGCAATTTAGTGAGGCCCTCAGCAAGTTACTGAGACCATGTTTCAAAATAAAAAAATAAAAAGGGTTCAGGGTATAGATCAGAGGTAGAATGCCCCTGGGCTCAATCTCAAGTACCACACATACTCACATACATACACACACACACACACACACACACACACACACACACACACACAATGTCTTAGATGCTGTGTCTACCCTGCTGGGCCCTATAAGAGACTTATTAAAGAAATAATAAAAATAGATGCACACATAAGATATAATACATATAATAATACATATATAATACATATGTAGCAGAAATATTAAAAACTTATAAAATATAGTATGATTCTGAAGTCATCTGGGAATTTATATGACTTAAAGTACTGCTGTTATAACTATAAATAACATATTTCACAAGAGTTCTGGATAACATTAGTAGGGGAAAACCAGGCTATTAAAAGAACGAATGAGTGACCCCAAATGAACGGGTATTCTAAATACAGTTTCTTTCTTGAAATATGTTGCATGTTCCTAGTCCTGGTGATGTGAATGAAGTAAAATAACTATTAGAATATCAGAATTCATTTGCCTCCTCCAATATAACACAATTTTTTTGCAATGTTCACAAACTGATATAGTTGATTTTAGTAATATTTTAAAAACCCAGCTTTCAACAATTTTATGTGAAGTGATGGCTATAATTTACGTAAGTTCTCATAAACTAGAAATGAAAATCAGGCAATCCAGGAGAAGTCTATCAAGTACAATATTCAGCTTTGCTAATGGTTTTCTGCATAGCAGATCATCAGGAGTCAGAAATTCTGTGTATAATGCTAATCATCTGGGGCAAGGATTCTGAGTTCTGTGCTTATCCCTCCAGTAGCTGATTTATTTAAATCACAGGCAGCGCCCAGGGCATGCTGACTCTATGAGACACAGAGTCTTTCCTGGTGCAGTTTCTTTTTGGAGTTGAATAGTAACTGGAGTCCATCACAAAGACATATAGGCCCTGGGGGAACTTGAAATAAGAAGCGATACTTCTTTCTGGGCAGTGGGGCAGGGCAGCATCTTTTCTCTTTATTAAAGGATGCTAGGAAGGAGTATTAAAATTGAGGAAGACAGTATCTGGTACATAGCAGTGTCAGTATCTGATTCATAGCAAGTGCTTAGTGAAGGTTGGTTAAGTGAATATTGAATAACTGTTCTAGGTGCTTAAAACATAAAGATTTACTACTTCTGGTTATCTTTCCAAAGGAATTGAAGTCAATATTATAGTGATACATGCATATCCATGTTTATAGCAGCACACTCAATAGCCAAATTATGAAACCAATCTAGATGTCCATCAACAGATGAATGAATTACAAAAGTGTGGTATATACACACAATGGGATTTTACTGAGCTATAAAGAAGAACAAAATTATGTCATTTTCAGGAAAATGGATGGAACTAGAGAATATTATGCTAAGTGAGATTAGCCAGTCTCATAAAAGTGAATAGTTGTATGTTTTCTCTCATATGTGGATGCTAGAGAGAAATTGGGTGCCCCCACCCTTCTTGTGTACTGATGTTCAGCTTCTGGATTTGTTTGCTACACTCAAATTTCCTGCTCAGTTCATGTTCTGTCTAGTCTGATCCTGTGCTCTGAGCCTTTTTTTTTTTTTTGACAATGAATTTCTTTTTACTTTCTCAGTTTCAACACTAAGAGCTTATGGTAATTGTCACTGTCAGAAAATCATGGTGACAGATGCATCTTGACTTGAAAAAAAAAAAACCACTATAATATTTAAGGAGAAATGTCTTACATTGAGTGAGAAGCACTTATCTATGCATTCAAAACAATTAATAGGTGCATACTTCTCTACTCTGAAGGAGCAAAATTCTTAAGAAAATTCTTACTGGATATTCAAGTATGAATTCTTTCCTCTTGAATACCTTTTCTTTACCTCACAATTTGAAATATTGCTCAAAGTCCCCTGATGAGTGACTGTTCTGTGCCACACCCTGTTACAGGGGGGAAAGGATAAAGCTACCTAATTGACCCTCGCCTTTTTTTCTTGCTTTAGCCTTATCACTCTCAACCAGGGGTGAATTTGGACGCCAAGGAATACTGGCAATACTGGAGACATTTCGGGTTCTCACAGTTGGGGAAGGAGTATGGTGCTACTTGTATCAACTGGGTAGAGGCTGGATGCTTGTGAACATCCTTCAATGCACAGAACAGATCCTGCACAATGAAAACTTTTTGGCTCACATGGATTTCCACTCAACTTCTGTGCATGCTAGCTGATCACCACTCAAACTTTCTCTCTCCTCAGAGAATTGTCCTTGACCAAATAAGAATCACCTCACTAGAGAGCCTAAGTCTCCCTTCTACCCATCCACCATCAGAACAAGGTCAATGACCTCAAAGGCCAGCCCTTGCTTCAAGGTAAGAGCCATTTCTCAGAGCAATTGATGCTTCAGAGCTGTCCTGTGGAATCTCATGGGAGTTGGTCTCTACTGGAGACACATCTTTGTTTAATGTGTTTTTCCACTGCACTATCTGCTTCTGACATTCACAATTTCCTGAGCTCTCCTTTAATAAATTACTTGAACAAGCATCCTTATTTTGGTCTCTGTTCCAAGGGAACCCAACCTAAGATTAAAATAAAATCAAATGCTAAAGTGTGGCTTCCAAACTCTCAGCTCTCTGAGTGGCTTGGTGATCATTTGTTGACCTTAATAGCAACCCAGGTTTCTTTAGGTCCCACCTGATAAAGGGTAGAAATTTGATTGCATTAACACAGAGGCACTGTTGTCTCTAAATCAGTTCTTCTCTCATAGACCTGTTCTTCTCCTCTAGAAAAGCAGAAAATGATGCTGTTAAAATTTATCTCTATTTTGAGAGTCTTTGCTTGTGTCTCCCATATAGTCACTATCTCTGTAAAGGATCTTTTCCTTTCTTTTGCTACAGGTGTTCTCTATGAGAACTCCAATTCTGCTGTAGGAGAGGAGAACTGTGTTAAGTTATTAAGTCCATTATTAAATATTAACTATTATCAATCAGAATGCAAACTGAAATGTATAGTAGAAACTTGACTATATAAGTGATATCAAGCCAGGCGTGGTGGCGCACGCTTGTAATCCCAGCATTTGGGATGCTGAGACCAGAGGATCCGGGTTCGAGGCCAGACTCAGCTACCTAGTGAGGCACTCCGCAACTTAGTGAGATCCTGTTTCAAAATAAAGAATAAAAATAGGGCTGGGGGTATAGTTTGGAGGTAGAATGCCTCTGAATTCAATCCCTAGTACCGCAAAAAAAAAAAAAAAAAAAAAAAAAATATATATATATATATATATATGATATCACAGCAAATTGAGAGTCACAAACTTCTGTTACTAGATAGAAATTAAAACATAATTAGAAAGGAAAGGATTTCAGAAAATATGGGCAAAGCTTGAGTTTCTGCAAAACAAACAGATAAAGAGACAGAAAGTTATCTATGAATAAAAAAAATTCTCTCTGTCTTAATCCATTTTCTGTTGCTAATGACACCATACCACAGACTGGGTAAGTTATAAAGAAAAGAGGTTTATTTTGGCTTACTGCTTTGGAGGTACAAGATCAAGAGGTTGTGCCCAGTGATGACCTTCTTGCCAATAGAATCCCAAGGAACGTGGGGCACAACATGGCAAGAGATGAAGTGTGTGTGTTTTCTTTCTCCTTCTCCTTCTTATAAAGCTACTAGCATCCAATTGTATGGTGTCTAGCCTGCCTAATCACCTTCTAAAGGATATAACTCTAAATACCAGAGCTTGATAAAGTGATTCAGTTTTCACTCCCTTTATACATCATGATGGGGATTAGACTCCAACATAAATATCAGAGGGGACAAATCATATTCAAACCACAGGACTCACCCTAAAACATTGCAAAAATTCTGTTAACGATATGCGGTTACACACAGTTAACTCATAGATCTGTGTATACTCACATGTTTATATGGCCAATGATTTGTCTCTGATAAGTTTCCTGTTTAGAAGATTTGGGTGTTGAAAAATGCCATAAACTTTAAAAGGCAATTATCATTTTTAAAAATTTCTTAGTTCAAGGGCAGAAAAGAGGTAGAAATTCTTATTTTGTTGCACACTTTGCTCTGGCCTGCTTGTGATTCTCTCTCCTCCCTTCTCCTTCTTCCTCCACCTCTGTCTGTCTATCTGTCTGTCTGTTTGCCTGCCCATCTTTCAAAATTGCCATGTGATACTGTTCCAAAAAACAGAGCAAAACTAGACAGTAATGTTTGGATGATTTGGGAGTAGTTTTAATGAATTTACTTCTTTGGATACCGTAATTGAGGTGTTACATCTTGGGGGGGACTATGATGGTCCTTTGCTCAGGTTCCTCTTCAGGAGAACCCACTGCAGGGAGCAGAGTGGGTTGACACCCTCGACGTCCTTTGGGTCCACACAGCAGGCCATGCCACCTGGGCAGCTCCCAGCCAGGGGATCAGGAATAAAAGGACTAATTCCTGCCTAATTTGGGCATCCTCTTACATTCAACTTTGGCCTGGTTGAAAGTATTTCAGAGCTGCACTGTAATGTGAAGTTTCTACTCCATCCATCCCTGTCCTCTTTCACATCTGATGGGACCACACCCCAGCTCAGGATGGAGGCCTGCTTTTTCTTCCTTCACAAGCTTTGCCCCCAGGGTATCTCTGGTTTGTCTCTGGTGTCTGGCCATCTGTTTCTCAGAAAACCTGAGCTGATATTTACCTCTTAGCTGTGTCTACAATGACATGTAGCTACATTATTAGCAAACCAAAACCTCATTTTTTCTACCATTTTCATGGTTTATCTAAGTAAGTGATAATGGTGGCGACTGCTGCTTATCCTGTCTCCTCAGTGTCTACAGTCTAAGTGCTGCTCAAATCCAAATCTACTCACCCATCTTGGGGGGAGAGGAGCCACCTGGGGCTGTCACCAATTCCAGGTGAGTGTCATCCCAATAGCAATCAATGGTCTCAGTTTTGCCATGAATGGAGAGAGGATGGAGGGCCTCACTTTGAGTCATGTTAAGCAGAATTCTGAATACAGTTCCTGATAATTTTGAGGGATTGACTCTTTTGAGAGAGATGAAACTACTGGCACTATAGTTCTACCTGACACTTGTGGGTTGGAATGGTATAGCACAGTTTACAGTTGTTTCTTTGACATCCTATCTGCCAATGCCCTTCTAATTAATGCTTTTTAAACAAGGCCTTTGATTTCTACATAGGCCTTGTTGTGAAGATCTGGTTATTTATTTTTTATGTCAGTAATAATCGACTCAGTTTTGCATATTATTAAAACCTGAGGCAATATCATTAAGATGATTGACCTTTTTCCAGTAAACCATGCATTTGCACATTCACAAATTCCCAGGAATTTCACAGACATGGACTCTGTACTCCTACCAGTGTCACCCACCAGGGGCAGGAGCACCGAGATCTTAGATTCAGAATACTTGTTCCCTAGTAATGAAAGGAGAATGCCAAAAAGGAAGCCAAAGGCTGAAATTTCAACATAAATATTAAAATGGAACAAAGCCTTGAAAATAAAAGGGAGTAATGGAGCCAGAAATAGTCTTTTCAGACTAAATCCCTCTGCTAAATCATAAAATGTGTCCCACATTGTCTTAATTTTCTTAACTCTATTTCCTATTTTTCCTCCTAGAAAGTTTTGAATTTCAAAACTGTTAAAGAAAGGTTTATCAATGTCAGAACAACCATCCCAAACAATCTTTGGTACATTGTGCCTTCTATGCAAAGTTTGTTTACCTGTTGCTCAGCTTCATTAAGCAGATAGAGACATTCATATGGAAATTAAAAATATAAAAAAAAATTGTGTTAAAGTAGCATGGGATTTTTGGACAGGAAGTACAGTGCCTCCTTTGCTCTCTTTGAGTTAATGTGGTGTTTTAATTCTGCTTCATGATGGTGGACATACCACTTAACTCAGGTCTGCTGCTTTCCCCCAATATGAGAAAACCTTCCCTCTACATCACCTGGTGACTGCCACTGTGTGTCTGATTCTCAAGAGTTTGAAGGATCAAACCCTTTCTGGTTCTACTGCAGGCAAAATACCACTCATACACATGTGTCATAATTCACCCAGATAGATTTCATTATGCAAACATGAAAACAATATGCCATCAACTTTGAACATGTAGAGTACATTGTTGTTAATCCACCCCATGTATCTCTCTTTCCACCTTATTTAGTCTTTGGAAAAGTGATGCTGACATTTTTATTTTTTTATTTTATTATTTATTTATTTATTTATGGTTCTGGGGATTGAACTCAGGGGCATTCTACCTCCAAGCTGTACCCCCAGCCCTATTTTTTATTCTTTATTTTGAAGCTGGGTCTCACTAAGTTGTGGAGTGCCTCACTAGGTAGCTGAGGCTGACCGCGAACCCAGATCCTCCCGTCTCAGCCTCCCAAATGCTGGGATTACAAGCGTGCGCCACCACGTCCGGCTATGCTGACATTTTTAAAAGCAAAATATATTCCTAGAAGCAGGCGAAATGCAATGGTACCACACACTATGTAGGGTGCTGCAAATTTTTGTTGACTAATTAATGGATTGTAGCTAGTTGGCAAGGATGCATCTGTCCATGGTCCCAGTCATCAATCTTGAATTTGTGTTATTCATTCATCATGTGTGCTAGGCTCTGACTTTACATTGTTTAGTTAGAATAGTGGATAAAGCCAAAGACATGTAGACATTTAATGATAGATTCTGTATTTCAAGCACAAAGATGAAAAAAAAAAAAAACCACAAATCTTTTTTGCACATTGTTTTCTTCATGTGATTAATTTTTGTTTCTATTTTTGGGACCTGCATTTTAGGAGTGGAAATTCCACACAGAGTCACAGGAAAGTGGCAACTTTCACATTGGTGACCAGGGGAAGGAGCAGCTGGAGCTCAATGGATGCAGAGAAGAGATTTCAATATTTCAGAAGAGAAATTGCAAGTAAGCTGAATAAAAGAAGGGTAATAGGATAAGGAAATGTCCAGAAAAAGGCATGTATATGAAAAGGCTTAAGAGGAATTGGTGCACTTTTAAAACTGGAGAAAAGTCATAACATTTTGAAAGATTGGGGTGTGCAAAGAGAGTGTGGCAGAACAGGGAAGGAATTCACACTTGAGCACTGCTTATTTAACTTTTGTACAATGTTCCTTTTGTTATTCCAAACTTGTGCAAGAGACTAATTTGCTCATTTTAAACCATGCTTCTTTTCATAGGATGCATTAAGAGGTATGGAAACAAAAGAACCTTGTTATTCTATCACTTACCTTTGTAACCCCTTTAATTTCTAATTTTTTCATATTGCCAATTTTTGTAGTTGATTGTGATAATTAAATGAGATTCCCAAGCATAGAATACATGTGAATCAATATTTGTTGAATTACATAACTTTTAAACTTTATTAACAAATTATTTTTATTGATTTTGTAGTGTTCCTAACTAATACAAAGGAAAAAAGTAAGCCAAAGTAAACCTTACCAAAATTGGTAAGTGAGAAATACCAATACAATTGCATCACCACCCAGAGCAGCTAAATTCTAATATTCAGGGAAGCCAGGCAGCATCCCTAACAGAATAATGCTGAAATAGAGTATATTCCTATCTTCCAGGTGTTACAGGAATTGCAAATGCGGAAGCTAGAATGTAAAGGAAAGGCTGCCATGTCCACATGTCCTGGGTAGCATGAGATGCAGAGATAGGCTAGAAACTCTTTCCCCATCCTGTCATTAAACTGGATACCTGGCAAAGGCAATGTTTTTCAGAAACTTATTCTGTTTTGTGGATTGGAAACCTTTTAGGAGCTCAGAGTTCATCCCCTCCTACTAACTGCAGTCATTACTCACCACACACATCCAGGGCTAGAACACCCCAAAGGAAGTGGACACTGTCTTAGTGCCCCATCCAATAGTAAAGGAACACGTCTTCAGAGTAAGGAAGCTCCCTATTCAGCCTGGAATCATGGGAACTGAGTTTCTGGAGAGAAATGGAATGGGATTCTTACAGACCATAAAGGCAAAGACAAGTTTTTGTCCTTCCTTCCTTTTTTTTTTTTTCCTGCTCCTAGACTCTGGAGGAGTGCTGGACACATACTGTTCAGAATTCTTGTGAAGAAACTTCACTTTGTAATTTTCACAGAGGTCCTTGAGTGATGGTGGGGTGAGGGTTAGAGTCATCATGGTTAATGTTTCTCATGTAAAATCATCAGCTGTCTGGGCGTGGTGGCGCACGCTTGTAATCCCAGCATTCAGGAGGCTGAGACCAGAGGATCCGAGTTCGAGGCCAGCCTCAGCTACCTAGTGAGGCACTCCTCAACTTAGTGAGACTCGGTTTCAAAATAAAGAATAAAAAATAGGGCTGGGGTATAGCTCAGAGGTAGAATGCCCCTGAGTTCAATCCCCAGTACCGCAAAAAAAAAAAAAAAAAAAAAAAAAAAATCATCAGCTAATGGTGAAAAACAATACAGCCAGCTGTGTGTGGTGGCATATACCTGTAACCCCAGTACTTGGGAGACTGAGGCAGGAGGATCACAGGGATGAGGCCACTCTCAGCAATTTAGTGAGGCCCTCAGCAACTTAGCAAGACCCTGTTTCAAAATAAAAATAATAGCAATAGGACTGAGGATGTAGATCAGAGATAGAATGCCTGTGTTCAATCCCCAGTACCACAGCAAGTCAACAGGCAAACAAATTAATAACAAAAACAAAACAAAACAAAAAGTACAGTTCTCTCTCAGTTTCTACAGGGGAACTGGCTTCAGGATCTCAAGAGATACGAATATTTACAGATGCTTAAGTCCTTTCTATAAAATATCATGGTATTTGCATGTAATATACATTTATGCTTTGATTTTCAAGTCTTATCAAAATTTATTTCCTGTAGAAAACCTGTAGGTTAACTATGAGCATATTTTAATAAGCTATGGAAGTGGGATATGTATAAAAATTTACTCCCCTTTAAAGAATGTTATTTATTTATTTATTTAATTGGTGTTGGGGGTTGAACCCAGGGACCTCTGCGTTACATTCCAGCCCTATTTTACTTTTTATTTTGAAACAGGGCCTTACTAAGTTGCAGACGGTCTCACTAAGTTGCTGAGACTGACCCGGAACCTATGATCCTCCTTTCTCAGCCTCCCAAGTACTGGGATTACAAGTATGCACCACCATGCCTGGCTAAAGAATAATATTTATTATAGTAAACATTTGAGCAGAACTATATGACTTCATGATCTGTAGCATACAGATATTTAAAAATAATTTTTAAATTAATTATTATTTAAGTTGTGTAATGCTATGAGGCATGGTGTGATCATTCAGTGCATGTATACAGTATACAGTGTATAAAGATCTCCTTAAACACTTTATTTTTTGATTAACATAATAATTATACATATTTATGGAGTACAGTATAATATTTCAATACATGTATACAATATGCACTGATCAAATCAGGGTAATTAATGTTTCTGTTTCCTTATCATTACTTAGTATTTGGAGGCTTTGAGATCTTCTCTTTTGGTAATTCATATAATATGTAACAAGTTATTGCGACTTATAGTCACCTAACTGTGTTAATGTGACAGAAAATCCTCCAGTTCCATCCACTTTGCCGCAAATAGTAGGATATCCTTCTTTTGGCATATGCCTATAATCCCAGTACTTGGGGGGCTGACACAGGAGGATCACAGGTTCAAGGCCAGCCTCAGCAATTCTTTTTTAAACTTTTTATTGCCTCTAGGTGACTTACAACACCTAATATTATGTAAATGTGTAAATAGTTGTTATACTACATTGTTTTGGGAGTAATGACAAGGAAACATCTGTACATGTTCAGATTATAACTTAAAAAATATTTTAGATTCACAGTTGGTTAAATCTGTGGATAGGAAGTTATGGATACTGAGGGTTGACTGTATCCTGTGCCTGAAAGAGAGGCCTCCAAAATAACACATTACATATAAGTGTTAGAATATTAATCTAGAGTTTCTGTTTACAACAACAACAAAAAAATGAAAAATATTTTTCATGTTATTTCTTTGGAAAAAAAATCAAAAAAACAAAAAACCCCTCACCTAGCTTTAATGTGGAAACAAAATTGGCTGTTGTTGTGTCCAGGGAGGGAAAAGTTAATCATGCTTCTATCTGGGTTTTTCTGTGTCAGCTTTCTTTTTATCTCAACTGTGAGAGTTACTGCCTGTAAACAGCTGGGGCTCTGTCCAGGTCTTCCAGTTCCAGGATTCATACCAACTTGCATCATAGGAAGAGGGCTTGCACTGATTTTGTAATCTGTCTCCTATCTCTACAAAGCATAGCTGTCAGATAAAACAGGGCTTAGAAAAAAAGAACTGTGGAAACTTCTGCCCCCTGCTCTCTTCTTTCAGAGAGAATAGAAAGAAAAATATCATCTACCTGGTTCTTCAAAGCATATTTTCAGAGTCCCTTACAGAAGAGGGCAGAACACATGAACTATTGTTATTTTTTAATGTTTTTTTTTTTTTTTTGTAATCTAGCTACTGATAAAAAGAAGAGCTCAGGATAAGATATGGAGTTTCCAGATTTGGAAAGTCTAGATGAATCAAGATTTAGAAGAGGTCAATTCATGTTCTTGTTAGTGCACATTTTTTTTCAATTACCACCCCTATCTTCACCCAATTTTTATGAAGATAATAAAACGCAGCAACATCTCATTCTTATCATCATTAAAGATCAAGGTAGCTCTGCCAATAGATTTGTGGGAAAAGGAGAATCTCGATTATTAGATAACACCTTTTTGCTTAAGGCATATGTCAAGGAGCCACAAAGTTGACTTTTAATCTCTAGTTTGATCCCCAATACCTTAATATTAATGTATATGCATGTATATATGTTTATTGTCTTCTATAATCTGTGGGAACAAACAATGAATATAGAAAGAGAACTATTTAGGGTGTTTAATGTCTTTATATGCTATCTTTCTCTTTTCCAATATTGTCTGTTTTTACATATTTTATGTATATGTATATTTATTTTCTTCTGCATCTCAGGGTGAAACAATGAGTATACAAAGAGAACTATTTAAAGTATTTCATACTGTTATGATTTTTTCTCTTTTCCAACATTATCTGTTTTACATATTCATATCTGCTACTAGATTTTTTCATTTTATTGTAGCATATCAACAATGTATATGGAAATATAATATCAAGATGAGTTCCAAATGTCTTACCAGTTACAAAGGTTACCTAAAATATTTAGTTACCAAAAATAGTTATTCATGCCTTTCAAATATGTCTTTTGTCTCTGGCTGGACTAGCCTTTCAAAGGTCTTTGGACAAAACCAGCTACAATGTCACATCATAATTAGAATTGCTGGGTCCTTAGACATGCTGTCACTTCAGCAGGAACCTTCCAGTGCAGGAAGGAATTCAGGAATGTACAGCTCTACAGGCAGCAGAAACATGTATATTGTAGGTTTCCCTCTCTAGTGCTTTAGTTCACATTACAGCTCTGGAAGGTGTAGGGAGATTTCAGATTCAAGTTTAAGAAGGGGCAAGTTGGGGTATTTGGACCTAAGTGTAGTCAGATTTCAGTCCAGGGATTCAGTTCCAGCAAGAGCAATGGACAGACAATGAGCAGAAGCCCAGGCACATGGGCTGGGTATTAGGGAAGGTGTGTGTGTGTGTGTGTGTGTGTGTGTGTGTGTGTGTGTGTGTGTGTTGGTGGCAGCAGAGGAGGAGACTGAAAAGAAGGCTGCAGGTGAGAGACATGCATATACCTAGACAGCGAGACTTAATTATACCCTGCTGCTGCATGTTGGTGTGCCTAAGCCCATTGGAATGCACACTACCACGGTGAGGACCAGCTCAGTATTTGAGAGTAGCAAAACATGGAAGTTCAATAAAGAAACTGTCTGCAGATGAGGAGCTAGAGAAAGTAGGCACGGGCCTGCCCATCTTGAGTGCCACTCAGGTCAGAGCCCATAACCTATGGTGAGTGTCTCTGGTGCATACGAGAGTGCCCTTTCTTGGTTCATCATGGGTTTTAATGTTCTGCAGCCGACTCCACATAGCCAAGTCATATATAAATATTATAATGCTCCTAAATGTCAGAGAACATGAAACATGATAATGTGTGAAACAGAGAACATTTGATTCTATTTGTTTTGTGACTGTAAAGAGCATAGCATTTTCATCAAGATAGAAGCTAAAATCTCTACACACCATGGGCACCATCTCATAGAGATGCTTACTGTCACTGCCTCAGCCTGTATCCTGCTAAGTATGAAAATTCTTCCATTTACTCTAAGTGGCAGATATTTTTTATTTGGAATTTTTGATGCCCTTGACCACATCTAGTATGTGCCAAAGAAAGAAAGTAAACTCTGTTCTGTGGCAGAGATTTCTGTCACAAATTCTATTTGTCTCTCCTTGGCAGATAGAGAAAGCTTCTTTCTCTCTCTCATCTCAAGGGTATTTTATCTCTGAGCTACACCCCTAACCATTTCATTTTTTTTCATTTTTTATTTTGAAAGAGTCTCTCTAAGTTGCTAAGGGTCTCCCTAAATTCCTGAGGCTTACCTTGAACCTAGAATAATCCTGTCTGGACCTGCCAAGTATTGGGATTACAGGCATGCACTACCCTATCCGAATGACTATGCATCTCTTAAAGGTTAGGCTGGTGCTGTGTTTTGTAGTGGGATGGGGGCAGAGGTGATGTACATAATTTCTGGCCCTGGTGATAAGACTTCATGTGAGAGCCCCTCACTTTCTCCCATGTGGGGATGTGAAAAAATTAAAGAGCCCGGATTGTTGAGCTACATCTAAGAGCTATGTGATTAAGAAATAGACTTTTTGTTATGTCTTGGGGAGGTGAGGGAATCAATGAAGGAAACACTTCCACTGAAGTTACATACATATGTGAAATTACCAATGACAATCTCAATATCATATATAGAGAAGGGGAGGGAGTGAGGCGGGAGGGAGCCAGGGGAAGCTCACGAAGTGCTGTGTGCACATATATGCTTATCACTCTGAACTATATTATGATGTATAAGTAGGACTAAAATGCATCAATAAAAGTACATTAAAAAATAAATAGACTAGCCAGGCGTGGTGGCACATGCTTGTAATCCCAGTACTTGGGAGGCTGAGACAGGATCTCAGATTTGAGACCAATCTGAGCAACTTAGTGAGACTCTACTCTAAAATAAGAAAATAAAAAAGGGTTGTGGGTATAGCTCAGATGTGGAATGCCCCTGGGTTCAATTTCTACTACCACACACACAAAAAAAAGCAAAAACAAAAACAAAAAATCTACAAACATTTGCCATCTTCAGCCTCTGTGAGTAAGAATCTGGGAGTGGCTTCCTTGGATAGTTTCATCTCAGGGCCTCAAATGGGATTAAACCCAAAATGTCAGTGAGGGATGCAGCTATCTAAAGGCCTTCCTCAGCCTAGAGTTCGAGTCCGCTAGAGGGTTTCTCACATGACTTTTGGCTGGAGATTTCAGCTTGTTACCCTGAAACTCTCCCTAATATTATTGACAACAATGGTAGCAAATTCCTTCAGAGCAAGGAATGAGAGAGAGAGAGAGAGAGAGAGAAAGAAAATATAAGCCGTAAGGTCTTTGTAGCCCCTCTTGGAAGTGTTATATCATATTCAATACAATACTGACTCTAACTTCCCCAATTTTGGTTAAATTTCACAGGTTCAGGACACAGTCTGCTACAAGTTCTTCCCAAGTTCAGACATCGGCTACAAGCTTGGTGGTGGGGAGGTTCCCAGGCTACCCATACTTCTGAACAACTGGTTGCAAATTTGTGAGGTCTCACTACCCCTTCGGGTTCAATAATTTGCTAGAATGACTTATACAACTAAAAAAAAAAAATTCTATGCTTATAACTATAGTTCTATTATAAGGGATAAAAATTAGGACCAGTCAAATGAAGAGACATGTAAAGGTCTAGAAGGGTCCAAATGCAAAACTTCTGTGTTCTCAGGATATATCAAACTAACAGCAACTTATTGTGTATCATTAACTAGGGAGCTCATCTTTCTTTGGAATTCCAGGGTTTTTTTTTTTATTAACGCTTCACTGTATAGGCATGATTGATGAATCATTGGCTATCCAATTAAATTAAACCTCAGTCTTTCCTTTCTTCTCAAAAGGTCAGACTGATATTCTGAGGCTTAAAGTTCCCATCCTCTAACTACAAGATTGGTCTTTCTGGTAACTCTAACCCTTATCATGAAACTATTTAGAAATCTACCCTGAGTTACCTTGTTAGCACAGGTTCAGGTGTGGTTTAAAGTCTCATCATGAATGACAGACATTCCAAGCGCTTGGGAAATTCCAAGGGTTTAGAAGTTCCCTATAAAGAACCAGAGATAAGTCAGTGAATATTAGCTTATCACAAAAACCTTATTTCCTAATCCTGCAAGATCATATGATCATATAAGATCATATTTTTGCCATATTCTATAGTCATGCAGACTAACTGTGATACAGTGTAGAGGAGACCACAAAAAGGTACAAATGCAAAATGGCAAGGATCACTGGGAACCATCTTGGAAACTGATGACCACACCTTCTATTAACAAAATAAAAATACCCGTATCTTGCATATGAATTTCCTATAAATATTATTTAATTTATTAAGCCTCTTCAACAAGTTTTCTGAATTATAAAGTGAAGCATGGCAAATTAAAATGTAAATTTTTCCATCTGGAGAAATTAATTATGATGTATAGTTGAAAATTATCATTAATTCTACTTAGTTTACAGATATCAGTATGTGAGACAGAATGAGAAGGTGAATTTCTACTGATTTGGTTTACTTTTCTAATAATATTAAATTGAATATAAATAGCCGGGCGTGGTGGCGCACGCTTGTAATCCCAGCATTCGGGAGGCTGAGACCGGAGGATCCGGGTTCGCGGCCAGCCTCAGCTACCTAGTGAGGCACTCCGCAACTTAGTGAGACCCTGTTTCAAAATAAAGAATAAAAAATAGGGCTGGGAGTGTAGCTCAGAGGTAGAATGCCCCAGGTTCCATGCCCAATACCACAAAAAAACAAAAAAAAACCAAATAAATAAATTGTGTAGTAGAAAAGCTTTGCAATCTTCAAGATAAATGAAAGAGAAACAAAGAACATGAATACAAAATAAAACAAAACAACAAAAGATGTCTTCATATTTTTTTTTTCATTTGGCTCTCTTTTTAGGTCAATATGACTGAGGTAAGAGTAATTTTTCAGCTTGATGCAATCAATTTTCTTGTCTTCCTAATTTGGCAGAGACATTAACTTTAAGTACAATCTTTCCACTTAATTACAAAGTAAGAGACTTAAGGAAGTTTAAGACCAACCAGAATTAATCTTTAACCAAAGTTAAAATAACAACTCAGTCATGTGGCTCAATAATTAATGAATATAGTACATTTGAATAAATGTGATCTTTAGTTTTTTTTTAATCACAAATTTAAACCAATTGGCCTTGGATGCTATCATAACACATATTTAGAAAATTTAAATAGAATCTCCTATTTGAATACTAAATATGCAGATTTAACTTATTTTATTCCCTATTTTTAAAAATTTCTCAGAACTAATATTTTCCTCATTGGAGTTTAATGGTATAAGCTTTTGTTTAATTCTGTTCACTCTTTTCTGATAAGTAGCCTTTGTAAATGACTTAAAGGACCAGAAGGGAGTATAGTTTCTTTTTAGAAGCTATTTTTTATATTTATCTTTATGAATAGCAGAATTATTTTAAGGTTAAAATAACTTTTTTTTTGCCTTTGTTCCTTTGTGCAATACAAGAAAATACACAATGTAATGGAAATCTCTCAGGAAATACAAGCTTATGGTTTTGTGTTGCCTTTAAGGGCATTGTCTAAAAGTATAAACTAGATAATTTTTAAATTGTCTTGGATTGGATCTCAACCATTGTCTATTTACATGCATGAAACATGGACAGAGGACATTGAGGGACCAGTAGAGCTTGTATGAATTACTGTATTTATATTCATGAGAAGACAAAGCTCAAAGGTACTTGAAAATAAATCAAGCAGGCAATGGAAACATCAGACAATTATAACTTGATGGCAAAAAAAAAAAAGCATTTTCTTGCCTGGATATTCAAATAACAGATTATGTGGTCCCATGAAAATAGGATTCATGTCAAAGCTTCTCAATTTAACTGTAGTCATCGAGCCATTGGGATTTAGCAGATTCTGAGATACGGCACTACACATTTACCCAAGATGTCATTGTTAAAGATATAAAGAAATTCAAGTCTAGTCCAAGAATTAAAAAAAATCTGTGGGCAATCTCTATATCTTTCATCAGTTTTAATTCTGATGAAATCTAGGAGACTGCTCAGGGGATAAATCAGTTCACAAGTGCATGATCACATGAATTGCAGTAGAACTGATAGGAAATAGAGTCCGGACTTAAAAATGACTTTAAAAGACATCCCATCTGTGCAGGAAAGCTATTTTCAGAAGAGAGGATTAAGTGATGATATCTAGACCAGGACTCAGATCATTTAAGAACCACAAAAAGCAGCGGCAACTATCATTTGATCACTTTCTATAGATAAAGATATAATTGGCTTAATGGAGAAATAAAGAGAAATAAAATATCTATCAGTTTTTACTTTCAAGGCACTTAAACAATGTGAGGGACAATTCATGAATAAACATAGTTTAAAGTGAGCGGCAGTGGAAAAGTCTATAGGCTGTGTAAGATTAAAGTTTGAGTATGTCTATAGATGTAGAAATTACTGAAGGAAGAGAGGATTCTCTGAATAAAGAGAGAAGAGAGATGATGTTCACTTCAGTGTGATATGGGTACAAGTGCCTCAAAAGGTGAATAGGCACATGAGACTGCAAAAGTAGGTTTGGGGGCTGATTACATATGGTGACATGTAAGAAAAGTGAACGTTATTAGTCTTTTCACTTTAGAAAGTTCTCAGAGGTGGGAATAATTTCAGAGAGATTAATAAGCATATAACCTTCAGAATTAACTGCAGACTGAGAAATCAAGGCTTAAAAACAGGAGGATATTAGAGTAATTTGAGATCAAAGGGATTTGAATATTTATAAAGGGAATAATACAAAATTGCTGGTATTTTGGCATTTTTAATTTACATAAATAGGAATTTTGTATGGCTCAATCTAATAAAGCAAAGCATTAGTAACATTTAATATTTGAATAAAAGATATACAGGTTACTTGGAAAAAGATGCTGCTACACACAGAAATAAGAAAAAATTAGGAAAGACAAGTAATAGATGAGGCCAAGTTGAAAAGTCCAGTTCTAACTGTATTGTATATGATGTGATCAGTGGAAATTTCCACTGGTGGTCAAAGAACTGGAGCTCAAGGTCAAGTCAAGGATGAAAATGTAGACCTGGAAGTTCACCTTCTAGGAAGGAGCTCATTGAGGCCAGATGAACAGGATTTTTGGGGAAGAGAAGACAGGGTAAAAATTCAGTAAGATCAAAGACCTACTTTAAAGGTGAGGGAAGAATGGAGAATGTGTGGTCAGAAATAGAAAAGGGAAAGGAGTAATTCAAGAGACTCACAGATAACATGGAATGAATACCAGTCATTGGATTTGATGATTAGATAATTTATAATCTTTGGGGAAGTCTATTCAGGAATGGAATGGGTGAAGCAAGACTGCTTAGGACACAGTCTTTGATGAAGTTGGTAATGACCTCTATGAAAAAGGGGACAGTAATTGGCGACAGGCTTGACTACTTTATAGAGGCAAAATTCACTGTCCTCCATACTTCTCCCCATGAGAAGGCTGAGAGGGGAGTGCTTTAGCTTTGTGCATGTTTGGACTTCTCCATGGTGCTCAACATTCTTTACCATAGAGCACTCCAGGATATAAATGAAATTGTCTTAAAGAAGTTCCAAGTTACAATTAAGAATGAGAGCCATGTTTACTACATTGGTGTTAATTGTGGTCTTGTGAATTGCCGTCCCTCCTTTGACTTCCAAGCCTGAAGCATTCACAGCCAGGTGCAGTGCCTGTGGTGACATTTTGCATGACTGGAGACTGCCAGGGCCCTTGGGTTAGAGGTAGAGATAAACATGACAGAAGCTGGCACATGAAACTGTGGCTTGGAAGGAGCTCCTTTTGTTCTTGGTTTTTGTTTAACCCAAACAGCAGAACTTTAGTTACATCCTATCCATAGCAACTATCATGATTCAATAAATGATCTTCTTAACTCCAGTGTATATATATTTCTAATCATTCTAGACATTCTTATAGTTTTCTGTTTCATAGTTGTTACTTCCATTTTTACCATATATACATACATATATACATATAGGTGTATGCTGTTTGTTGTTGATAAAAACTATTTTAGGAAGGTTTTATTATAGGAGAAACTACCATGTGCAAATAATAAATATAGCTTATCACCACGTGGAGAATATAATAATAAGGAAATTAACTAGACCCCATTTCCTCTGCCATATTAAATTGTTCATCAAGTCCTGATTTTAGTAACTGAATATTTTGGAGACAATCATGCCAAAGAACATTTTCATTAATTATTTTTCTTGACTTTGATATGATTACATATATAACTTTAGTATTAAACTTTTTTTCGGTAGTTCTGGAGATTGAACCCAGGGGCATTCTACCTCTAAGCTATACCCCAGCCTTATTTTCTTTATTTTTGAAATAGGGTCTTGCTAGGTCACTGAAGGCCTCTCTAAGTTGCTGAGACTGGCCTCAAAACTGTGACCCTCCTGTCTCAGCCTCCCAAGTACTAGAATCACAGATGTGCGCCACTACATCTGGCTTAAACTAAAATTTTAATTTAGACTCAAATGAAATCTTGATAATGCATTGATAGAGGTATTTTTACCTAGTAGCCTTCATATAGAAATATGACTTTATAGACTTTTATAATTCTTTTATACATAATTCCCTTGTTAGGTCCCAGAAGTACTCTTGCCTCTTGAACAACATCCTGGATGTCTTTCTGATCCCCACTGCCAGGTAGATGTCTTAGGACAAACCTGAATGAGAGCTGGGAGGAGTGGAAGGGAGATGAGAGCTTTCTATTAAGTGCTTATGTTAATTGCATAGATCTTAAACAGTTTGTCTTGCAAGTTCTTTACAGTCATTTCTGATTTTCCAGTAAACTAGTGCTAGTTCCTCAGCATTGCCAGCATTTTTTTTTTTTTTTTTGCCCAAAAGGCTTATTCAATTGTTTTTACCTTTGTTGATGGATACAGAAAGTGAAGTATGAAGGACATAGATTTAACATTTTAAGATTGTAAAAGATTATGAATGACTTATGAGAATAATATTACATTTTACCATGATAATATCATTAGAGTCTACTGTTGTGAAAAAGAAATGTGAAAACAGTGTTTTTACACTTGAATAATGCAATTGCCTCTGGTCCTTAAAGAGTTTAAGATCTTAGAGCCTACACAAAGCACATCAATATACACAAAAGTCACAGAAATACATGCTTTGGCAATGAAAAATGGAATTCAAAATAAACTAACAAAACACAGTTTATTATACCTTTCAGTGGAGGGATATGTGGGTCACTAGTCATGACTTTCCTATTCAATCATCAGAATCCTGAGTGCCAGCTGCTCTTCCAAATACTGGGGATTCAGTAATTAGGCATTTCTACACTCATGGAGTATGATATAAATGTTTCGATTGCTCTTTCTGTATGGAAGACACTGTGCTAAGCACTGGGATGCTGGGAAACAAACAATCATGTAGGTATAATAATAGCATATACTAAATAGAGAAATTCTTGGTCACAAAAAGTCATTGGAAGGAAACATCTATTTAAGAGAGTATTATAGGGAAAAAGTGTGTGCACATGTGTGTGTGCATGCATGCTGCCTGTGTGTGTGTGTGTGTGCGTGTGTGTGTGTGTGACTAGGAATTGAAATTAGGGCCATTCTACCTTTGAGATATAACTCCAGCCCTATTTTATTTTTTTATTTGGAAAAAGGGTTTTGTTAATTTTTAAGGCCCTCACTAAGTTGCTGAAACTAGCTGCAAAGCAGCAATCCTCCTGTCTCAGTCTCCCCAGTACTGGGAGTATAGGCATGTACCGCTACTACTGGAGGAAAAGTGCCATCTTAAATAAAACTGGTGAAAACACTTTAGCTAAAAATCCAGGTTCTCAGAAAAAAACACATGGTACAGGGCATTAAATTTAGCTCTCATTGTTGCCTCCATCTCAAGGCTGGCAAAGCCAAAAACCCTGCTGGCAAATACCTTGATATCCTAAAAAAGTCATTGGAACATCTATGAAGGACGTGTTTATATTTTTCACTGTACAGTGTTGGCTCTGCCATTCCACATCAATCCACACTTTATTTGACATGTATTTATAGATGCCCTCTAGAAAGAACAAATGAGAACTTAGTTCTATGGCTCCAACATGATCATTGCAAGATTTTCTGTCCACACTGCATAAGCCATGTAAATTGTGTCTTTTAACAATAGTACAATAACAGAGATTAATGTTGCTTTGTTGTTGTTTTGTACATAACCAAGGTGCTAATTATTGTCAGAAGACACATGGATAAACCGTCACAGTCTAGTCCTCACTCCCAGGCTACGCTGTTTGATCAGATAGTTGCTCATAAAGTTCTGTAGCTGAACTTAAATGTCTGCCAGGGTTTCATGTAGCATGTGTCAAAGAGATGACCCAGCATCATAAAATTGCTCAGCCAACCTTTATTTCAGTGTACTTCAAACAATTTCTTTATATAGTGTTTGATCTTTAAAAAAAATTTTTTTTGGTAAAGCTCCCCATACTAAATAAAAATACAACTATGCTAATTTTACAACAGGCACTTGCAGTCATTTACTTAGTCCTCACAATTATTTTAGAAAACAAAATATGTGCCTTGGTTACAAGAAACAGCTGCTACCCGAAAGGGAGGAGCCCGCCACTGCCTGAGCTGTTGGCTTCAGATGAAAGTTTCCATTTTTCCCTCCAAGAATTTCTCTCATTCTCATTGGATTAAAACAAAATGGCAAGAAAACCATTGTATAACAATTTTTTTCCACTCCATTACTTTTTAAATTGATCTACCAGCAGAAACTCAACAGACAAAAGTTATCTACTCAGTGTTACCATTAGTTGTTTTTGTTTTTGTTTTTTTTTTTTTTGAGTGGTACTGGGAATTAGACTTGAGATGCTCTCCCTCTGAGCTACACTCTCAATTTCCCCCTTTTATCTTTTATATCCATCAATTTATCTATCATCTACCTATCTACCTCTCTATCCATCATCTATCTATCTAATATATTTTGTGGTACTGGGCAGTGAACCCAGGAGTGTTCTACCTCCAAGGAACATCCTCTCCCTTTTTATTTATTTATTATTATTATTTTTAAACAAGTTCTGGCTAGGTTGTTGAGAGTCTCCTTATGTTGCTGAGGCTGGCCTCAAACCTGTGATCCTCCCAAGTACTGGGATTACAGGCATGTGCCACTAAGCCTGGCTGGTTCTTTTCTTTTTAAAATGATGGTTTTGATTGGAGTTTCTCCTGTTGTACTGTATCAGGTTAGTGTGAGGGACTGTCAAGTCAGTGAGGTTAGAAGAGAGCCTTTTACCAACTGAAATAGATTGGAAGTATTGTTTTTTTGCTCTCTAAAGTAGTAGTTCTCAAGCTGTGGTCTGTGAATGCCTGGGGTTCCTTGATACCTTTCCAGGGAGTCTACAAGGTCCATACTATTTTCATTGCAACATGAAGACATAATTTGCCTCTTGTAATGTATTGGCATTTGCCTGGAAGGGCAAAAGGAGTGGACAAAACTCTTGGTGCCTTCACGTCTATCAACAGAGTCCACCAAACTACATATGTATTCATGTGTTATTTACCACAACCACAGTCTCACTTAAGAATATGATGAAGCAGTATAAAATATCAATTTTGTTAAGTTGTAATTCTTGAATACGTGTGGTATATTTATAGTGTAAGATGTTAGGAGATGGTCCCCAGTTTCAGTTCAAAGTTCAGTTAAGTTTCAGTTCCTTGTGGTTTCTAAGTTACCGTTTCTAGCCTGAGCATAAGTTTCCATTTCCCTGAACCACGCGCCCTGAGCCATTGTGTCCCTTACTAGGTCACGCCCGAAGAGACACCCCCTCCCCAACCAGCACCCTCCAAACCCGAGCTGACATAGGTAGAAATGACTAGAACAATACACCCTGACAGTATATAAGCTCTCCCACCTGGGTGAATAAAGCTCTTATTTTCTTGCCTGCATTTCTTGTGCCTTCTTCCTCTGGTGTCATGTTCAGACCCGGATCGTGGGGAAAAACTATGCATAAAGCATGTCTGTTCCATCTCCAAATGTGAAGACTGTCTTGAGGAAAAGTATTTCTGCAGTTGTTTGAGTTGCAAGCTGGATGAGCCATTTCCATCTTTTTTTTTTTTTTTCTTTTTCTCATGGAACACTTTTTTAGTTTTAGGGATGACTGGCAGGCCAACTCCAGTTATTCAAACTTGGATATTTGACAGATATTTTCTTGAAAATGAACCAAATGAGACTGTCACTTCAAGCAAGACAACAGACAGCATTTCTTGACAATTATAAAAAATGAGACTTCAAGAAATAATCAGAATTTGGCAAAACTTGTAACTAACGAACATAATTGTTCGATATTGGATAATGAAATGCATCAACATTTGGAAGACCCAGTGAACCAACATATTACTAGTGATCAATGCATGATGTTAAAAATTATTCATGGATAAATATCTATTTAATGTTCAAGATAAACCAACAAATTCTCCATTACAGTTTTATTTCTCCAGTACAGTTTTATTTCTCATCGTAAGAGGCTATACATTATTGAGATTTAGCATCATATTAAACAATATTTCCACACTTATTTGAAAAAGGCTATTAAAATACCTCTGCTTTTTCCAACTTCATATGTGTGTGAAGCCAGAACAATGGATCACAACAGACTGGATGCAGCAGTGTGCCTAAGACTCAGCTGTCTTCTGTTATGCTAGACATTGGAAGATTTGCCAGAAATGTAAAATATCATTTTCATTTTGTAAAATAGTGATATTTCATAAACATGTTACTTAAACTAATATTAATAGGTCACAATTATTTTAAATGAATTAATATATTTTTTAAAAGTGGCTCAAATATTATTTCTAATATTGTAAATACATAAAGAGAAAATCTACCTAAATGAAAGCTCTTTGAGTTCCTTAATGGATTTTTAAGACCATGAAGAGGCCATGGAGCCAAAAACAAAAACATGAAAAATGAAGAAAATTGACATCTCATCTTTGAGGAACATGTTAAGATTGTGTGAGCTTCGGCAACACTGATTAGGGTGTTATTTTGGCCATTGTGTTGGGAGTTACCAACATCTTGCTAGAGAATAGTATTATTTAGCCGGGCATGGTGTGCACGCTTGTAATCCCAGCATTCGGGAGGCTGAGACCGGAGGATCCGGGTTCGCGCCCAGCCTCAGCTACCTAGTGAGGTACTCTGCAACTTAGTGAGACCCTGTTTCAAAAAAAGAATATAAAAAATAGGGCTGGAGGTATAGCTCAGAGGTAGAATGCCCTTGAGTTCAATCCCCAGTACCAAAAAAAAAAAAAAAAAAAGAATAGTATTATTCATACTGTAGAGATCTTAGTGTCTAATGCAGGAAAATAATTTAAGTGAGTCAATATAGCATGGTGCAAAGTTATGAAGTTCAAATTTGTGTCCCTTTCTTCACCATAGACCAGTGGTTTTTATCAGTGGGAAAATTATTATATTTCTCCATGCCTCTGTATCTTCCTTTGTGAAATAGGAATAAAAATGATACTAACTACCTCTTAGCTGGATGAACAGTTGTATACCTTGAATGAGAAGAATGACTCCATCATAGCCATCCTGCATGAAACGCTTGCCATTATTCTGCTTTGTCCTGTCCCATCCCTTCTCCCCCTTCTATGTTCCTTTCTCTGCTTTTAGTATCAAATATTTTAGTGATCACTTAAGTGACAAAAATGACCCCTCTTGCCCAGAGCCTGTAACCCCAGGAGACTGAGGCAGGAGGGTTGTTGGCTCCAGGTCAGTCTCAAGCAACTTACAGAGACCTCAAACAACCTTAGTCGTAAGATGCTGTTTCAAAAAAAAAAAAGTAAAATAGGGCTGAGAGTACAGCTCAGAGGTAGAAATGCTCTCCAGAAACATACACACACACACACACACACACACACACACACACACACACACACATACACACACACGCCACTCCCTTTTGTATTGATGAAACATTTATTCTCCAAGGCATTCTAATGGGCATGTAAGTACAACTGCAGGAAGTATTTAGTATATCAGTAACTAATGATAAATAAACCTGGGAATTTCCAACACACTGATTCCAATAAAACAACACTACGTGAAATATGCCTAAGGAAGTAACATACACACCAACTTAATTAGCAGGGAGACCATGCTTAGTACTTAAATCTTTAATTTTTTTTAATGTTCATAAATCTTTACAAATAGGTCAGGGCCTTGAGACATTTTTCTAGTTTTAGAAAATTTTTGGACATCATCCAGGATTTATAATACCAGAAGAAGAAAATTCCTCCACAGGGGCAAGGATGAAAAGATTAGCAGAGCAAACAGAGATTTTGTAATGAAGTTTTTTTTCATGTTAGGATTTATAGTAAACTAACTAGGTATGTGTTTACCATTTTTTGACTTTACTCCCAGTGTTCTTTTGGCAGGGTTTGGAAGAATGAAATATCCTGATTGGAAGGAATAAACAAAGTGCCTTATTTTATACCAGAAGTGGTATCAGGAGAGAAAATAATCACAGAGAAGGATCTTTATAAAACTGACCTTCTGGGATCAGTCTGTCAATTTGTCTTGCTTCACAGAAATTGTCTCAAACCAATCTTTCTTGCCTCAAATCGGCTACTTTGCCAGAAGGAGGAAAGAATGAGATCCTAAACAGTGTGGGGAGAAGAAATATGACTTCAGAAATCCATTCATATGAGACCCTCCATTCCACAGCTAGGTTATGTTCACACCTATTCAATCCCAGAAAGACAAAAGGAATTTTTCATGAAGTATGCCAGCTGCTCAAATATCGCGGGCTAAATGTAGAGGCAGACAAACATTATTTTATGCTATTAATATATCAGAAGGCATGGGCAGGACTTTTAAAAGAGTTCTGTGCCCCAAACACATCATCTCTCATGTGAGCATATACTCAAATGTCAGAAAACTCTGATATTACTAAGGAGGGAAAGATGAGTATATTTCAATGCCATCTCTAATGTTGTTATTAAAGTGCATCTAAACTCTGGAGGAGCAGCATTCTTGCCTTATGTTTAACAAGAGTTTAGTTGATCTTTCTACTGTCTAGTTGATGGAAGAATGAGACAAAATTATATGAGATTTATTTTATTGTACAACCTTTTGTCTAGGGATTCAAAAATATTTTTGTCAGTTGGCTACTCTACAGAAGTATGACTTTAAATTTATTTTGCTTGAACTTTACGCCTTTCATTTCTGTATTAGTTCCCTTCTATCATATTTCCTATTCGTTTTATTTCTTTGTAACTTTCTTTTTTTAGTCACTTTCTACCCTGCCTTCAAATTCATGTATTTATAAGTTCTCTGATTTATCATCTATTTTTGTATTGCAAATGTCGGCCAAATTTCTTCTTTCTTTTCCTCAAACCCATCTATTAAGAAAGTATTTAGTGGTAATTAGTTTAGAAGCCAAATTGGATTACAAAGGCAATTTAGAATGTTTTTCTCTAAATTATGACTGAGAAAGAAGAAATAGTTTCAGTTTGGGAAATTATTAGAAGTCGTTTCATTTGAGAATCACTGGAAGAAAACTTCTTTCTATCAGAATATGAATGAATAAAAGATTTTCATTTGTAATATTTCACAATAGTGTATGCATTCAAATGCTGATAATCCTTTTATATTGGAGAGTTTAATAAGTAAATAATCAAAACTTAGTAATAAGGTGTTTATATTCGTAGCCACTAATGAATATTCAATAAATATTTAAACGAAACCAAATTGTTGAAGTCAGGAAAAAAATTTACATTGGCAATTCTCAAGCACATAGCTATATCAGAGCTCTAGTTCAAGGTTCCAGTGCAGACACTTAAGCTCAGAGAGAATGATGAGTGACTCTCATTGCATAAATAAATAAGCTAGGAATGCTGAACTATTAGTTTGAGTACATGCCTTAAAACCTATGCACTTAATGACCTGAAAAGACTTATTATAATTTTTTGCTTGGTTATTTTAATTCATATATTACATCAAGTGAATTCAAGGCTGTTTTCTTGGTTGTGATTTCCTGATACAAAACAGTAAAATAAAATTGTTGTAAAGTACATTAAGGTTGTGTTTATAATATCTGTAATATCCAACTATACAAGTTTTATCTCCTTTATTCATCCAAAGATCTGAAATGATTAAGTAATTGTTTTTTATACTAGGAATTGAACTCAGGTGTGTTTTAATTTTACTCCCAGCCCACCCTCCTTTAAAAAAAAACAAAAACTGAATCTCACTGAGTTACTGAGAATGGCCTCAAACTTGCAATCCTCCTGTCTCAGCCATCCACATATTGGAATTATAAGCATGCACTGCCATGTGAGGCCTAATTAAATCAAAAAATCTTATAATACTTATACTCTGGGATGGAATCACAGCAAGTTCTTTGTCTTTGGAAATGATGGGCCCAGATAGAAATTTCTGTAGAAAATCATTGACATTAGCATTTGTAGAATGTTAGAAAAGGTTCAAACAAAGAAGAAAAACCAGTAGGAAATACATAGCAAGAAATTTGTTGCTAGGTGTTGGTTTTTGCCATTAGGGGCTCCCTTGGGCAGTCTGTTATGGGTTGCAGGCTGAATCTCTGGAGCTACCATCCACAGCTTCCGGTAGAATTTCTTCTTTTTAATTTTTTTTTATTGTTATTATTGGTACATTATAATCATACATCTTTGTTAGGTACAAGCTGGTAAATGTATACCTGCACACATCTCTCATTTAACCCTTCCCCAAATCTCGTCCCTCCTTCTCAAGTTCAGTTTAGTGATTGACATGTTTCTGAATATACATCATGTGCATTAGGGTGCCCCCCCCCATTACCTTCAGTTAAGTCACCCTCTTTGCTCATCTAAGGTTTCTCCTTCTTTGTCTAGAGTCCCTCTTATGTCCCACTTTCTCCCTAAGCTTCCGCATATTATGGAGAGCTCACAATTTTTTACTTTTCATGAATGACTAATCTTACTTAGCATAATGTTTTCCAGTTCCATCCATTTCCCTGAAAATAACATGATTTTGTTCTTCTTCATGGCTGAGTAAAATTCCATTGTGTACATATCCCATAGTTTTGTAATCCATTCATCTGTTGATGGACATCTTGGCTAGTTCCATAGTTTGGCAATTGTGAATTGTGTGGCTATAAACATAGATACATATGCATCAGTCTGATAGTTTGGTTTCCATTCTTTTGGGTAGATACTCGGAAGTGGTATTGCTGGATCATATGGTAGGTTAATTCCCATTTGTCTGAGGATTCTCTCCGTCAGTGCAGGCCCCAAGTTCTGTTGGTATTTGTGTCTCTGAGCTCTCCACACGGCCTGTCCCAGTGATACTCTTTGTTTATGTAGGCAGCAGGCATCATTGGATCTGGACCTAGTGTAAGCCCAAGGCTCTGTGCTTTCCATAGGCCCTGTCTGTCTGTCTGTCTCTCTCTCTCTCTCTCTTTCTCTCTCTCTCTCTCTCTCGCTCTCTCTCTCTCTCTCTCTCTCTTTCTCTTCTCTCTCTCTCTTTCTCTCCCTCTCTGCCATTGTGGTAGCAGGTATGCAGTCAAAATGTGGGGCATTTTCCAGGGGGTCTGTAATGTCTATGCCCCGTGTGCTCTGGGTCCCTCCTGCACTTCTGCTCCTATCCAACCACGAGAAGGTGGACGATCAAGTCTATGGTTTGCAATAGGAGCCCCTGTGGCCAAGCAGTTAACTTACATTTGCGTGTTGCCCTGGCTCTAGAGGGAGAGGTGAGCTGGGGTGATACAAGTATGAAGAAAGACTTGTATCTACTGTGTACTGGTAGAAGAATCTTTTTGTTGTTGTTGTTTGTTTGTTTGTTTTGGGTACTGGGGATTGACCCAAGAGGTGTACTACCTCTGAGTTATATGCTCAGCACTATTGTTTCAGGGATTTGCTTGGAGATTTGAGACATTCATATTCAGTGTTTACTTAATGGATTCTATGGTCTATTTGAATTCAATTTTTACTTTGTTTTACATCTTTATTGCAATCAGTAATGCCCAATGTTTCACAAATTATATTTGCCTCATACTTAATTTGCTCAACACACACACACACACACACACACACACACACACACACACACACACACCAAACCCCTACTTGAACATGGTAGCAACATTGTTGTTTTACTCCAAAAATTTCCTCATTCTTATTAATAGTGATACAAAGAGGAGCTCTTGGTAGAGGAAAAATACCTAGACTATGGACTGAAAACTGGGTCTACTGATTTTGATTTCAGGAATATGCTTATTAAATAAATAATATTTCATGTACCCCACATGTTCTACAAATAATATTCCCTATCTCCTTCTTCAGAACTCTTAAAAACTGTTTCTTCCATGAACTATTTACTATGAAGTCTGTCTATATCATTGCTCTATTTTAAATTGTTTTATAGATTTTGTACTTGGTAGTAATTGTATTTTGGATTTTTACTTCATTCATATAAATATAGTTATGTATGTTTTTCTCTGATAAAGATGCTTAATAAGTGGTTTTAGTGGTGATCATGTTTTGGTATCTATTCTGTGCTAAAATCACTGCTACATATACAGGGAAACTATAAATATATAATTTAAATAGTTAGCTTATAGATTGCATATATATATATATGAAAACCATTAAATTTCCTTTGTACTTGGTAATGCAGGTTATAAAATTAAAGTATAAGAATAAAGCTAGCAATAACTATTAATACCAATTTCTATACATGGAAGGAAAAGAGAAATTTTGGGGTTGATAAACTATTTTGTTTGGAGTATAGTTTGCATGTATGTAGTATTTGACAAAAGACATATTTCATCAAAAGTAGATTACATTTTAGTAAAAATTTTCAAGTATAAATGAATGGTATACTAGGAGAGTTTGAAAAGAAGGGGAAATTCTATCTAAGTACATATTATTATGATGTTTAAAACTTTGCCATGAACCAAACTTAGAGAAACACTGGAAAAGGAATTTCAAATTGAAATTGTATGACTTCTTAGTTTTCAGTTTCCCATGGTAGCAACACTGTTGTTTTACTCCAAAAATTTCCTCATTCTTTTTTTTTTTTTTTTTTTTTTTTTGCGGTACTGGGGATTGAACTCAGGGGCATTCTACCTCCAAGCTACACCCCCAGGCCTATTTTTTATTCTTTATTTTGAAACCGAGTCTCACTAAGTTGCGGAGTGCCTCACTAGGTAGCTGAGGCTGGCCTCGAACCCGGATCCTCCGGTCTCAGCCTCCCGAATGCTGGGATTACAAGCGTGCGCCACCACGCCCGGCTTCCTCATTCTTATTAATAGTGATACCAAGAGGAGCTCTTTGTGTAGAGGAAAAATATCTAGCCAATGACTGAAAACTGGGTCCACTGATTTTGATTTCAGGAATATGCTTATTTCATAAATAATATTTCTTTGAAGCATGATATGTACTTGACTGCAAATAAAATCTGGTAAAATAGACAATTATAATTAGCAAGTATCATTATAAAATAACATTTTTCTAATTTGAAAATATTTCTATTTATGTGTGGAACTAGGACAGAAGAATATTTATCAAGAACATTTATAGCTAGAAGACCACTTATCTTTATCCTTCTGCTTGAAATAACTTCTCATTTTTCTTTCTGGCTAACTCTCAATCATTCTTAAAGACACAGAAAATACAGTGTTTCCTATATATATATCCTAGATTTTTGCTGACATGGCCACGTCTTCTTTGTTGCCAAAGAATTTAGCCATCTTCTTGGTCACCTTTGTTTCCCCAATTAAACAACACATTCTCAAAGACAGACTAGATTTTGCTTACATTTTTGTATTACTATACATCTGTATATCATGCTTAACACAGAATTTTTTAAATAATTGTTAAATAAATAAATCATTTAATTGAAAAATTTATTAAAATGATTTTTCACCCTTTCCATAAACTAGCATTGACCAAAATAGACTATTCAAAGATAAATTTTTTGTGATTCAGTTTGATATAAAAGGAAGAAGTGAATGTTTGGCCCTTGGGTCAAATTACCAAAGAGCTATTGATTGATAATCCAGTTCCGACACATTTATTTCTAATGGTATAAATATATGCTCTAAAAATATGGCATCTTGTTCCCCTGCTATTCTTGTCCATGATCTCTGTGCTGCAAATCACCAGAATGAATTCAGCAGTCTCCTGTTTTGTTTTTTTTTTAATTTTTTTCCTGTCCTTCTTTGTGTGGAAGGGTAGAGAGAGAAGATAGAAATTCCCATCTCCTCTTCAAAACTAAGCACAAATATATTCTCTCTTTCTATTAATCTTTATTAGACTTCCCTGGAGCCATGATCTGCTTCTTCTTTCATTCCCCAGTAGGAACTGGGTGCACTTCTATTGTAGCCTGAATGCTTTGTATTTATTTACTTGTTACTCCCATCAGATGGTGAGTATTGCAAGGCTCAACAAGTATTTGTTGCCATTTGAAGAAAGGAATCCAGGAACATCCATTTCTACTTTTAATATGCATACTAAATAACTAGGATAAAATTCATAAAAAAGTAAAGACCTTCTTCAATCTTTATGAGCTAAGAAGAAAGTAAGAGATGAGACTTGAATAGAATTAAACTAATCCTACTTGCTCTTTGAATTTATAAGACTTTGTCCAATTTACTGTTGTACCCACAGGGCCTAGCATAGTGTTTGATGCACAGTATTAATCAGTAACTAGTGATTGAATTAGTAAATAGACACATATATGCGCAATTATATCTGAGGTTGGTTTGCTTCATTATCGTTTTTGCCATATTCCCACGATGTGCAAATTGGCATAATAGCAATGTGATTAAAATCTATCATTAAGAAATAATTCTCACTAATTTTGCAAAGGAGCAATTACATGCTATCCAGAACTTAACAGGCATTTATTATATATTCAGGGTTGATAAACACTAAAATTCTAGGCATTTGTGGAGCAGTGTTATGTTTTGGGGGAAAAGAAACAAATCCTACATATGGCTTTCATTCTAGTTAATTAAATTATCACTATAATAAAGACTGAGGTAATTTGAGTCCATTAAGTGATTCATTTGACATGCTGAGGCAAGGGTAATAATACTTTCAATAAACTATCTTGATATTAGTTAATGAAATTAAGCACAGTATTTATAAATATAGCCTATAAACAAATGTTATACATTTTAAAAGTTAGAAATCAATTTTTACTTCACCAAAAAAATGTATATGCACAGCCCAATATAGTACTTACTACATTTTTAGTATAGAGTTAGAATAAGTCATTACTCAGTACCAACATTTTACATTTAGAGTTGCAAAGAAATTGTTTTGGGTAAAGAATAGCGAAAATGAAAATTAAAAAATGTTACCTTTGTTATTAATGTTTTGGACTTTCCTCTAATACTTATGTGATAAATGAGTGTTTCTTACAACTGTTCTAGTTAAATATCCTTTAATTTTTTTCCTCAACTGTGCCTTTAATTAACCTTCATTGGAAAATCGGTGAGTTTCTATTCTGTTCGCTCTCTGAAAGGAGAACATCATTTGATTGCATCTTGTAAATTAAGGAAGCACAAGGATGCTGAAAGCAATTTAATTCAGTTGCCACCACAAAGCCTAGGAACTGTTTGAATGATAAAATCTGTTGGAGTTAAAGAAATCTAATTATCTAAAACAATGATGCTTAAATTTTTTTTTTATGAAATGTTCAAAAGTAGTCAGCTTTTGATTCTCTAGATTTTGGGTGCTGAGAGTAGAATCTAGAGCTTTGAGACTTCTTTGCCTCATCTACTGTCAAGAGACATAAAACTCCTTCAGGCTAAATAAGTTTACATCCCCATGTTTCATAATGTGCATATTACTCTAGATCTGTGTTGTCCACCACAACTTTCTGTAATGATACAAATGTTCCATGTCTGAGCTGTCTGTGATGGCAGTAGATAGCTACACCTGATGAAGGCACTGAATTTTTAACTTTGTTTTATTAATTTAAATCTAAAGAGCCACACCCAATCAATGGCTACCATATTAGACAGCACAGCCTAATATTAAAAAAAATGTCTAGGACACCTGTGAAAATTGGTGCATGCCTTCATTAGAGGGTCATATGAAAAAAAGCTGGGATCTATATTTATATAATCAGGATAATTTACTCAAATATTCTCTTCTTTTCTATAGTCAGAAATAAAGGATTTGTAAAAAGTGAAAATTGCTGTAAATAAATTAAATGGGATTTCTTAATAGTTACTAGTACACAGATGGTGGACTAACTTTGAGAAATGTTAAAATGCACCTAGTATTTCTATTTGTTTTAAAGTGATTGCAGACCCTCATAAATAAGAAGCTATTGGTTGTCATTCACTGGATTATGGGGAGGCAAAGGAACGCAACTTGAAGCATTCCATTTCTGGGGTACCAGACTTGGAACAAATCCACCTGTTGATTGTTGATTTATCGGGTATAGCTGTGTCCTTCAAGGTGATGCTCCAAAGTAAAGTCCTTAAGAAACAACTTTTTTTTTGGTGGTACTGGCAATTGAACTCAGGGGCATTCTACCTCCAAGCTACATCTTCGGTCCTATTCTTTATTCTTTGTTTTGAAACAGGGTCTCACTGAGTTGCAGAGGGCCTCACTAAGCTGAGACCAGCTGCAAACTCTGATCCTCCAGTACTAGTCTCCTAAGTACCGGGATTATAAGCGTGCTCCACCACGCCTGGCTAGGAAACAACTACTTCTTACCTTGCACATCTTTCAGTTTTCCATCTCTTCTTTGTCCTACAAAACACACACAGTGTGAAAGTATCAACAACCCACAGAATAGTTGTATAATTTCTTGCTGAAGCTCTTGGGGATTGGGTGGTATAGACCTTGACTTAGGTACCTAGGTTAGTCAGTTAGATCAGAAAAAATCAAAACAAAACCCCCAAACTCTGTCCTGCATCTATCTTGTAGATTAGGATCAGAACAGAAGTGTCAAAAGGGTTTAGGGAAATAATGCTTAACTTTTGAAAAAGCTACCCACAAAGTCTGCAATATTATTTTCTTACGAAAAACAGTGTTTTCACAGGAATGCAGTTCTCGTGGGAAAATAAGTTATGGAAATTAACTATAAAATGAAGATGTTCTTACTTCTTTTATCATTCAAATCATAGGTTTAATATTTTCAATCCTTACAGACACCTTTTGAATGAAGGTGATTTTGGATAGCTTGGCTGATGGAGAGTGTGTGTATGTGGTGTGTGTGTGTGTGTGTGTGTGTGTGTGTGTGTGTGTGTGTGTTCAGAAGAATAAGGTGAACATGGATTAGATCAGGGTCACATAGCACAGAGATTACTAGTCCTTGCCAGCTCTTAGTTTTGAGCTTGGCACAACCTTAGGCAAATAACTTCATGTTTCTTTATCTGTAAAATGAGAATGGTAGTAGCACTTCCCACACAGGGCTCTTCAGACAACTGGGTGAGTTAAAACATGCAAAGCTCTTGCAGCAGAGACTGGCACATGGTAAACACCCACCTACTTTCTATCATCATCATTTTTCTCTACTCCTTACATTTGACCACTATTATTCAAGAAATGTTCTCTTCACCATCTCTACTCAGTTACTCATCAGGCCTTGCTCTTTAATCTATATAATTTATATGCTTTCTTAGGTCCTGGAATTTTTTTGTGAATTGAGATTTTCATTTTACACATTGTGATTAAGAATGTTGGGAGCCCATATACAACATTCCTCACTCCTTTCCTCCTTTTCTTTCAGGTTTGTTCAAATTAAATTTTTACATTTAAATTTTAAATTCTGCTTCTTTCATATTTACTTACATATTTCTAAATATCATGCTGTTCCTGATATTTCTCTATTTTTCAATTTTAGGTAACAATTATATTTTTTTGTGTGTATGGCACTGGGGATTAAACCCAGGATTATTTTACCTCTGAGTTATACCCCCAGCCCTATTTTATTTTTACTTGGAAACAGGGTCTCACTAGGTTCGTCTCACTACTTGCACTTGCTGAGATTGTTCTCAAACTTGTGATCTCAACTTCCCAAGTACTGGGATTACAAGCATGCACCACCATGCTGGACTCATGGTATGCTTTTTGAAACTTGGTTATCTGAAAAAGCCTTTGTTATACTTTCCAACTGGTGTGATAATTTTGATAGTTAGAAATAATTTCTCTCTCAGTTTTCCATTGTCTTCTAACTTCCAGTTGTTCAGAAGCCTAATAACACTTTGATCATTGGTCCTTTGATTTTGTTAATTTTTTTATCTTAATAATTTTTGAAGTTATTTCTTTGTCCACAGAATTCTGGAATTTTTCTAATGCTATGCTTTTTATGAAAATCTTTTTTTTCATTCTGGAAACTCATGTCCAGGTCTGGAGAATCCTATCTCTTCCCTATGTAGTCTCTTACATAGATGTGAATCCCTAAATTTTAATGTATTTTTGTGTTTTCTTCTACTTTCTGAGAAATAGTGTCCACTTCTTTTTTGACTGGGGCTTTGAATTCTCCAATCCTGCTATCGCATTGTCAAATTCTTTTATTAAAAGGCTTGTTTTAAAAACAAATTCTCCTCAGGTCTGGACCCAACCAGTACACAGCCAGTACACCTGCAGGTCCTCAGTGAATCAAGACAACCGTCCACTATGTCTGGGACTTGTGTCTGATGGTCTCATACCCACCTCATTCACAACAATCAGGGGGGCTTGTGGGAATTCTACCAGCCTCACCAGGGGTAACCCTACTAAGGATGTCTGTGGTAAGGCGGGCAGTGTAGACCTCAGAGGGAGGATAAGGGGGGAGACAAGATATCATCCCAAGGGAATGCTCCCAAGGACCTGCTCCCTTCACCTGGGCCCACCTCCCACAGTTTCCACCACCTCCAGTAATCCATTCAACTAGGATTAACCCACTGCTGAGCTCAGAGCCCTCATGGCCCAATCATTTCCCCAAAGCCCCACCTCTGAGCATTGCTGCACCGGGGACACATGAGCTTTGGGAGATATTCCAGATCCAGACCATGACATCAGCCCAGCTCTGCAGCCACCTCCTATAGAAGTGCCTGCCCCTGTCTCTTCTGATCACTGATGAGCAGCTCTACACAGACATGTCTGCCTTCAGCACTAAGGATTCTAGATCACTGAAGATTGCTGTTGTTTAATTCAGTAACTTGATTTTTTTTTAATGTTCAAAGTCTGTTTCTTATTGTTCCTTAATAAATGGGCTGAATGGCTTTATTTTTTTGACCCAAAGATAGCATTAAAATATATTTATCACTTTAAAATTATTTATTCAAATTAGTGGAAGGATGTAAGACACCATTGAATGTTTTCTCTACTAACACCCTGTATGCTTCAATAAAAAAATGCTGAGCCTCCAAAAAATGACATTGTATTTTTAGTTTAGTAGTGGGGTATTTTATTTCATACTTTAAAGTACCAATAAGAGTTCTGAGGATTTTTCTTCTGCTATTAATATGCTTTTTAAAATTATTTTGGTCTTTGACTTTTCAGTTAGAAATTGAGTAGAAGTTGCTTTGCATGGTGGCGCGCACTTGTAATCTCAGTATCTAGGAAGCTTAGACAGGAGGATTACAGGTTCGAAGCCAGCATCAACAACTTATTAAGGCTCTCCAAAACTTAGCAAGATCCTGTTTCCAAATAAATATAAATCAGGGCTGGGGATGTAGTTCAGAGGTAGATTGACCCTGAGTTCAATCCTCAGCACCACAAAGAAAAGAAAGAAAAAATGAAAGAAAGAAAGAAGAAAGGAAGGGAGGGAGGAAGGAAGAAAGGAAGGAAGGAGGGAAAGAGAGAGAGAGAAAGAAGAAAAAAGTTGAGTAGAAGCTATATATATATATATATACATATATATGTATGTATATATATGTGCATTAATGTCTATATCTGTGTTTGTGATGAAGGAAGCTGGTCTCATTGTAGGGTGATCTTGCTGGATGATTTAGGTTGGAAATCTTCAACACTGGGTATCTGTATGTCTTCTCTTGGCATACTGGGTTTCCCCAGAAAGGGGTTCTCTGTTCTGTTTGAAAGGGAATGGAGCATAAGCCATGTAGGATTCCCTCAGAGTTGACTGGGAAAAATGTTGGGAGATTTTCCTTTCTTATGTGTGTCATAGACTTCCCCATTTTCAGAAGCCAGCTAAGACTGGTGTTGAGCAGAGATTTCAATTCAGCCTTTCTGGAAGGCAAATTTAAACTTTTGTCTGGATGGACTAGGGCGAGCTGCCTGGCTGGCTGGGGTGAAGGGCAAGATGTGAGAGACCCACTTATACTTACATGGAGATTTAGTGAAGTTTAGGCTCATTCCTAGGCAAATCCTCATTTTCAGAGATACATGGTACTTCCAATTTCTGTGCTCTTTTGGGTTCGTGCAACTCAGTCCTGCTGCTAGCTGTTCTCTGCTGGCTCCTTCTAGCTAGTTAAGCTTGTAACCACTCATCCACTTGCTTACCAGCTTCCAAAATTTGACTGTAGCCAACAGCTTCTGTTCTATTTTTCTTTGGGATTTTATTAGAGAAGAACTTTTTTCTTCAATCTACCATATTTCTCTCCCCTGTTTTCCATAGCCATTCAGGTACCCTTCTCCCTAGCTCTTCAAGGACTCCCCGCTGGGCTCTAATCCTGATGAACCTGGGATTCTGTCTTCACCTTCTCAGCTCCCTATCTACAATCTTATTCTATCAGTTTCATCTTTGACATGCTGCTTTCTCAGGTGTTTAGAATATGCTGCTCCTTCTAGGATGTCTCTAGGGGCTCCTAGTTGACTTAAAAAAAAAAAATCTTCCTAGTGAGCTCAAAGTATTTAATCCATGTTTTTCCAGGGTACTTTGGCTTATTTTCATAAAACAACAAACAAAACCCAAGATTACCAGTGAGGGGATTATTAATAGCCTAGAGGAAAGTCTGTGATCCTAGAATTGACTCTTCCACCACATCACCTGGTCTATATAGTATTTATAGTCAAATGCAATGACCTTTGGTAATTCTGTCATTTAAATTGTATTTGCTTACCACCAAAGGTTACCAAAACTTGACTTCATTTAAATATTCAGGTAAGTTAGTATTTCATAAATCAGGGTCATAGGATAGCTAATTTCTACTTACTATTTTTTAGGCCTTTAATAAAAACAAAACCAGATTACTAATGACTGAATGCTTTAAAGAAATAACTCAAATTGGTTAAATGTTTACATTATAAGATGTTATCTATTTATTTAGAGGATAGTAAATTCACACAGAATGTGAAATAGCTGTCTGTAATGAGTTGTGACCACAATTTAATAACAATCTACAGATTAAAGGCTCTTCCACCCTCCATCTAATATACTCAAATCATTATCTACAGACAGTATATTCAGAGTAGCAACACATGTTAAATAATCAGGGAAAATTTTATGGTACATAAATCTTGCGCCAAATGAAATTGCACTTAAACTTTTTAAAATTAAATATAATTAAGGTTAAAATGAATATGCTAAACATATCTCACTCAATCTAGTTAGAGTAGACACAAATATTACTTACATGTGCTGGTACCTATTTAAAAAATGCCTTTCCTGTGTTATGCATGCCCTTCACGTGCTCAGCTACTAGAGCTCGCAATAGTCCCAGAATGTGGAGTTAAAGTTTAATCAGCCTTTGTTGATGCTATGCATTGTGGGGAGTGCTCTGACCTGCTGGACTTGTTCTTAATGACAGGCCATTCAGAACCAGACACCAGTCTTCCAAAACACGAGATACAGAGTGGCATGCTCTGCTCACGAGCCATTTGGGCTCCAGAGCATATACATTTGAACAGTGTTTAAATCCTTCTAGCAAAGTCTATGTCAATAGCTGTGTAGTTTAAATTTATCCTAAATTTCAAAGTCAGAAAGTGGTTTACTGCCTGTATATCCTTATATGACCTGGGATTTGGATTTTGTATTTTTGGAGTTCAAAGTCAGAAAGCTATCTCCCTATATATCTTTATACAACCTGGAATTTGGATTTTAAGTGATTTTTCAGAGCTTTATTTCAACAGTTACACTTGGGAAAAAATGAATTTTGTCTGATGATCATTTCTCTGTTAAGTTACCATTTAACCAGTCATGTAAATTAGGAGGGAAAATCTTGACTAGCAAATGCTGAGAAAACAATAACAATAAAACAATAACCAGGATGAAGCATATTGCTGTAAAACAAGCATAAATTGTTTCCTGCTCTGAACAAATTGCTACAAAATAGCTTTTATCAAGGTTAGAACAAGGAGTCAGTGACAATTTTTATTATTAATTTTCATAAAAGATTATGCTTATATTTAAAAATTATCAGACAAGCATGGTGGCACACACCTGTAATCCCAGTACTTGGGAGGCTGAGACAGGAGGATTGCAGTTTTGAGGCCAGTCTCAGTAATTTAATGATACCCTTAGCAACTTAGTGAGACCTTGTTTCAAAATAAAAAGTAAATAGTGCTGGGGATGTAGCTCTGAGGTAGAATGCCCAACACCACACATACACAGAATTTTCAATAGAATCTACATAATTTTAAAAGATTCTATAGTAGTTCATGCCAAATAATTCCTTGATAATGCTGAGATGTCCAAGAAACTTGCTTAATGTCAGAACATGTACACATCAATGAATGAATGGAATAAATGACAATATACATGGAGCGCCACTTTGTACCAAGAAATCGAGGTCTCCAAGGGAAATTAAAAATTACTCCTTCCTCATCAAAGTTGTGCACAAAGTAAGACCTAGGTACAGAAAAGGAGTAATACTGCCTTCATTTCCAGAGCACATCTTGCTTCTAGGTTGCTCCCAAGAGGAAGAGGCAGGACATGCTTGATTTGTTTTTATGACATGTATCCATCTGATAAATCACTTCCTTTAGAGCTGACTGCGTAAGAAGGCATAGAAAGCCTAAAAGCCCTCAGGGCACTTCCCCTCACACCAAGGATTCTACCTCCTGGGCGTTGCCAACTCTAGCCCCACCTCAGTTATTTAAAATGAGCTTCTATTGCATGCTTGTAGCTCGATTTCTTTCTAAGTAGATGGTAGTGAAGTGCCATCTACTTAGTATTTCTAAAAGCTTCACTGCATATATTGCACATCCTCATGTAGATGTGTTGAAGGGTAAAGGCGTTAAGTTGTGATATGATAAAGTAGCAGTCTTCCTCATCCATTGTAGGAAACACACCTATCTTCAGACGGTTCAGTGCCTTCATCAGATTTTCTAAGGGGTGTCTGATTGCAAAGGGTGAGGAAGCACTGCCCTCTCGGGAAGGCAATAACTTCCTGGACTCCTGCTTGGTGTGCACACATAGCTGTTCTCTGTCTCACAAAACATTGCTTTCCAGTTGATTTGCTGCTATGAACTCACATCCATAAAACTTACATTCAGTTTTGGATGTGGGTAGATTATAGACATTACTTAATTTTTTAGTATTCTCCTGTGGACCAAAGTCAAGCCCACCATCTATTCTAAGTATAGAGCCCAATAGAAACAAGAAGAAATGGAAAACTGGAACTTTTCCAATACTTAAGAAACTGTTTTATTAATGAGGGCTCGATGTGAAAACTTAACAATTATTATCTGGAAACCTTATTTCAATAGGGATTGATGCATATGTTGTTCACTTATGAAAACAGTTTAAACAAGATTGCTCTGCCTCTGAATATTTTTTAAGCAAGAAGAACTCAAGAGGCCATAAAACCCATATCTTGTTGCCAAGATCCTTCAAAAACTGCAATCTACACCCATGTTTACTCTTCTCTATCCAAACAAAACCACTTTTAATTTCTTTGAGACTTTTTCTTGTTGTGATCATCTGGGAACCTTAAACATTGAGTCCTTAAATTTTATCATCTAGTTATCTCCTTCCTTTTATGTTTTTTAGTCTTTTTATGTTATGAGGTTTGTAGCATATAAATAGCACTGGATGGTCTCTTTAGGTGAAAAGAATAAAATTCATTCCAAAATCATTTTAAGCAAGCACTGGACAGTTGGTGAATTAAGAAAATATGGTCCTCATAGCTGTTGGACTTCATTTAGTGGGATGGACTTTAAACACATAAAGGCATAATATGTAGGTAGTGATTGTTAGGAGCCCTGTAGAGAAAGCACACAGAGTACTATGCAAACCAGCCAAGATCCATCAACAGATGAATGGATTACAAAACTATGGGATATGTACACAATGGATTTTTTTTTTTTTTTTTTTTTTGCGGTACTGGGGATTGAACTCGGGCATTCTACCTCCGAGCTACACCCTCAGCCCTATTTTTTATTCTTTTATTTTGAAACCGAGTCTCACTAAGTTGCGGAGTGTCTCACTAGGTAGCTGAGGCTGGCCTCGAACCCGGATCCTCCGGTCTCAGCCTCCCGAATGCTGGGATTACAAGCGTGCGCCACTACGCCCGGCTCACAATGGAATTTTACTCAGCCATAAAGAAGAACAAAATCATATCATTTGCAGGGAAGTGGATGGAACTGGAAAACATTATGTTAAGTGAGATTTGTCAGTCACAAAAAGTAAAAATTTGTATGCTCTCCCTAATATGTGGAAGCTAGGGAGAAAATGGGCCATAAGAGGGACTCCAGATGAAGGAGAAATCTTAGGTGAGAAAAGAATTTGACTTAACGGAGGGTTATGGAGGGAGGGGGGACACCCTAATGCACATGATGTACTTTCACGAACATATCAAGGTCAATCACTAAACTGAGCTTGAGAAGGAGGAAGGAGGAAGGAGTGGGGCGGGAATTGGGGAAGGGTTAAATGAGAAGTGTGTGCATGTATGCCTTTATCAGTTTGTATCTAACAAAGATGTATGATTACAATGCACCAATTAAAAAAATAAAATTAAATAAAAAAACTGCATGACTGGATATAGACTGGAGAACCAGGCACGGTCCTTCTTTAGAATTATGTTCAGTTGTAATTTGAGGGCAGTAAGGAGCCATCTGCCTTGAGAAGGTGACAAGACAATTGTCTTTCATGTGATGAGGATGCATTACACCTTTCCAGGAAACCAAATGGCCTCTGATAAAGATCTTCAAAATTACACAAAATGAACATTCTTAATCTTTAAAGCTATTCAAAGTGATGATTTCAATTGAAGTGATAATAAAAGGAGGATTAATAATCATTGGAATTTTGTTACCAAAATAACTGACTGCCATCTGCAACTCTCATTAACTCCACTGCAGAGAATTCAGACAGTATTATGTATGGGTCAGAAAAACATCTCTACTGCATTGATGATGACTTCAGCTCAGTGTTATGTATGGTGTCTATGGCCTTCACAGTACGTTTGCCTTTGTCTTGCCTTTCCCAAAATATCCCTGCATTTTATTCCATTGTTTTAGAGCCTTTATTTTTATGAGTTAGAATAAAACATGACAAGTGGCATATTTTAACATTCTGATGCTTTACCCTGTACAAAATAACTCACAGTAGCACTCAACATTAGTAAAAATGAGGCATTTATTAGATAACTGAGGTCCCCAAACAATGACACACTAGCCTGGGGTACCAAAGATTTAGCTCTTTGGGGTGCATATTACAAAGCCAGGTGTGGTGGTGTACACCTATAATCCCAATACTTGGGAAGCTGAGCCAGGAGGATTGCAGGTTTGAGGACAGCCTCAGCAAGTTGTGAGACTCTCATCAACCTAGTAAAAACCTTGTTTCAAAATAAAAATCAGAGCTGGGGATATAGTTCGGAGGTAGAATGCCCCTGAGTTCAATTCCCAGTTCAATTAAAAAAAAAAAAAAAAAAAAAAAGAAAGGAAGAAAAGAAAACAAATAAAGAAATAAAGCCACTGCAAACGCAAGAAAGAATAGGTGCTATGTGCCCTAACCCTGCTTTTTCTTGCTTTTCATTCAAAGGCTACCACATTTCCATACTCTAGTTTACTTCTGCCTTAAATGGCTGTCTTCTATTTTGTCTAATTTACTCACACTTTATGTAAGTGTCTAAATGTCTTTGAAGGTAGAACACTTTATCTTGATTTTGATATTTTGAAGTATTTGTCAAAATCTTTGTATTCCTCAAAAAATAATTTGCATGATATTTTTATTTCTGTGCATATCTACACTGCTCAGCAATGATATACTGGCAGCTTGAAACCTATAGTCATAGTAGAAGCATTTAAACCACTAAAATTGGCTAACACTGAGGTTCAGGCTCCTTTCTCTCTGAGAGCTGGGTATTCAATATTTGCACATACACCACTGAGGAGTTCTCAGATTTCACCTGGGAAGCCTAAGGTATTGATCAGAACTTTTCAGAAGTGGTTGATTGAATCAAATGTAGCTAAAGAGTTGAATGTATTGAGGGTAGAACCATATTTATAAATGTGTTAAACAATGAAATTCTTGGTCCTTTGACAAGAGAATTTCAATGGAAAGGTGGGAGAAAGGACAGACTGGTCTGTTTGAAGAGTAAAGGAAAGTGAAAAAGTGTAAGTATGAAGTATAAACTATTTCAAGAAGTTTGGCTACAAGGGAAGCAGAATCTTGGGGTGGAAAACAGAAAATAGAGCATTGTTATAATCCATTTAAGGAGACCCATCTTTGACAATATATATTTTTTTCATTAATGACAACTAATCATTTATGATATTTAAAAAGTTAGTGCTTATTAAATACATGTCTTAAATTTTGGATAGGAACAGCATCCTCTAGCTAGGCCTTCCTAGGACTTCATTCAAAATATTTATAAAAAATTAAACATAGTTTCAAAGTAGAAAGAATAATTTTGTCTTAGCTGACATTGACTTGCAAAGACTTTTAATTATAAATTTGATGATACACATTAAAGAGGTGTGTTTTGGAGTTGAGTTGTGCCAAAATGACAACCAGTTATGTTTAAGCAAAGTGAAAAACTAAATGGCTTAGCAATAATGACAAGTATTATTATTAAAAAAATAGTATGGCTCGGCGTGGTGGCACATGCTTTTAATCCCAGGACTTAGGAGGCTGAGACTGGAGGATCCAGGTTCGAGGCCAGCCTCAGCTACTTAGTAAGGCCCTCCGCAACTTAGTGAAATCCTTTTCCAAAATAAAGAATAAAAAATAGGGCTGGGGATGTAGCTTGGAGGTAGAATGCCCCTGGGTTTGATTCCCCAGTACTGCAAAAAAAAAAAAAAAAAGTATACCCGAAGCTTTAAAATAATTAATTATAATGATGAAGACAGTAGCACACATTGAGTCTTACTATTGCCTAGAATTGTGGCAAGCCATGTGCTATCTTGTTTTTTTCTGCACAGAATCATCTCCAAAGCACCACGATATAGGAATGGTTAACTAGCCCCACTGTGTGGGTCATTCGATAATGGAAGTATCTTTGTCAGGTTGACAGAGATGAGGTTTGAGTCCAGCAATCTTACTGATTCCAGATGATTCTGAAAGAACAGTCGGATCCTCTCCATTTTCTAGATTTCCAGGTCGAGAAATTGGCTATGATCTCCCCTTCCCCAATCCTGGGTTCCACTTCATCTTATCTTGTCACTAAGCAGCACAGTGTCTGTATCTAGCATGCCTTTAACAAATATACGTTGTACTCAACAGTTATTTTAGTGCTAGGATAGGACCTGCCTTGATTTCTAAAATTATTTTCACAGAAAACATAGTATTTATACAGTATTAAATTCTAGGTAGCAAAGTCAACATTCAGAAAAATCTGAATGAAGTTCTAAGACTTCAGGAATGTTGTTATTGTAGCCTACCTGGGAACTTTGCCTAAAATCTGAGCCCCACCCCTCTCATTCCTCTCTGAATATATGTCCTTCTTGCAAAGCTGCTCCAGGCTTATCTTCTCAAATGTAATCAATTGGCAGGTGAGTAAAAAAAAAAAAGAAAGAAAAAAGACTCAACATTCCTTGAAACCAGAGACAAAAAGACAATCATTATAAGTTTAAAAGAAAGAGAATGTGGCTGAGAACACTTCTGATAGAGTATCTGTGAGGTTACTCATGTATTCTTGGCCTCTGTGCATATTAATTTCCAATGTGATTTCGCTATTAAGTGAAAGAAGATAGCTATTATATCTGATCCAAAATAATTCTACGTGTTAAAAAAACTCCAAGATTAAAAAAAAAATACTGTGGTGGAGGAATAGGAAACATGAAAAGAGAATTTGGCTGGACAGACTCCATTGGCTCAGTTAAGTCTGGCATATTATTCAATGTAGTACTTACTCCTCAGTACCAAGGAACCTTGGTTCTGACTTGGATTGTCATGTATCCTTGCTGTAACAGGATGACTCGAGGTCTCTATGACCACTGCTAAATGAGGAAGATATGCCCAGGAAATCTCCAAGGGGTCTGGGACTTTGTCATGGAAATTTGTAGAACTTTCTTTTTTTCTTTCTTTTCTTTTTTTTTTTGGTATTGGGAATGAATCCAGGGACATTCTACCTCCAAGCAAAACCCCCAGGCTTTTTTACTTTTTATTTTGAAATAGGGTCTTGCTAAGTTGCTGAGGCTGGCCTTGAACCTGTGACCCTCCTGTCTCAGCCTCCCAAATACTGGGATTACATGTGTGCGCCACCACACCAGGCCCATGTGTTTAACTTTTGAGACAGATACTGTATAAGGCCCACTAATATAAGGTGTTTCATTTCATTGAACATTGTTTTGTGGAACCCTGAGATTTGACTTTTGGAACACAAATAGATGGTTATTTGGGTTGCAAGGAACAACAAATCTCCCTGGCTACTCAAAGGAATGTTCTTAGAAATTTGTGAATGAAGACTCTTGGATAAGACCTTCAGAAACAGCTCTGGTATCCTATCTCTACTTTAGCTTTCTCTCTGTCTCTGTCTCTGTCTCTGTCTCTCTCTCTCTCTCCCTCTCTCTCCCTCTTTCTCTTTCTCTCTCCTCTCTCTCTAGCTGAGCTACACCCCCAGTCTTATTTTATTTTTTGTTTTGAAACAGGGTCTTGCTAGGTTGCTGAGAGTCTCTCTATGTTGCTGAGGCTGTCCTTTACCCTGCAGTGCTCCTATCTCAGCTTCCCAAGGACTGGAATTATAGGCTCATGTCACCATGCCTGGCCTCTACCTTTTACAGGACTCAACTCTCTTAAGTTCTGCATCTTCTTACTCATCTTTCATTTCCCTCTTAGCTGTCAGATCAAAGAGATCATTCTCTACCCTATCTGCATTTTCCCTACATAAAGCTCCTCTGAATCATTCAGCTCATTCATAATTATTGCATGACTTATAACCTCTTTTTTCATAAGCTTTTTGTTTCTTTTCCAGTCTCCTACTGTACAATTCTTGTAATGTGCCTCTATTCAAGTTTCCCAGGGGGCAATCTTACTGCTCTAACCTTTCTTATTTGGAAAGGGTTTTCTGAGCTCGGGTCACATCCTAACTATAGGTATGCCTATAGATTAACTATCTTTAAGTCAGATGCCCAACCTGGTTCAGTAAGTTAAGACCATGATTAGGTTTTAGGACAGTTCAGTGTGAAAGAATAATCTTTTCAATTAGTGGTGCTGGAGAACTGGATATCTCTGTGCAAAAGAATGAAATTGGAGCTTTACCTCATACCATCTATAGCAATTAGCTCAAAATGGATAAAGAACCTAAATGTATGGTATTAAGCTATAGAATTCTTAGAAGAAAATATGGGCACAAATGTTTGTGACCTTGGAGTAGGCAATGGTTTCTTTACTTTTTTTGTTGTTGTTCTAGGGATTGAAGTCAGGGGCAGTCTACCTCTAAGATAAACTCCTAGCCCTATGTATTTTTTATTTTGAAACAGGATCTCACTAAGTTGCTGAGGCATCCTCCTGTCTCAGGCTCCCAAGTGCTGGAATTAGAGGTGTGTGCCACCACACATGGCTTACTGATGTTTTATTTATGAAACTAGACATCTTCAGAATCAAAATCTTTGTTGCTACAAAGGACACCATCAAGAAAGTAAAAGAACAGCACACATGGAAGGGGAGGGAATATTTGCAAATCACATATCTGATAAGAGATATGTATATAGAATATAGACAGAATTTTTACGAGAGTAATAAAAAACAAATATCCAATTAAAAGGGCAAAAGAGTTAGGTATGGTGGTGCATTCCTGTAAATCTCAGTATTTGGGAGGCTGAAACAAGAGGCCTGTAGGTTCTAGACCAGCCTCAACAACTTAGTATTTTCCTCAGCAACTTAGTGAGGTCCTGTTCCAAAATTAAAAAATAAAATAGTCATGGGGGTGTAGCACAGACATAGAATACCCTTGGGTTCAATCCTTGGTACTATAAAAAGGGAAAAAGATATTAATATAAATTTCCCCAAAGAAGATATTCAAAAGGTCAATGAGCACACTGCAAGATGCTCAACAAATTATCTATTAGGGAAATGCAAATCAAAACCAAAATGAGATATCACTTCACACCCACTAGGATGGCTATCTTAAAAAAGACAGGAGAAACAAGTATTACTGACGCTGGGCAAATATCAGAGCCTCCTACACTGCTGGTGAGAGGATAAGATGATGCAGCCATATTTGGAAAACATTTTGACAATTTCACAAAAGACTAAATATAAAGTTATAATGTGGTCCAGCAGTATACCTCCTGTAGGTATATTTTAAATGAAACAAAAGCACATATCTACACAAAAAGTTGCATGTAAATGTTCATAGCAGTATTACTCAAAATAATAAAAAGTAGAAACAATCCAAATGCCTATGACAATTAGAAGGCAGTTAATCTACAGCAAGAATATTTTTCCAGCAATAAGAATAAATGATGTGCTGATGCATGCTACATCGTGGAGAGACCTTCAAAGTATCATGCTAAGTGAAAAAAAGCCAGTCACTAACGATAACATATCATCTGAGATCATTTATGTTAGATGTTCCAAATTGGCAAATATATAAAAGAAGTGAGATTAATGACTTCCTAGGCTCGGGGGAGATGAGGAGGTGTGTTGAGGGTGGAAACTAAAGAATACGCTGTTTCTTTTGGAGACAGTGAGGAGGACTATCTTCGATTGTGATAAAGGTTGAACACCTCTGTTAACATATTGCAAGCTGTTGAATTCCATACTTTAAGTGGGCACAATGTAGCAGGTGCATTGTATCTTGATAAAGCTGTTTTTAATACGTACAATGTTGAATATATCTATTTAGGATTATTTTTCAGTATGTTCTTCCTCCATTTGCCAGCATCAGTGCTATCACCCAGGCTTAAACCTTTAAATACATCTTAAATTATCCTCTCTCACTTGCCCCCACTGCCACTGAACAACATCCATTCCATCGTTTAGACTCTATCTCCTATCTCCTTCATATTTCTGAATCTCTCCTTGCACTCCATTTTAATTCTTATTGGTTAAATGTAGGCTGCAATCATTCTCCCTGGATTACCAAGTCCCTTTTCTGGCTGCTTCCATAGTCTCTAACCTGGGCCTCCTTGTGCTGCCGCAGCGATGTTCTTTCTATGATGTCAATGTGATTGTGTCTGCAGCAACTGTTTATCAGGCACCCATGACTCTAAACCTTTCAGGATACAGCCCCAAGTCGCTGAGTTTTGTGTGGGTGACTCTTTGTGAACTGGTGACGCCTGTCTTTTCTCCTCCTCAAGCTAACCTGTCTCTCTAGTTATAGGGACCTACTTACAGCATCTCGAACTCGGCATTTAATTTTAAATCTGCAGCTACTGGCATATTTACATGATATAAAAAGGTAAAATAAATAAGAATTTATTGCAGACAGGAATATTACTATATTCATCCAATGATTCATACATTGGATATATTAAAAAACTTTTATAAATAGTTGTCTGCTAATTAGAGACTTTATTAGGTTCTAGTCCCCAAAAGAACACAATCAAGTATCCTGTGGGTTGAGTGTTTGTACTTGCATATTATATACATACTTCTTGGTGTGTTATCATGAGATAGGTATGAACTGGTATTGGGAGGAAAAGGGCTATTGAGAGAAAGAAGCCAACATGAGTAACACTTGTCATGGGTGTGAACAGAAAACTATGCACCACCCAGAAGCCATTCTCTCTGAGCTTTGAACAGAGGCAAGCACACTTGTCAGCACTTTGTAAATATTAAAGATCCATAGGAACAAATTATTACTCACATTAAGTGGATTCTCACTGTGTTAGAACATTTTTTAGTTGCTTAAGGTGGTGCCTTATGAAACTAATCCTTCCAGTCTTTAGGTGTTTTTGTTATCAGCAGCATAGATCTTTGCTTATGCTAGTAACTAGATTGCTTGAGCTATATCATGATCAATAGCCAGGTTTTCTTTCTGTTCATTCATTCAGTTTTATTCTTTTTGACTATAAAAATGACTTATATGTGAATTGTTCCAGGGTAACCCATTTCGGTTTGGCCATAAAGGTGGTTACTAATTTATAATAACTCAGATGACTGAAATGTGAAGGTGGATGGCACTCCAAGCACATTTTTAAACTCTCTTATAACTGAGTAAGGTTGAGTCGTTCCATGATTAACCATTTTTAAATAGCTAAATTAATCAGATTCAGCCACACTAATGATCATTTCAGGAGTGTCATTTAATATGCTTTGAATCAAAAGCCAGTTTAACTCAAACAGATGATTGTTGGGTATCTCTGGCTTCTCCCATCAGTCAGGGGTCACGATGTTCTAGTGATTGCTCTATTTATTTTGCATAGTTATGTATCTTATTGTTGAAGATCATGAAAACTGAAACTCTGAGATACCCTGTAAAAGGGTTGTTATCCAATGTGTACGCAGAAATGAGAAAATAAATAGAAACAACTATTTATTAGCCAGATGAATAGGAGAAAATGTAATTCCAGGCAATTGAATTGCATTTTTTACTAATTCTCAGAAATGGAGACAAAATGTTCTCTTTTGCACATTGCTCTAACGGTCAACAAATGAGGATTCTCCTGTTTCAGAAACAGAGTAAATTTTAGAGGGAAGGCCTCCCCACCCTATTTCTTTCTATCCTCATGCATTAATACATGACTTCAAGGCCAAGTAAAAAAGTATTTGAGCAACTGTCTTTCTTTTCAATGGGAGTGTCTTTGAGTGTCTAAAGAAAGGATCACCCCTGAGACACCAAGTCTCTATAATTAGGATTGATATGTCAACAGCAAGTATCATATAATCTCTATGTCTATCACAGGAGAGTGAGGCACTTTCAAAGACATTCCAAATGGTTTATGTTATCTTTATGTCTCAGCATGAAAATACATGTACGCACGCGCACGTGCACGCACACACGCACGCGCGCACACACACACACATACACACACATCATGCAAGCACACACTTTCTGATACACACAGCTTGTGCCACCCCCAAGCACACATACATTCTGCTATAAAGTACTATTTCTTGAAGACACACTTCTTTTTTTATTGATGCATTGTAATCATAAATTATGAAGTTCAGAGTAATAGAAGCATACATGCACACAGCACTCAAATGTCTCCCTGTCTTTCTTCTCTAGATGTCTTGGGAAAGTTTTGAGAAACTTTGGCATCAAGAACTAATCTTTATCTTATTTGACCCTTTTGAAAAAAATAGACTCTAAAAAAACTATAATGCCTTACTTAATTACAGTCATTTAAATCTACTGAATACATTTGTATATATGGAATACAAAATTGTAGAAAATGAGCATGGGATTTGCCTATTTTTAATGATTTTATTGGTACTTTGAAATTTCACATTGTAGTGAGGTTCAAAGTGACATAAACATACTTTTTTTTAAATTTTAAAATTAAATTTTAAGCTCAATATAGCACTGCTATTGGATACTTATCTCTTTTTAATTTTTATAAGACGTGTATAATTAGCGTAAAAGAGAACATTTCTCCTTTTCCTTTATGGCACGGTATCAACAGAACAAAGTCAAATTTTTAAAATGTGGTAAGTCCAACTTAAAAACTATGGTTATCTTTATGTGTAAAACTGGTTTTTCTAGATTCCAGCTGTATAAGTGAGTTGCAAAGCAATGAACCAAATGATTTAAAAATTATCTGATTTTGTACCAGCAGTGGTAATTTGGTCTACTTATGTTATTTTAAATTTACATTGAAATTTTCCCCTCTTGTGTCTTTAAACCCTCTTTCTAAATGGATATTTATTTTATTTATTTTTGTAGTACTGGAGATTGAACCCAGAAGCATTCTACCTCAGCTCTATTTTATTTTTATTTTGAAACAGAGTCTCGTTAGGTTGATGAGAGTCTAACTACTTGCTGAAGCTGCCTCAAACCTGAGATACTCCTGTCTCAAGTACTGGAATTGTAGGCGTGCGCCACCGCGCTCAGCTTAAATGGATCTTTAAATAATATCAACCATTTTTAATCTTCTCATTATTTCTCTCCTAAATTTCATAATTGTGAAATTGATGCACATTTTCCAATATTTTAAAATGCTCATGGAATTGGAATTTCTGCTATAAGAGAAATCAAACCACTGATAACAAAAAGCACTTAGTTATCCAACCACTATCCTTTGTAAAGTCCCTTACAGTTTTATGCACTGAGCACAAAAGGAAATACTCTGGGAGCTAATGGAAACACAGGCATGCCCAGTGCTGTTTGTAAAGGGTAACATATATATGGAAAAGATATCACATCACACCAAATGACAATGCATTCTCACTATCCTATCACATTCATGTTTTTTTTTTTTTTTGCTTTTTACAGCTCATGTGACTATTAAACACAATTTTATTTATTATAAAATATTTATTGCCTTTATCTCCCAATAAAATATTAACTCTCTGAGAGTAAACTTTAATTTCTCATTATAATTGTTAAAGACCCAGGACCTAGAACAACACCTGTCACATAATGTTTGTACAACAAATATTTGTTGGATGGATGAACTAATGAACAAATGAGTCAATCAGTCAGTGAAGGTGTACAAAATCAGGTATGGAAGTTTTCACACTAGGGTAGTGAGGTGGCAGTGATATTTGAGTTCTCATCTTTTGAATGACAAGCTAGCATTTTTCCTGGTGAGCAAAAGAGAAAAATATCCTAGGTAGAGGAAAAAGAAGGTGCAGGTCAATTAGAGTAAGAAAGACCTGGTATATTTGAGAACTAAGTGTCATACTCTCAGGTTAGCTAAAGGAGAAACTGCATCAGGAAATACTTGAATGAGACAGTCAGAAGAAAAGGAGGGGAAATGAATGAACTAGGGGATATAGTGATGATGTAATATATGGAAATGAGCATTTTAGTAAGTTTATTAAGTTCCTGATAGTATGACTGGTCATAATTTTCATATGCTGTGATGCAATATTATTATTTGTTCTTATTCTATCCTTTTACTCTTGTAGTATACTTTTAGATCTTTTTCCAGTTCTTTTATTATTAAAAGTCATTCAACCCTTTTATCAGAGGAGCCAATTGTCATTCAAAAGCTATGCATAGTTTTCATGTCTTTCAGTCTTTTACCAAGACAGCAGGAACACCCTTGCCCACCGTCATTTATTTCAGTCATCATTATATGCCAAACATGGATCAAGATCATAGGTCAGCAATTTTTTTTTTCTTTTATGGTACTGGGGATTGAACCCAGGGGCCTTCTGCCTTTGAGCTACTTCTCCAGACCTTTTGTTTTATTTTTTATTTTGAAACATAATATGTTGCTGAGAGTCTTGCTAAATTGCTGAGGCTGGCCTTAAACCTGAGATCCTCCTGTCTCAGCCTCCCAAATACTAGGATTACAGGTATGTGCCACAATACCCTACCAATAAATGATTTTTAAAAAAATAAAGTTTGGCTTTACAGAACATATAACATCTGTCTTAATGGCTCAACTCTTCCACAGAAAGGGCGACAGTAGCCATGGATGATACATAAGTAAATGAGTGAGATTTTTCCCCAGTAATATTTATTATGGACACAAGAATTTGAATGCCATTTATTTTCATACATCACAAGCTATTTCTCTTCTTTAGACTTTTCCCAATCACCTGAAAATATAAAACGGTTTTTAGTTCATAAACCACTTCAGAACAGGTGGTAAAAATGTGGCCTGGGACTCTAGTTTGCAGATCCCAACCTGGGACTGTAGGAATACAACCAACAACAACAATCTCTCTACCCTGGATGTTTACATTTTAGTTGGGAGAGGCAGTCTGAAGTTTGAAGAAGATTATAGATACTATGATAAAAACAAAGGAGGGCAAGGAGGATGGGGTTGATACAGTTGTGTGTGAGCCTGGGTAGGGGTGTGTGTGTGTGTGTGTGTGTGTGTGTGTGTCTGTGTCTGTGTCTGTGTAATATTTTCAATAGCATTGTCAGGGAAGACTTCTTTTCCTAGTGACATTGGACCTGAATGAAATGAGGGAGGACACCTGTGGGAAGAGGGCTCAGGCAGAAGAAAGAGTAAATAGTAAAGTCTGGAGGCAGGTTCTTGCTTAGAATGTTCTAGAAATGGAAGTAAGTGGCAACAAAGATGCAACGAGGAGGGGTAAACAAGGAGAAGACAACACCTGTGAACACAAAGAGAGGACTAAAGATGAGGATGAGCAGGCATGGTAATGATGCACAACTGTAGTCCCAGTATTTGGGAAACTGAGTCAGGAGGGCCACAGGTTTGAGGCCAGCCTCAGCAACTTAGTGAGGCCCTCAGGAACTTAGTGAGATTCTGGATCAAAATAAAAAATAAAATAGAGCTGAGGTTGAAGCTTGAAGGTAGAGCACCCCTGGGATATAGAAGTAGTCCTTCATCCCTGGATCCAGTCATCTCTGAAGCAGGGCTCTGCTTTGGGCAAGAGAGGGCCCCTTAGTCTTTAAACCAGTTGGATTGTGCTTCTTCACAATTAAAAGACTAATGTTGTCTAAGTATTTAAAATTGAGAAATTCACAAAGATGCATGTATTCTCAGAGCTGACATTTCTAGGTAATTGAAGTCCCCAGATACAATCAGGAGCTCAAAGTCTCCCTTCTCTGACTCTTCCACTTTCTCTCCACCCAGCTCAAGAGTCAGTTACTTGATTTCACAGTACAAAGTGGATTTGGAAAAGAAAATCTATAATGACTGAACCTTCAATAGGCACTTAGTATGTTTTCAGTAGGTGAGTAAAAAAAAAATGATCAAAAGAATGAATAAATCCCTGTCTTAACTTTAAAAATAAAAAGCACAATTCATTCGTAAGAGAAAAAAAATTCATTCTTATTTTAGGAAAACATGCATGAGCATGCTATGATGCTCTCTTATCTTGAAGACGCTAGTTAATGTTTACTGTGCACACGTCTGTCTATTCTAATGTACAGCTGACTCTGGCCCACTGCTCCCCAATCATAGTACCAAGCCAGTGGAATGGCACACTGTATCAGAGATGGAACCCAGTGCAGTGAAGCATATCTTCTCTCACACTCATGTTTAAAATTTGGTGAATTATATATGGCATAATATTCACCATTTTATCCATTTTTTAAGTGTGCAATTCAGTGGGATTAAGCACATTCATGCTGCTGTACAATGAACACCACCACCCATCTCCAGAACACTTTTATCTTCCCAAACTGGAACTCTGCACTCATTAAACAATGACTTTCCAGTCTCCACTCCCCCCAGGTGCTGGGAATGGCCATTCCACCTTCAGTCTCTATGGATTCAGGTCCTCCAGGTACCTTATATAGATTATAACTACTTCAGATTACCATATATTGACTGGCTTATTTCACTCATATAATGTTTGTGGGATTTATCATCCATACTGTAGCATGCATCAGAATTTCCTTCTTTTTTAAAGCTGAAGAGTATTCCATTGTAGGTAAGATACAACAGGTTGTTTTATCCATTCATTAGTAGATGAGCACTTGAATTATTTCTACCTTCTGGTTATTATGAATAATACTGCTATAAGCATGGGTATATATATTTGAGCTCATGCTTTCAATTATTTTCAGTAAATCCCTAGAAGTGGAATTCCTGGATCATATAACAATTTTATTTTTATTTTTTCTCATGACCATGTCTATACCGTCTTCCTTCCATTTTTTTAGTGTGTTTATTTTCTTTTTCATTCAGTGGCACTGAAACTTGAATCTAATGAAGCAATATTTCAGTTATTTTAGGAAGTAAATATAAAAATTAAGTTGGGTTGGCAATTAGCAAATCTGCTGCAAAGTACACATGATCCACTTATTTCAAATGAACCATTATAGCGAGTCATGGAAACTTCATCCTGAGAGGAACTTCTGAAGGAGATGTGGTTGTTTTTGGAAACTTGAACTGAAACAGAAAAAAAAAAAAAAAAGCAAACATAAAAGACCACCCAGAATAAATTAAATAACAATTACTAAAGCTAAAAGGGATTTTAATATATTTTGGAGGGAAAAGGATGTTGTTATTATTAGTTTTGGATTTACAACACAGGTTCTTCTGTGCCTACAGCCTAGTCTAGTAGTACAAGTCTTCCTTTGGACTTGTGTACACATAAATTGCTGATAGTAATAATTAGTGTAAATGTAAGCCACATCTATATTTGCTTACTTTGTACCAATTACAATGCACGACTTTACACATGGCTGCAGGAAACACAATAGATTAAAAGGTATCTTTTAATGATTATCACTGTAGTAGTGTCTGCTGCTGCCATCAATATTCTTCCCCCCTCTTTTTTTCTTTTTGTACTAGGGATTGAACTCAGGGACATTCTACCTCTGAGCTACACCTCAGCACTATTTTGTTTTTATTTTGAAACAGGGTCTCACTAGGTTGACATGAGTCTCACTACTTGCTGAGGCTGTCTTCGAACCTGTGATCCTCCTGTCTCAGCTTCCTAAGTACTGGGATTACAAGTGTGTATTCTTTCCTTTTTAACAAAAACATCCTGAGTTTTCACTGGGAATATGACTGTCCAAATGGATTCCAAGTAGGAAATGGGCCTTACTGGGAGGGTAGAAAATGAATATATGACATTATAGAAAAGAAATAAACTTTGAACTTGTTTAAAAACCATGGACTAAGAGTAGTGAATTGCTCTTCCTTGAATATACAGTGCTTTCACAATTTTGTCTTTGCATATCTTCTGAATTGTATAAACATGGAGCCTTCTATATTTGATAAAATTCTATTCATTCCTCAAGACTCTTTATAAGGATTAATGTCTTGTGAAGTCATTCCTGATTCAATCAAGCTCAGTTAAAGATCACTTCTCTGTACTGCATGATGACATTCACATATTTATATCACAGCACTTATCATACTGTGCAAAAGACTAAGCTTTATGAAGTTAGAGAGCTAACTTCTAATCCTAGCACTCAGGAGAGTGCCTGGCATAATTAGGCACTCACTGAAAATCTGTTGGATAAAAGAATAAAGGATTATAATAAGATATGGCTAGTAGATTAAAATCAAATGTGAAATTAATATAGCTTATTATACAATCATATTAGAAATGAGAAAATGAAAAATAACTATTGTATTATTATATTTTCTATATTTATACATATTGAAAAATATCAGTGTTGCTGGCATGATGGTACACCTCTATAATCCCAGTCTTGGGAAGTTGAGACAGGAGATTTGCAGGTTCAAGGCCAGCCTCAGCAACTTAGCAAGACCGTATTTCCAAATAAATAAAATAGGACTGGGAGTATAGCTCAGAGGTATAATGTCCCTGGGTTCAATCCCCAGTACCAAAACAAGCAACAAAAAAATAAATAAACACCAGTGTTTTCATACCTAGCTAAATGTTTATTTTTTTAAATTTTTTTATTTTTTGCGGTACTGGGGATTGAACTCAGGGGCATTCTACCTCCGAGCTATACCCCCAGCCCTATTTTTTATTCTTTATTTTGAAACCAAGTCTCACTAAGTTGCAGAGGGCCTCACTAGATAGCTGAGACTGGCTGCGAACCCGGATCCTCTGGTCTCAGCCTCCCGAATGCTGGGATTACAAGTGTGCGCCATCTCGCCCGGCTCCTAGCTAAATGTGTAAATGAGCCTACTAACAATAAGATTATATCTATATGTAGAAAAGATAATTTATTTATTTATTTTTTCAGCACAGATGTTTATACATTTCTTGAATACAACAGAGTTTCATAGACATTTATGATATATCAATCATTGTCAGAACACAAATAGCACCACTTCTTCATTTTACACGTATTGCCCACATTCTTAACATAGCCTGGTAAAGCAAACTTTCTAGAGTCATAAAACCATACTCCTTTAGGGTCATATATTTACTTTCTAAGAAGTAGGAGGGTCTTTCATCTACGCATCCTAGGAGCAATCTCCAGACTTCGAGACGCCAATGTAGCCATAGCAGAAGAGTCAGTATAATTACTCATATATGCAGATAGCAACTGCCAGGGGGGAAAGGGCCCAGCTGGGCTCCTACAACTCCCTCATTTTTATTTTAAAATGCACAAAGGGCTGTGCCTGTCTTAGATCGTTTCCTAGCAGGTGCTTAATCTTACCCGTCATGGGGTCTTGATGAGTCATTCAACGAGCCCTGTCTTAGGTTGATATTGCCCTGAGAAAATCGAACCTGTCATTGACTACCAGGCCCTGTGTGAGGCAGTGCTTGCATTTTTATTCCATGGAAATCTGCTCATATACCAACATAGGCATTGATCACAAGTTGTACAACGAGTGGTAGAATGCATAAGCCTAGAATGACTATTGCTGCTAATCCAATAATTCCTCCCAGCAAGGAGGTGAACGAGGGCCAGGTAGGCACCAAGGATTGAAGCCGATCTACAAATGTCTTAGCTGTTTCTGCCACTTTAATAGAAATGGACTCCCTATTACGTAGATCAAAAATCTCCTGGTGTAACTTTAACAAATCTAGAAAAAATAATTTAACTAGTGATAAGAAAATACATTTTTGTTTATTGAATATTATAATTCTTTATAGAACAAAAAATGTAGAGACTGAATTTCAAAATGTGAACAAAATAACTCATACTAAATGTTTGAGTTTTTATGTGATTGAATGTTTTTATAAAAAAAAAAAAAAGAAAGAGAAAAAGTTGGTCTGGTTTCTCTTTTAGAATTTCTCTCATTTCCAAAAGTTAAGTCATTTGGCAATGCCAGAAACTTATGAAATATTAATACAAATCTGTAAAACAAATTGTTGCAAGCTATCTACTGGAATTGTCTTTATGGAATGAGGGCTATTGATAACTAATGGTGTTAATTAATGTGAATTAGTTTCTAAAAGAGAGTTGACATTATTGATCTAACAGAATCACCTTTTCAGAATGCACTATTTTAAAAACAAATTAAGCAAATTTCCTACATGACACAGCTGCTATGGCTAAGTGATCTTTCCTTTCACTGGTGCCCCCCCCAAATGGGTCAGAAGCAGCTTCTACTGGGGGCCTAGTAAGCATACTACATCATAGCAATCTTGGATTGGATACTCTTTTAGAAGGCTAGATGGTAAAAATTGACCCTGTGACTTTATGGTGCAATTAACCCTAAATTTTTAATGTTCAATAAAAATAGAAACTTAACATTTGAGGTTTTTATTCTTTTCTTCATTTCCCATGAAGAAATAATACTCAGAGAGTTCTTTTGAGGCATATTCAATAACATTACATAATTAAATAGTAAATATGAAAAAATAAAGTAAACTTCAATATTAACACAATTATTTAATATTTGAAAGGTCACATCTTTCAACACACATTTAAAAAAATTCAAAAACATATTGGAAAGTCCAAAAAATTTTGCAGAAAAGCTCTGAATACCTACTATCTAGCGTCTACCATCTGTCTTATTATACTTGCTATACCATTTTGTTTAATCCTAAGCATGCATTTGTTGAATGTTACTAAATGCATATATATATACATATATATGTAATGAATACATATACATAACTACATAACCAAAACTCTTACCAAAATTAGAACATGCCTTCTTATCTAACCACAATTTATATCCAAAGTAATTCTTGAAAAATGGTGAGATACTGGATATCTGTATTCTTACCACAAAAGTAGTAATTATGTGAGATGATATATATGGTAATTAGCTAGATTTAGTCACTGCAACGTGCATACATACGTCAAAGCATCATGTTGCACGTGATAGATAAAATTTTATCTGTCAATTAAAAAATACATAGAAAAAGAGATAACATGCCCAGCTTTATAGGGAGTTTCCTTACACCTTTTCCAGTAAATTTCTGCTATCTCTTCTCTAGAAGCAACTGCTATCCTGAGGTTTTTCCTCCAAAGAGTAGTTTTGATTATTCTGGGACTGGGTAATTTATAAAGAAATTTATTACTTATAGTTCTAGAGCTGTCTTGGACTGCTCAGCTCCAAGACAGAAGGGCTGCATGTGAGAGCCAGCATGCTTTGTCATAATATAGCAGAAGTAAGGAGAGAAGGGGGGAGGCAGGAGGGAGAATATGAATTTGAAGTTGTGTGTGTGTGTGTGTGTGTGTGTGTGTGTGTGTGTGTGTGAAACAGAGAGAGAGGGAGTGGCTCACTTTTGTGACAGTGCTACTCTGGTAATACTAATTTAACCTCTCATTGATGGCATTAGTCCATTCATGATGTGGGAGCCTTCTTGACCTAATCATCTCCCCCCCCCCATACCATCACAATGACAATTAAATTTCCATATGAGCTTTGGAGGAGACCTTCAAACCATAGTAGTAGTGTTCTATGTCTGGCTTCCTTCACAGCATTACGTTTTTATGAATTGCCCATGTCATTGACTGGATAAGTAGTTCAGGGCTTTTGATCTCAGAGCTGTAGTCAACTGTCAGGGTATGCAAATTTATTTAACTGTTATTTAGATCCAAGGTTTTTTTTTCCTGTCTTTTTGCTATTATGAAGAAAAGGGCTACTACCAACAGTTATATAAGAATTTTTGTGAACATTTGCTTTTCCTTTTCTTTTTATGGAGGATACTGTGATGGGGGTTACTGGGAATAAGAACCCACTCAGAAGGCACTTTTTGGAACCTCTGCTGGCACTGTGAGAATTTGATTGATCCTCCACATTACTGGCTAGGACAGCTCTTGTTTCTGACAGGTTCTCTTCCCAGGATTGGACTCATGATTCATCTCTCTCCCTTACCTAGATGCAGTACAACCTGAATCCCATAAAACCAGCACATTCAGTTTTCACTCCTAAAGCTGCAGTCCATCCCACTTCTTTAGGCTGCATGTTGACTTGGAGAATGAGCCTGGAGAATTGACTCCCTTGTGTGCTCCTTGGCTCAGAGGTTATGTCTCTTGTCATGTTCTCATATCCTCCTCACATCCAGCCTGACATTCAGCAGACATCAAGTCATGGTCGGCAAAAACAAAACAAAACAAACAAACAACAACAACAACAAAACAAACCAAAACTCCTCTGGATACCCAAGTGTAACATTAAGAATCTCAGTCCTATAGATTCTAGTTTGTAGAATAACTATTATTCAAATAAGTCAAGGGAAAGTTCAGAGAAGGCAGTAAAAAACATTTGCTAGCTCTAGAATAATGCACAGGCAAGATATTCTATTTGATTAATGCATTTGGACATTAAAGAGGTGAGCCTTAAAGATTTGGATAAAGTTTATTAATGTGCTAAATACTCTGTTTTCTTCCTTTCCATCAATAGCACTTATGATAATGCATTATATGCATTAGATATTCAGTGTATGCCTGTAGCTCTTATTAATAAATAATGGATGTTAAGTAGATTTTCTCCAAATTGCACATGTTAAGACACATGATAAGTTTAAGCTGCAGCTGGTCAGAGAGCTGTCAGATGTGAGAAATGCACACAAGTATCAAGTATCTGAATGTGTGGGAGCTGCCAGTTTAAGTGTCATGTACTGGCGTGAGTGGACGAGAGACTATCCATAGCAAGTGAGAAAATGTTTTCTTCTCATAGTCCGGTCTGGCAGGAAGAACCATGAAAATAAGCAAGGGCAAAGTTATTTACAGGAAACAGAAGCTATAATTGTATAGGGCTATCATGCTTTTGTTGAAGTTAATTATTTCGATGGATTTAGCTAGTGAGTGCCATACAAATGCAGAGGAAGATTTTCCATCCTTTATTTTTTGTGTGAAAGCATATATATATGTGTGTGTATACATATGGCGAATTAAGAAGAGAAAGCCGTTTATCTTTAATTATTAATTACTACCACCAGATTTATTAATTTCACTCTAGATTAAAGACTCAAATAGTATGTATTTTATCAAAGTACAGACAGTAAGAAACAGGGACAGAGAGAGATGGCAAAGGTCCAAGCATGTACTCAGCAAAAGAGAAGGGAAGTTTAGATGAAGTGTGACAGGAGCTTTTAAACGGCTGAAGCATGCATACAGCTGGAGCACATGTATCACTGTCTCTGACCAGGATGTGGCAGACAGCCTCCCTCTATCCAGACTCAGCGCCTGTCCTGTCCTGAAGGCTTCTGTGACTGTGGCTCAAGGGTAACTTTTCCAAATAGCTGTCTTGGGAAAATAACAGCAGTAGTAATATATACTAAGTAGCACACATACATGCCATTTGACATTTTGTGTATTACCATCAAAGTTGGAACACTGATCCTATAATTGTCTTTGGATAGGGGATGGCTGGCTTCCAGAGAAGATAATGATTTAAGCTTTGGTGGTATTAGGTTTGAGGTAATTGTGAAATAAGGTACATGTCTCAAAAGTAAAATGCATTTGTAGGAACATTTCATTAAACCTCAGATTAAAAGTAAAGATTATAGATAGAGAGTTGAGTTTCAAGATGGTAAAACAGTTTTGCGACTAGAAGTGTTTGAGAAGTTCTAACCTCAGAATCTGGTTCTAAACAATGTGAGGAAAATGTAAAGAAATGTCAGGGCTTTTTATGCTGCCTGGCCGATAAAACATGGTAGCAAGATGGACATGGTGGCACATGCCTGTAATTCCAGTACTTGGGAAGCTGAGACAGGAGGATCACAGGTTCAAAGTCAGCCTCAGCAACTTGGTGAGGCTCTCAGGAACTTGATGAGATCTTGTTTTCAAATAAAAAATAAAATGGGGTGGGGAGTGTAGCTCCAAGTAGAACCCTGCTGAGTTCAATCCCCAGCACTATCAAAACAAAAATGAACAAATGAAAAAAAGTGGTGGCATCATGGAGTGTTGCAGAAATGTGTAAGCCATAATCGAAAGTCCCTTTTACTTTTTGTCACTGGGAGTTAAATCATAGACTTCATTTTGCTTTAAACTTCCCAACAATTCTCATGCATTTTATGATCCTGAGACTTCATCTAAGTGGACCATTCTGAATAATGAACCCTTGGGAACTAAAAGACAGAGATGAATAGAATATTATAAACTTAAAGATCACTACTTTAGATCCTCCTGTCTCAACCTCCCAAGTACTAGGCTTACAGGCATGTGCCACCATGTCCCGTTAAAAGGGAACTTTTTAAAAAGTGCGTTGTAAGCCGGGAGTGGTGGCGCATGCTTGTAATCCCAGCATTCGGGAGGCTGAGACCAGAGGATCCGGGTTCGCGGCCAGCCTCAGCTACCTAGTGAGGCACTCCGCAACTTAGTGAGACCCAGATTCAAAAATAAAGAATAAAAAATAGGGCTGGGGGTGTAGCTCGGAGGTAGAATGCCCCTGAGTTCAATCCCCAGTACTGCAAAAAAAAAAAAAAAAAAAAAAAGTGCGTTGTAAACCTGAGTGAGCAGGGAAAGTTTGCTACTAACTCTGAATAATTTATTAAGAAAGAAGCTAAACATGTTGTTATTAAACATTTTGGTAGTTTAATATTCTCAATTGTTTAACATTCTGTAAGAGAGGTAAAAAATGTACACACAGGGTTTTTCTTCAAGAATTGAGCGCATGTTTCCTTGCATACATTTTTTCTAATACATTTGCTATTTTCGTTTCCAGAATTGGATCATCATAGACTTTTTAGCCAAAACTGTCTAGAACAATGTATCAAATATTCCTTCCCCTTTTTTATGGCAAACCACTAGGTGATGATTGCCTTATTTTAATATAATGCACATTGCAATCTCAGACCAATAGGAATATAGTTCAAGGCCCAGATGAATGTTGGAATAATATCATTCAAAAGTTGAAGGTTACATATAGTTCACTTGTAAATTAGGCTGGGAATAATGTTTCTGTCAAATCTGATTTCTTTTTGTTAATACTGTGTTAAGATAAGTTTTGAGGATGAGGAATGGTAGGAATGATGCAGAAAAAACAAAACAAACAAACAAAAAAACAACTTACCAAAGAGAATCATAAAAGTTTTTAGCTGTGAGACAAATACTTCAGGTTTTTAGTTTTAATTCTGTTGTTACATGTGGGTAACTCCAGGTTATGAACCAAGCTCTGTTTCCTCTTCTATAAAGAAAAAAAGAGGATACAGGGACACTGATGATATTTATTATTTCTCTTACAAACTTCTAGGCTTTTGTAAAACCAAAGCCTCAAGTATTTTAACATTTTTTGGAATGTCTAACTGGCTGATGTTATCTCCGTATGGAGGAAGATTTCTGTGGAAACTTCTCTGTGTGACTTTATTTCACTAGTTCCCTTGCTTTCATACCCTTTTAAGAGAAAATTTGTACCTTTGAAGATCACTAAGCACAAGTCAGTCTCAGTATTTCTCAAAATGAATTAGGTGTGTTTCTATTATTCTGTATTATCTGGAGATATTTTTGTGACATACAGTACAGTATGCCTCATGTGCAGCCTCTTAGAACCCCCTGAACACAAGAGCTATTGCTCACCTTTGACCTTTGAAATTTCCTGTAGAGTATTCTCTCCACTTCTGTACTTGGTTAACTTTTACTGGTCCCAGGCTCAGTTTAGAAGATAAGCCCTCTGGAACTAGAACTCTACAAGTCCAGATTTAGGTGTCTCTTCTTTAAAATCAACAGTAATCTCTCTCTTTGGAAACTGTACTCTAATATTCATCATATTTTGGGGATGGCTTTAGTTGCCTTTATCACTAGACTATGACCTGTACAAGGACAGGAATTTTATGTTTCAGAATAAACACTAAAAAACATTTTTTTGCCTGCATCCATGAATGAATCCAAGATCCAGTTTATCTCTACATCCATGGTTTTCAACCAAATGGCAAAAAAAAAAAAAAAAAAAAAAAAATCCAAAAAACAAACAAACAAAAACTCTCCAAAGAAATGGAAACAAATACAACTCATCATATTATAGACATAAGTCTATTCGACTGTCTAGCACTGCTTTTTAAAGTTGTCTTTAGTTGAATTTCAAAACCACAAAAAGAGATTCACCGCCACCTGCCTCCCTTGGAGCGTAACAGTTCATATTCCTGTTGAAAGTTGCTACATAATTTTCTTTGAAGAAGCTAAATTCATTTATGCATCTCATTAGGCAACTACATGAATGGAAAAGGTGGGATGATGTGGTCTATATCTTTAAAGAAGGTGGTGGGTGGTGTGTTTTGTTAAACACATTCACCACCACCCACTTGGGTCAACCACAATTCAATGATGAAGATTTCTAGACCACCGGGGTTTAGCACTTAGGCTCAACTCTTTTAGACTGGGCCAACCTAGAAAGGAAACTCAGTGAACCAAATGCATGGAATTAGTCCAAAGGAACAAATATTAAAACAGGTGTGAGATATTTCCTGGGAAAAATGAAGCATTAATTCTAACTGGCAATAGACCAATCTATAATTCCCAAAGAATTAGCTGCCTTAAAACATTTTGACAAAGGAGTCGATTATAAACTTTTTAAAAAAATTTCAAGCCAATGTTTATAAAGCTCATGTATCTGCATTAAAAGCCTTTTAGATAATCATGAAACTGGAAAAATTGCTTTGTCCCCCCTTTATTTCCCAATGATATCATATCCTATAAGCATAAGCTTTATGTGAAGCATTCTTTTACGATATGCTCTGTTTATGATCTGTTTTTATCTGTTCTATACACAAATCTTATGGCAAAATGTCACAACATTTTAATGTTTAGTTTTATATATCTTTATGTCTTGCATCATTCATAAAAGTATTTTGGGGGATTGGACCCAGGGGTGTTCTACTCTGAGCTAGACCATCCAGTCCCTATTTATTTACTTATTTATTTTTGAAACAGGGTCTCAAAAAGTTGCTGAGACTAGTCTCGAAACTGCAATCTTCTGTCTCAGCCTCCCAAGGACTGGGATTACAGGCATGCACCACCATACTAGGCTTATAAAATTATTTGAGGTCATGGCAATGGATAAGTTACTTGTTAAATAGTTTTTATTTCCAAATATGTCATTTAAATATTTGTTATATACCTGACTGGAGTTGATTCAAGGTGGCAGGGGAACAGAAGTAGAGTCAGCAAGCATAGACATCTATTTAGTAGAGTTTTCCTTAAAAAGATGATAGAAAAATGGGATAGTAGATGGGAAGGATGTGCCAATTACAAATTATTTTTAAAATATCATTATTTTAGTGACCACATGGTGGTAATGAAATTCTCTTTCCCTCTCCCCCATTACTGAGTTCTAAAATATACAAAACTAGTTGCTTAAAAGCATTTTATAAAACATAAACAAAACATGTTGGCAATAAAAATCGTCTAGGTGACATTTTGCTAGAAGCAGCAATGTTAAATTAAAATAATTAAGGGAAATCAACATGAGTACCCCCAAACTGCCCTGGGTTTTAACAGTATTTCATATGGAAAGTGTAACAGAACTAGATAATAAGTGTAATCATGATAAATGAGTAAACAATGTCAACCCAGTAGCTTTCCCCCTCATTGCTGACCCAATGATAGGCTTTGAGGATTGCTGAAAGGGAAGATTCTTTCTCTCCAGCTGTCTTAAAACCACTCTGAGTTTTCCTGAACCAACTGCATTCCTCCAGACAGACCCTGCAACATTTACTAGTTGGTTTATTGCCTGCATTCCAAACTCTCAAGTTGGATGTAAATCCTTCACAAGTTTTGAGAGGTGGAGAGGAACCAGAGCTTCTTTTTCTTAGTCTTAACATTTCCCTCTCTTTTTTTCCTCTTACCTATTTCTTTTGCTTCCTGAGAGCATCCTTTGGTGGTCTCTTTTAACAAGTGGTCTTCAAGCTGCTGTTAGTGCTAAGATGCAATCATGACACCAGCATTAAAGGCAGTCACGGATGAAATTGATGTCATTCTGATACCTTGTCTCACCATTCCTGTCTATGAGGCTCTGAATCTAGAAACCAGTACCCATGTTTGTATTGCAAGAACAGGGTCAGATGCAGATTCTCACTATTTGTGATGACAGCATTTTAAGCAATATGTCAAAGCATTCTTTGAACACCTTGCTGTTTCATGCATGCATGACTATGTTGGCACTGGAGGAGAGAAAGGATCTACCTTTGTTGTAAGAAGAATAGATTAAGAAAGTGATAGAAGGAACCCTCTGACTCAGCTTGTGACCTAAGAAACAAATGTTCCTTTATTCATTTATTCAGTTATTTGTTTATATTACTCAAAGAAAACACACATTTAAAGGAAAGGCTGGTAAACACAGATCAACATTTCAAAACAAATAGTCTTTGTCTTCCTCCTCTGGCCTCCTCTTTTAAAATGTCAAAATGGTATCTCTCACACACGAGAGCTAAATATAAGGTGAAGAACGGGTCAGACAACTTGTCCTTGTCTCTTTCAAAGGTAAATAAAATGACTTATTTGCAGGTGAAATTCTCATTTTTTTCCACTGTGTGATTTGACATTCCTAAAGTGGCTTTTAGAATACTGCCCTGGTGATTGGAAATAAAAATTAGTTCATATCCATGAGTCAACTTTCTTATATCTGAACCTTGTTTATTTCTGTTGCAAACTAGATAAACGAGGTCCTAACTGCTCAATTTTAGTTAAATATTATTGATACTATTTTTTGGGTAGGAAACATTTCTTTTTTTAATTTTGTAAAAATTATTTTTCATTTGTATGTTTTATTTACATCTATTTCTATGCATTCTAAAATGTAATATAGGGAGTTGACTTAATTGACTCTTATAGTCTCAGTGATTTAGGTACAAGGTTAATGTACCTTAATTCTGAATATTCTCCATAATTACAATAAAAGATATTTTCGTATAAAATTAAAGACAAAACTATAGTATTTCTACTTGCCAGTGAACAAAATTATTCAAATAGGTGACATGTGTTGCAGCTAATTTCTTAAATGTATTGTTTTCATGATTTAGACACAATTGTTAAAAAGAAAATTATCCTTACTGTAACTTTTATCAAAGTGACCAATTAGAAGATATCTGCAAAATAGCATAATAAAATTGCTGATTATTTGATGATTTTTATTACATGGTCCTTGTGATATTATCAGGGAAGTTTTCTTGCAACACCATCAGTTGTTTCCATTGCAATATCCCCACAGATCTTTGTATACTCTGCTTTTGAATTACATATATTTCGGGTATTTCCGGCCCTTGCATATAAAATGTTTTTTTTTTTTTCAGTTAGTGCATTGTAATCTTACATCATGATGAAGTTCAGAGTGATAGAGGCATACATCACACAGCACTTGATGAGCCCTCCCCCACTTCCTGCCCCACTACTACTACTCCCCACCTCCCTGTGAACAACATTGTGATTGGCATTGATAAATTTGTGTTTGTACATCATGTCTATTGAGATAGTATCCTCTTTGGGTCTCTCTTTCTCCTCCTGATTCCCTGTTAGGTCCCCTCTCTTACTCTACTAAGGTTTCTCCTTCTTTTACTGGAATCCCTCCTGTGCCCCAATTTTCTCCTAGCTTCCACATATGAGGGAAAACATTTGAAGTTTCACTTTTTGTGACTGACTAATCTCACTTAGCATAATATTCTCCAGTTCCATCCATTTCCCTGCAAATGACATAATTTTGATATTCTTTATGGCTGAATAGAATTCCATTGTGTGTATATCCTATAATTTTGTAATCCATTCATCTGTTGGTGGAAATCTAAGCTGGTTCCATAGTTTGGCAATTATACATTGTGCTGCTATAAACATAGATATGTATACATTACTATAGGAGTCTGGTTTCATTTATTTTGGGTATGTATCCAGGAGTGGTATAGCTGGGTCATAGGGTAGGTTCTTTCCCATTTTTCTGAGGACCCTCCACACTGTTTTCCAAAGTGGTTGCACTAATTTGCAATCCCATCAACAATGTATCAGAGTTCCTACTTTTACACATCCTTGCCAGCATTTATAATTATTTGTGTTTTTTAATGATTGCCATTCTGATTGGGGTTAGGTGAAATCTCAGAGTAGTTTTGATTTGCATCTCTCTGCTAATGAGGTTGAACATTTTTTTCATGTATTTATTGGCCATTTGTATTTCTTCTTTGTGAAGCATCTATTTAATTCACTAGCTCATTTTTTTATTGTGTTGTTTGGTTTTTAGGCTGTAATTTTCTTTGTATATTCTAGATACTAGTCCTCTACTGGAAGAGTCTGTAGCAAAAGATTTTCTCCCATTCTGTCGGCTTTCCCTTAAGATTCTTGATAGTTTCCTTTGCTGCACAGAAGCACTTCAGTTTAATGCAATCTTAATTTTCATTTTAGTTTCTTATGCCTTTGGGGTCTTATAGAGAAAGTTGTTTTTTTTTTAACCAGTCCCTATATGTTGGAGCATTGGTTCTATGCCCTCTTCAAGTAACTGCAATCTAATTTCTGATCTAATTTCCAGGTCTTTGATCCATCTTGAATTGATTCTTGTGCAGAGTGAGAAGGTGGTATTTATTTCCATTTGTCTACATATGGATAACAAGTTTTGTCAAAACCATTTGTTGAAAAGGTAGCCTTTTCACTATATTAGATATTAGGTCATAAATTAACTTTTTAAAAAAACTTTGCACTCTCCAGGATTTATATTTTGACTCATTGTTTAAACCATCATACTTTCCTGCAATATATATTTGTGAATATATTTCTTGCAATTATTCATTCAGTCATATTTACTGACACCTTTTTCCAGAAGCTAGAATTGTAGTTGTGAATAAAACAGGCAAAAATTCTTAACCACATGGCACTTTCAACGTAGCAAGGGATGACAAGGAAGAAATAAATAAAATATGCAGTGTGATAGATGACCATTCAGCCATTAGACCTAGACAACTGGGTTCCTGCTCTGGGTTCTACATTTTAGAAGCACTGGTTCTACTCTTTCCCTGGTGGTGCACCTTCTGTTTGGACAAGAAGTTCCAGGGTCAAACACATTTGCCCACCTGGATCCCTGAGTAATTAGAAAAGCTATAGCCTAAAACAAAATGCTTTTGGTTTGTAAAAATCAGACCTTGTTGAGTAAGGAAATGGTTTTCTTTCAAATCCTAAAAGCCAAGCCTAGAAGACTGGAGCCCAGAAGTTTTTACAAAGAACCTGAGAGCAGAAGGGATGAGGAGGGATGAGCAGAGAGGAGCCTTCTTAGGACCAGGGGAAGAGTAGGGATTAAAGTCTTGAATCTTCTCAGAGTGGAAATCTGAGGAGGTAAGATTGGGATACTGTGCTAAGTTCCAGCAAGTTAACATTGTCAGGCTTACTGCCAGTCATCTCCTAAGTGCTGTCCAAACACCCTTCACTCACATGACATTCACTGGACCAGAGCGCAGAAGCCCCAAAGGGCTCAATTCCTAGAGGGTATCTAAGTGGGTGAATGCATGGGAGAAGTTGTTGGGTGTTTGCTTTCCAAAGTGGGGTGCAGATATGAAGAGGCTCTGGAACAGTATTGGAAGAGACCATATAGATGGGGACCCTACTACTGAGGAAAATGGCAGTCTCCACACTCATGAACATGAAATCCCAGCCCAGTGCTCACAAGACCTGCAGGGCCACCAGGCCTCAGGTGCATGCATGTGGGAGTTAGAGTCAGAAGAAATCTGTTCAAATTTTTGTTTGTGTTATGAATTCCTGCATGATTATTGGCTCATTTTTAGATTCTTGGAATATACCATTTTTAATAAAAAGAATAGGGCTAAGGTTTATTCTTTACTGGTTTGTTGGATTTTTTGAAGAATTAAATAAGGTATGTGTGTGTGTAAGTGTCTATACTAGATACATCATATGTTGTAGGCACAACATGGCTGAGATCCAGGTCTACAATTTTTGCTTCCACTTGGAGAATGATGGTATAAAAGAGTTTTTAAACCAGGTAAGCCATAATCTAATTTCCTGCTGTTCTTTATTATTAAAACTTGCATTAATATCTTTATCTTATGTAGAAAATTTTTTGTGCAATGCCACCTAACTTTTCTGCCTTTACTTAGGATTCCTAATTTATTGAGAGATGATTTTTAATTCCTAACATTTTGGGTTTTGACTTCTGTTTGCAGTAGTGTTTGTTCTTCTTTGCTTAGTTGTTTGCTTCCTGGAAATTATTGTTTCTCTGGTTCTGACGTTTGTTTGTTAGTTCTTCTTTGTAGTTAATCTCTTTGAGTATTTTCTCTAGTCCTGGTTTGGAAGACATGAATGCTTTC
>PVLC010000339.1:220841-233031 GCA_004027655.1 Graphiurus murinus | reverse complement strand
TTTTTTTGGTACTGGGGATTGAACTCAGGGGCATTCTACCTCTGAGCTACACCCTCAGCTCCATTTTTTATTCTTTATTTTGAAACAGGGTCTAAGTTGCGGAATTCCTCACTAGGTAGCTGAGGCTGGCCGCGAACCCGGATCCTCCGGTCTCAGCCTCCCAAATGCTGGGATTACAAACATGCGCCACCATGCTCGGCTCCCTAGACCAATTTTATTTCTTATTTGGAAACAGGGTCCCACTAGGTTGCTGAGAGCCTCTCATTAAATTGCTGAGGCTGTCCTTGAATCTATGATCCTCCAGTCTCAGCCTCCCAAGCACTAGGATTACAAGAGTGCACTACAATGTCTGTTGTTTCTAAGCCGCCCAGTCTAAGGCGTTTTGCTATGGCAACCAACTGAGAAACTACTCTTCCATGTTCTGCGGATGCCCACTTCACATGGCATGGAGGATCTAGAGCGGAGCCAGCTTGGGGCACAGGAAACTTGGGGCAAAGTCCTCTTCGGATGGGAGTGGGAGGAGGATAGACTCTTCTACAGGCAAAGGTGTGTGAGCCCCTCGTTACCACTGTCCAGCTGGGTGACGTGGGATGGGTCATGTAACCACTCGGTGCCTGTTCCCTCGGCTAGAAAGTGGGGCTAAAAATAGCACTCACCTCGGGGGTGGCTGTGAGCGGTGAACACAGGCCTTTATTGTCACCTGGAACTAGATCATTAGCTGTTTTATCAAAGGCGCTTTTCTTGCCAACTTGAATTTGAGATGGCGCTTGGTCCTGCCTCATTCACCCAAACACCTTGGCGTGACTTCAGCCTGGTGTCTGCAGGTCCGGATCCCTTATTCCAACACTCAGGACTCATCCAAATCATCCTTGAGCCCAAGTTCACTCAGCACGCAAAGTGTAGACTACCACCAAGTATAAAAGGCAGAAATTTTTTCATCCTCGCTGCAAGAGTACCTTAAATTTCAATCACTTACCATTATTTTAACTTCTCTGGTTTGGGCATTGTACAGTTGGCTTTTTTACTAACTGTCCCTCTGCCTCCATGTGAAATATGCTTGGCAACATGGTAAGTATTCCCTGAATGTTTACTCTGAATGCCTATGAAATGCCCTAATAAATGTTGACATTTCAGGTCTAATTCAACTCAGAAGCACAAAATCCATGCTAGTTTGGAAGCAGCTTCTGGGATAAATCTACATTTGCTTATTATATTACACACTTCATTAATTGGCCCCAACTATCCTATGTCATCAACCCCTACCACTCCCAAGTTCTAGCCCCACCAAACTGTACCATTTCCAGAGCAGCCCAGGACCTCATACAACTCTAAGATGCTGTACTTGCCATTCTCTCTTCCCTTCAAAACATGACCAACTCCTACTGCACCTTCAAAATCCCAGCTTAAATGACTCCTGCTGAGGGACCTCAGACTCTCTGAGGAGCATAAATACCTCCCTTCTCTGGGCTCTCTCTGTTCCCAGCCTAGCACCCTGATGGACCTGGCTTTGGAGTCGTGCTAAGGACTAAGCTAATTTTCCAGCTTTGTAACTTATAAACCATGAGACTTTGGGCAAGTTAGGTGAGCTCTCTCAGTTTCAGCCTCCTCAGCTGCCAACCAGTGCCCAAAGCAGCCGTCCCTGAAGATTGTGATGGAATGATTCGCTTGCATCATTGCAAACTGTAGAGCAAAGACTCCAGGAGTGATAGTGTGGTGCCTTCTATTACAGCAACTGATGACACTCAGGGTCACCCATGCCCATGTTCCTCTCCCCTATGAAGCCCCACATGACACCAAGAGGTCTTCAGCTATTTCTCATCCCTGGCAACCAGCACACTAACCAGTACCTAGTAGGTGCTCGATGCATCCTTTGCAGGATGCTCCTGTGCGGACTTGAATGAATAACTGAGCCGTTTGGTTCCCTAGAGTGCCCAGGAGGAGCCAGGTCGCCCTGCAGCGGCAGGGGCAGATGTGCTGAAGGCATGGAAGGGAACGGAAGCTGCTCCTGCCAGGTAAGTTCTGCGAGAGTTCTCCCTCTCCCCAGTTCTGCCTCCCACCCCTTACCTGCCAGTCCTCCTTAAACACGCACTAGGTGAGTCTCTAAGGGATAGTGGTATTCGTAGAAAGAACATGCAATCTACAACAAAATGACTTCCCAGAGGCTGGGGACCTTTGGGTGGGTTAAATAACTGCTCAGCCTTAACCATATCCATCTGTAAAGTGGACCTGAAATGAGATTTATGTAAAAACATCTATTGAAGAAGTCAAATAATATCACGTATGTAAATATATCTTGTAGCCATGCATGGTGGCACACACCTGTAATCCCAGTACTTGGGAGGCTGAGATGGGGGGATTGTAGTTTCAAGGCCAGCCTCAGCTGTGAGATCCTATTTCAAAATAAAAAATAAAAAAGGGTTGGGTGTCTAGCTCAGAGGTAGAATGCCCCTGGGTGGAATCTATATAGGGAAACTATCCAGGGCCATAAAAATTGTTAAATTGTTGTCATTGTTACTATTATAATCACCACCGTTAGCAGACAGCCCTTTATTGCTGTCTTCCATGTCCTTGTCCTTTGCCATCCACTGGGTCTACCAACTGAAGAAATTCTTTATCTCATGAAAGCGACTTTTTGCAATTTTCAAGCCTTAGAGGATTTAAACACAAAGAAACCCTGTGAAAGGGATGGAGCAACTGCCTTCAGAAATGCAAAACCAAAAGAGTCTGCATTGCACCCTTGGGTGAAATTGCGATAAGGCTGTTAACACTTGCTGTCTATTTATATCTTTGGGCTGACAAAGCAGCTTTCTTCTGCAGATCTCCAGACCCTTCATGGCACAGGGATTCTTGTACACATTTTCACACAAAAGTAGCAAGAATAAAGGGGGAAACAGAAAGTATATTTGAGGAAAGATAATGAGGGAAGATATATCTGAGAAATGAATACAGACCATCCATGGGAAATCCCAGGGCTCCCTGCATGTCCCAGGTCACCTGCATCTAATGTCATCTACCTGGATGTTTTGCAGGAAGGGTTTGGTGGAACAGCCTGTGAAACCTGTGCTGATGACAACTTATTTGGACCCACCTGTTCCGCAGGTAGGTCTGCTTTGTGTAATCAATGCATTTGTAACAGTTGAAAGTCCCCAGAGAGACCATTCCTTGGAGGGAAAACTCTGAGCAGGTATGTGTAGCCAGGTCTACACTGATCAAATGCAATCATTGAAGAGACCTCGCATCAGGCCCCACCTCTTAAGGCTCCTACCACCTCTGAACGTCACCACACTGAGACCTCTGCTGAGGAACAAACCGAACCACAGCACTAAGGTTGCAGTTGTTTGTTTTAGCAGCAATAGGAGGCTAATATATACTCATCAAGGGAGAACTGTCAATTCCTTGGCACTTTTAGCATCAGCAAGTGCTCAGGGTGAAGAGCCGTCCTTAGGTTCATGTAAAACCCTTAGGCAAAGAACCATGGATGCTGCAAGCTCCCTGGAATGCACTGAATCAGCAAGGCCTAAAGAATGCAGGTATAATAGGGACAGTGTCTGCCAGATTCATATTTCCCAAAAAGGAACATATTGGGTGGCCCTTCTCCAGTACCACCTTGGTTCTGTTTTTTTGTGGAATAAACTAAATTTGGTAGACTGCTTTGATACAAATAATTGCAAGAAAACCTAAACACGTAAATATGCATCCTATCCCCATAAGTTTGCACATTCTGTATTATTTCACTTGCAACAGTGGAACCATTGTTTCTTTCTAACCTGGGCCTGGGAAGGCAGCATAGTATTGTATCTCAATCTTCAGTACCTTCTATGGTGCTGCCTGCATGGTACACACTGGCAACTTGTGTTGGCTGGATGAATAAACGAGTGAAGAAGTGCAGAGTGCATGAATGATCCAATTCACTGAAGCAATGTTGTCCTGACCCAGAAGTATGATTTCAGGAGGACCATATGGATGGAGGAGAGCATAGACTTTTTACTCCAACAGGATTTCAGCTCTAGGTCTGCTAATATGGAAACCTGGATAAGTTTACAAAGCAACCTAGCAAGACTTTATTTCAAAGCAAAAAAATAAAAGGAGCTGGGAGTGTAGGTTGGAGGCAGAATGCCCCTGAATTCAATCCCCAGTACCACAAAAAATAAATGAATGAATAAAAGCTTATTTCATAAGTCTGTTAGCAAAATCAAATTTAAAACAGATACTGGCATTCTACATGTTTTTAACATTAACATTATTTAAAGAACATTAACTAAAAGATAATCAACTGTTTAAAAATGGTATTATTATTACATTGTTATAATTTTGACCCTTCCCTAGCCTAATACTTGAATTTAAATAATGTATACTAAATAAACACTGAAATGGAAAGAAAGAAAATATCCAACTTTGCTTAGTTCTCAAGAAATAATTGTTTAAGGATGAAAATTAGAAAGAAGATAAGCCGTGTTATCTCTAAGAAATTGGTGTTGGTTACTGATGGGCACAAAGATACATGAAAATTTCAAACATTTCCAAATAAAGGAAGTAACCTCCCTTCCCACCTATTTTTTTCAGTGGAGAAAATGCAAGTAAAAGGAATAAAGATAGTTTAGAATCCTAAATTTTTAAGTGAAAGAATTGAAAACCCAACCAAACAGAAAAAAAAAAAAAAATTCCCATGTTCTGGGTTCCAACAGAACATTTTATGGTGATGGAAATGACCTATTTTTGCACTGTCCCCCAACACTGTAGCCATTAATCACATGCAGACACTGAACACCTGAAATGTGGCTAATGTGACTGAGGAAATGAATTTTAAATTTTAGTTCACATTACTTAATTTAAACTTAAATAGCCACACATGACTAGCGGCCGCCATATTGGATAGCCCAGCTCAAGAACAATGGTTAAAAGAACAGGCTTCGCAGGCAGGCTAGCCTGAGTTTGAAATCAACCCCAGCAGCTGCGTGACCTAAAGCAAGCAATTTCACCTCCCTGGCCTTCCTCCTCTGTGAAACAGGAATAATGTCTGCCTCAGGGGGTTGACAACATAGCACAGCTCTCAGCAAGTCCCAAGCCCTCCATCTGTGAAAGCAAGTATTAAGTCAGGACAAAATCAGTCTATTAACAGTAAGCAAGCCACCAATGAATGGATGAATGCGTGGCCGAGTGACTCAGTGATGGCCACCATGTCCCATAAGCAAGGATCGTGGAAGCTTGCGAGCCCTTTCAGCCAGGCATCCGCTGGGTGCCAGGGTCATTTCATGATGCTGGTCCTGGGCGGTGGCAGTCCCGCCTGGAAGTAGGACAGCTCTATTAGGTGCAGCCTATTTTTAACACTGACTTTACCCTGCTGCCAGAGCACTCTGCTCCCAGGCTGTTTATTAGTTAGAGATGATTCAGAGCTGCACCAAGCCAAGGGTTTGCATCTCTGCTGCCAACACCCCAGCTTCTCAGCGCCTCACTCCCAGCTAGGGCAAAAGGCAGCGCCCGCTTTCCCTTCGTGACTCCAGAGCAATCCCACAACTGTGTGTTATTAATGAGCAGCCAGCATTTACTGAGCACTCCGTGTGCCAGACAACGTGCAAAGAGGCTTCCCATGTGCAATCTCTTCAGATCCTCAGTGCACCTCTTAAGCTGATATCCTCAGTCTGTGGGAGAAGAAGCAGAGAGGTCACTCAGGGCCATGCAGCTGCTGTGGGTGCAGAGGCAGGATTAAGCTCCAGGAGCCTGACTCCAGAGCCCGGGCCCCTATGCACTGCACTGTTCTAGTTCTGCCCCTGGTGAGCATTAGGCTCCAGACAGGTGATATGGATCCTACAAGGGATAAGATTAGGTCCCTGTCCCCAGGGAGTTGGAAACAAAAGTAACAATTATGACGCACTGTGCACCACCCATGTGAGATGCTATGGGAACCTGGGAGAGGGGCAGCTCGCTCTGCCACGGTGCATGTCATGGGGAGCTCTGCCCCCTTCCTCTGGCCAGAACGGCCTGGCTATGGCTTCTGTAAGGTCACGCTACCCAAGTTTCACATGCCTCTAGAGGCCTGTTCACAAAGCATGAGGCCTGTTTGCTGAGCGCCATGGGCTTTCAGTGACCATCTGGGGATCCCTGTGCCACTCACTTCTCCCAAGGACTATGCTTGGCGCTGGCCGGTGGCCCTGCAATGCAGCGTCAGAGGCTTCAGAACACTGCCCGTGGCAGGTCAGTTAATCCAGTGCAGAGGCCACCATGGAAGACAGGACTCAGGGAGAAGCTCTCACGGGGCCACAGCATGTGGCCAGGAGGGCAGGCTTACAAGGAGGACATTGCATGGAGTTAATATCTGAGTCACCCCTCAGCCCGCCTCAGTGCCCTTCTCCCTTCTTGCACTGGTTGATGGCCACATTTAGGACACCAGCCCTCACTGTGTCCCTGAGGGTCTGGCTTCTCTGCTACTCTGTGAGCTCCTTGAATTGAGATATTGTTAATCACTTGTATTTGTATACCTCGTGCCTAATGCAGCTCCTACTAGGTAGGAGCCAGGTACATATTTTTTAATTGGATTGAATGGAGTATTTTCTGTTAAGTCTCCCATAGAATGCCCCTCCCCTCACTCCAGTTGTCTCCATAACCAACTTGACTTCTCTCCAGAACAGGCCAGTTTCATAAAGCTACAACCCGAGGTGGACATCTTAGGGCTTTGCTAAAACACAAACAATGGCGATCAGGTTTGAAGGGAGGATGCAACTGCGAGTTCAACTTAGTTCTTCACCCTGAGTAAGATCTTGGGCTGCTTGTCTCCCATGTTCTTATCTATAACATAAGGATAAGAATGACACCCACCTCCCGGGGTGTTGTGTGCAGTGAATAATCTGATGCATGCAAAGATCTTGAAGATGCCTAGTAGAGAGGAAGTGCTCAATAGAGGAAAGTATAGAACCAGGCATTGGGTGTGGTGAGCGAGGAGCATGCCTCAGGCACAAAATTTAAAAAAAAAAAAAAAAGAAATCTCCATAATCAAGATAAATAAGCAAGTCAGTTCCTTAGGTACTGTAACAAAGTGCCTCAAACGGGGAGGCGGGTGGCATATTGTCTCCCTTCTGAAAGCTAGAAGTTCAACACCAAGTTGTCGGCAGGGCCATGCTCCTTTCAAAGCCTTGAAAAGGCCCTTCCCCACCTCTTCCAGCCTCTGGCAGCCCCGGGTGTCCTTGGCTGTGGCCACATCCCTCCAGCCGCCAAGTCCATCTCCATGTGTCTTCCTCCCCTTGTAGGTCTGCATCTTCTTTTTTTAAGGACACCAGTTTCATTGGACGAAGAGCCCCCGCCCCTCTTCACTCCGGTACAACCTCATCTTCTCTATTCCATCTGCAACATCCTATTTCCAAACAGAGTCATTCTGAAGTTCTGTAGTGCAGGACTCTAGCACATTCTTTGGGGAAAAGAAAACTCAGCCTATAGAGATAATACTTTAAAATTCATGACCAAAACATCAAACTGTTAAATACAAGCAAGATTCACCTGTACGCTTGTACTACCCTGCCTCACTCTCGTCATGTTAATCCTGGCCCTGCCACCTTCTGTCCTTCCTTAAAATTTAGTTGGGCAGTTACGTATTATCATAAGGAACCATAAAAGATGTCGTAAAGAAACAGAGTGGAGGAAGGCCTTCCAAAAGGTTCTAATCTAAGAGAGGAGAAAAATAGAGAGAGATTGAGAAAAAATAAGCAGCTCTGACCCTGCCCGCTGGTAAATGGCCCCATTGCTATCATTAGTGTCCACTGCTCAGCATGAGGAAGTTCACAAAACATCACCATCAGACAAGACTCACAATAGGAATCCTAGGCACCATTATCCATGAAAATACATTGAAAAAAAATGGAGCTAATAAAATAAAGATGGCACCAAAATTCAAACTAGGGTCTCTAGGAATTCAAACCCATGGTTTCCTCTGTCTCATCATGTGGATTCTCAGGAAGGGCTGCCTGAAAAGATTGCCTTTCCAGAATCTTTAGGAACAGTCCATACCAGATCACAGAAATTCCCCATTCTCTGTTTGCAGTGTGCAACTGTGTGCACGGTGTGTGCAACGGTGGACTCCAGGGCGATGGGACCTGCGAGTGCTACTCTGCGTACACGGGCCCCAGCTGTGACAAGCGTAAGTACTGCGCGTTTCTCTAGTGCTGCGCCAGACCAGAGAGCACGAGTGTTTGTATTCATTCTTGTGGGTCTGAAGGGGTGAGGCATCATCATCAAATGTTTTACCAGAGGAAACCACAAACTGAAAAGAGAGAGTAGAAGAGAAAAGGAGAGAAGAGAGAAGGAGGAGGGAAGGGAGGGGAGCAGGGTAGTGGCATGGCTACAGCTGTGTTTCAGGAGGCTGAGCAGGGGCAGTGTACAGGTGAGAATGGAGAGAGAGAGATTGGTCGGCAAGCCAGCCAAGGCTGTTGCTGCAAACTAGTTACCTTGCAAAGTAGATAAGGCAGAGTCTCCATTATGAGTCTCAGAGGCAAAACACTCTCAGAGACAAAATTCCAGTACTTGGGAGGCTGAGACAGGAGAATCACAGGCTCAAGACCAGCCTTAGTAGCTTAGCAAGGACCTCATCAACTTTGCAAGATCCTGTTTCAAAATTATAAAGTAAATAAAATGCAATAGGACTGGGGGTGTAATTCAGAGGTGAATGCCCCTGGGTTCAATCCCCAGTACCAAAAAACAAAAACAAACAAACCAAAAAAAAAAAAAAAAACAGCCGGAGGAAAAGAAAACAGGCTCACCAAGTCTACCTGGCTCACCAGAGGTAACTAAACTAGTGAACAGAGTAAGACTCAAGTCATTTGAGTCTCCATGGAAAACCTATTACGCTACACCCAACTGAGAGAAACCACAGGGAGATTTAAACAAGGGGAGTTTAATATGAAGATTAGTAAGCTATGGTATGAGAGTAGTTGTTTAAAAATGCAAAAAGAACTCCAGAGATGATAGAGCAGGTAAAAGGGAAGCACAAACTTGGAGGGAGGTGGCCATTGGCACGGCTGGGTGCAAGCCTTGTAGGAGGGCTATGGCGGCCAAGAAGCTGGCTGGTTTTCCCAGGCCAGCATTGGACCACAGTCACCCAGCAGGCACAGGACAACCCTCCTGAGCACTGGTGAGCTGGGGTTCGTGGGCAAGGATGCAGAGGAAGTGGCTGGCATGGCCTGGAGTACTCAGTGTTTGTGTAGGGAGGGCAAGGGGAAGTGGCCACTGGGTCCAGGCCAAAGAAGCAAGATCACCGAGGAATGGTGCAGTCTGGGTGCACAGCTAGGGCAAAGCATCCCTGAACAGAGGATTTAGCAGCAACTGCCACAGCAAACAAATTCAGCAGAAGCACTACTGAATGCTTCACCCTGCATCCAAGAAGAGGAGCTCCTGCCTTCTCCTATGCCCCACCAGCACCCTCTACTGGAAAGGCTTGGCATCTCTCTGTAAAGGAGAAACATACAGGGCCCAGCCATCATCATAGCAGAGCGGGTTTTGAAGGGTGAATTGAAAGCTGAGATGCTAAGAAATCAGTCATGCTGCCTGTGACACTAATTTGCTTAACTTGTTCTCTGGATTTTAGTCTTCTATACAATGAAAAGATTAGACAAGGTTGAAATTCAACAAAGGCAAACTCAAAAGCCATGGAGGTGCTATAAGCTGTGTTAATAGGAAGGTGCGTAAGACACAGTCCCTGTCTTCTTCTCCTCTGGGGAGGACACAGTCATGCAAACATCAATTCAGGTGAAGCTTGGTCAGCCTCCCCCGCCACCCCATCACCGCCTGGTGAGCTCAAGAGCAGAGCTCTACTCAGTATGCCGGGCACTGTCTAGAAGCCAGCCAAATGGAGAACACTGTCAGATTTGCTTCCAAGTGCAAAAATATTCCTGTTGAGTTGCAACATAAACAAGACACTAGGACCAAAATATTTGCAATTCACATGGCAGATGACTTTTTAAATAATAATATACAGTTTGTGACCCAATTTTAAAAATAGGTCTAAGAGCAACTAATACTCAGAATAGGAAATGAAAGCCAGCAATAAACATGCAAAAGGTGATAAACCCACCAGTAACCACATAAATACCAATTAAAGCCATACTGAACAGAATGGCAGTTCCTGAGGTTCTGGTTTGGCTTAGTTTTCATTTTTTACCCATTATGTTACAGACTGAAAAGGTAGGTAAAATCTATAGGTGTGAGAAAAAAAACAGTGGGGATGTGGATTCCTGCAGCCTATGGGGGAAAGCTATCTATTGGGTTTTAAGGCATATTTATGGGACGCTGCTTTAGCAATTCTAGGGCTTTACCCTGGAAGAAATGAGGATAAAAACCAGTAAGGAAAGATATATGCACACAGAAATTCATGCCAATATTGTTTGTAAGAAGAAAGCCAGCTGGAACTAACTGGAACATTGGAATAGGTTGGATACATTTTGGTGCATGGTGTACTGGTTAGGATAATGCTAGCTGCTATAAGAAAGAAACACAAAAATTCAACAGCATAATGCTACAGTTCTGAATCTATGTGCCAAGGTGCCCCTGGTTTCATATCAAATTCTCCATCTGCTATTGGATATCTTAGAGAGGAGGGAAACACAGCACTGAATCTGTTTGATGCCATAGGACCTGTTAGCTTGCGTTAATTCATTACTTCGACATTAGACCACACAACAGTTCTTTCTGTGACCTTGTGACATTCTATCTTTGCCTAGCTGCATTTTCAGAGGTTGCTGTTATTAAAAAAAAAAAAAAAAAGCATGCGCCACCACACTCTAGCCGGGCGTGGTGGTGCATGCTTGTAATCCCAGCATTTGGGAAGCTGAGACCAGAGGATCCCGGTTCACGGCCAGCCTCAGCTACCTAGTGAGGCATTCCGCAACTTAGTGAGACTGCTTCAAAATAAAGAATAAAAAATAGGGCTGAGGTTGTAGCTCAGAGGTAGAATGCCCCTGAGTTCAATCCCCAGTACTGCAAAAAAAAAAAGGACCATGTAAAAATCAGAGACACTAAAATGAGGGTGCCAATCAAATTTGATTCCAAGGTTTAAGAAATTGTGCTGTGAGGCCCAACAGACTCACAAGACTCACTTAAAAGTAAAAGCATTTCTTTAGGAATGAAATCAAAGTATTTTTTCTTTCTATGAATTATGTTACTTCGTGTAATGGCTACTAAGTTCTCATGACAGAAATAGTATTGAGTTCTTCGGTTCTAAATTTAATAAATGGAGCTACTAGGTAGTGTTAGGGGGTGGGGGCACCAGGAATGATTATTGAAACACTAAAGACACTGTGATCTGAGACATCTGGGTGCCTCTGGCTAAGACACTCACGTAACTGCCCGACGAGGGTGTGGCTGCCCGCTTGCCACCACATGGTGATGAGGGACCCAGATCTTCCCACCTCGTGACTCTGGCATTCTCTAGCTCCTTGAAGTGCTCTGCTTCCAGCTCTAGAAAGGAAAAGAAAGGGTGAAGAAGCGCCTGCTCATTAAAGTCCAGAAAAAAACACCTAAACTTCCACTCACTATCCCATCAGTGTGAAGGAGTCACGTGACCCCTCCTGGGTGCAAAGGCGGGTGGGAAGTGTAATCCTGGAGAAACAGCCACCACCTGCAACACTTCTACTTTCTGGGAGGGGAGGGAGGATATTCTCTGTGAGTCCTTGGGAGATACTACTTCACAAGTGACCGTTATGCACATCTCGAGAGCAACACGTGGAATATCCTTTGTTCCCCATTGTCTTTTCCAGAACATTTATATATTGAATAATCTTAGAAGATATAGCATCTCCCTCAGGAGCAATGGGCAGACTTGCTTAGTGCCCGTGCCAGTTATTGATATATTGCCTCTCAACACCAAAGTCATCCTTATTGCCTCCTCTGTGACTTTAGAGGGACTCCAGATGAAGAAGAATCCTTAGGTGAACAAAGAATTTGACTTAATGGAAGGTGAAGGGGGTAGGGAGGACACCCTAATGAACATGACATACTTTCTATGAACACATCAAAGTCAATCACTAAACTGATCTTGAGATGGAGGGAAAAGGAGGGAGTGGGGCGGGAATTGAGGAAGGGTTAAATGAGAAATGTGTGCATGGATGTCTTTACCTATACTAGCTTGTACCAAACAAAGATGTGTAATTACAGTGCACCAAATTAAAAAAAAAAAAGAAAAAAAATAAATAAAAAATAAAAAATTAGAACT
>PVLC010000339.1:173370-220741 GCA_004027655.1 Graphiurus murinus | reverse complement strand
TGCCCTTTACAGTGACATCTAGATCTAAGGCCTAGAGAGAGGGAGGCTCCCCTTGGGTACTCATCTTAGCCCTAGAATCTCTTTATGGGTCTACCCTTCTTTCATTCTTTAGAATCTTCTTTTTTAAATCTCCTACCAATTTTTCATGACTCCAATTCTTCATTCATAATTTGTCATATTACAGCTTTCTCTGTTCAAATAATTACAAGTCTATACCCTAAATAATGCATGACATGTTATTTTAGAAAAAATAAATTTAAAAAACTAGAACTTCTCCTGTAACAAAACCCACTGCATGTTCACATAGGTCTCTCTGACCCTTTTTGTTTGCCCTGAGGAAAATGGGCTTGGATAAACTGGTTCCAAAATGCTGGTCCTCTGGCCACTGCTCTTGGTGTGAGTAATAACTATCCTTTAGCTTTGACCTAGAAGTCTCGTATCTTCTACCAGCAAACATGACACTGTATCATCCCAACCTGTAAACTTGCCAGCTGGGAGTAAGAAAAAATGACTGGGGATGTGGATTCCTACAACCTATGAGGGAAGTTATCTATTTAATTTTAAGGCGTGTTTATGGGATGCTGCTCTGGCAATGCTAAGGCTCTACCCTGGAGGAAGGAAGGGATAAGCACCAGTAAGTAAAAATATATGCACGTAGGAATTCATTCATTCATGGCTAATGTGTTGGACTCTTCATAGTCCCCCACAACTATCTCTATTACTCCTGTATCATCAAATTCTATGCAGTTATTAGAGGTTAAGGTAGATCCCTACAGACTTCCATAAAATGTTGCTAAGTTAAAAATCAGATTGGTACATATTTTACCAGGATTCCATTTAGTTGAAAAAAAATCATATAAGTGAGTTTATAAGTAAATGTATCAGATTGGTTGTTGGTATCAGTTACTTTGGAAGTGGGAGTGGAGAGGAAGAATTAAAACACAATTAGTTTTTTTACTTTATGTATTCTGTTATTTTTTTTTAATTATTGCAATAAGCCTGTATTCCTGGTAAAAGAAAATACTGTAGTTCGGGGATTTTTTTTTAGAACTGGTTATTTTACTAATGCGAGTACCTCAACAATCTTCCTATACAGCTGTTCCTGAGTGTGCAGCCTTGCTCTGCCCAGAAAATTCCAGATGTTCACCTTCCAGTGATGATGAAGCCAAGCTAGAATGCAAATGTCTTCCCAACTACCGAGGCGACGGAAGAAACTGCGAGCGTGAGTTTATTGAGACGTTTGGGTTGCTGAACAGGAAAAAAAAAAATCACAATCTCCTTGATATTAGCGCAATAACCATTTCCATTTCCATCTATGTAGACTAGTGTAATATACAAAAGTGCCGGGCAAAAGTTCGTCACGTGGTAGTCCTCAACACATGGCAATTTCTCCTTCTATTATCAAATTGTGTGTAGAGATTTTATACCTTTTTAAAATCACTTTAATCACTATTAGTATAAGATTTAGTACCTTTTAATTTTTCTTTGTGTGCTTATTCTCCTTATCTCTTAAGAAGATGAAGTGTGGAGCCAGATGGTCTGGGTTCAAATCTTAGATCTGCCTTTACTGACTACATGATCTTTAACCTGCCTGTACCTCGGTATTCCTGTCTACCAAATGGGGATAATAATGGTGCCTACCTTAGGAGATTGTTGTAAGGGTTAAATGAATTAATATATGGTGAATGCTTAGCACTGGGCCCAAAGCATATTATACCTTCTGTAAGAATTATTGCTTGCTTCCATGCTATTTTATATTTAATTTCACACATAATATGGCATGATAATGTGTCAACACACTCTCTGCAGTTATGATTTCTGATGATCCTACGTAAATCTTTTGTGGGAAGGTCAGATGGGACGAGATGAAGTGTGTCTTTCTCCCTTACGCCTGTCGAGTTGCCTTCGTGGCTCCGATGTGCTGTGACCCCAGTGGCTCACGGTCCAGTTTTCCTCTCCATCTGAGTGTGCTAACTGCCTCTGGTGTTCTCATTGTCTCTCAAGCCATCAATCCATGTTTACAAAATGTCTGCCACCCTCATGCTCACTGTACATACCTGGGACCAAACAAGCACAGCTGCACCTGCCGAGAAGGCTACCATGGAGACGGCCAAGTGTGCTTACCCATCGACCCCTGCCAAACTGACTTTGGAAACTGCCCTGCAGAGTCGACGGTGTGCAGATATGATGGGCCTGGACAGGTGAGCTGAGGTTGTAGGAACTGATGTGCCTAGAAGTAGGACAACCTCTTGAAGGTAAACACGTGCCGTTGTTGTCATTCCATGTCTCCAATTCCTTTGATGCTCAAGGTGGGCTTCCTCTCCACACGGTCCTTGGTATGCTCAGGACCTGATCTCAGTTCTTCCCCACCCAATACACCTTCCAAATTCACCCTTTCCCCACTCCCCAGTCAAAACTTGGTCACCCTGTGTTCCATATCTTAGTCCTATATGGTGGTTGACAATATACATGTGATTCGGTAGTAGATTTACAAATCAACTTTAACCAAGACTTGTGTGAATGTGAGGACTTTCACCCTCATTCCTCCATTCTCTCTAACATCCTTTAAGTTAAAGGGGGCTCTTCACTCCAAAAATACCCTGTTGCAAAGGGAGAAGTCATCAAACGTCAGCAGCATTGAGAGGTTGTAGGGAGCAGTGAGGATACTCTGGGGTGAGACATTATCCCCGTAAACTACATCACGACTTTGACTGATAAAAATTATCCCAGTCAGGAGACCTCTGCTAAGGATTACAGTGGAAAGAGCCCCAGCCCTACTCTTACATTTATCCATCAAGTATTTTGTAAATGCCCTCTGTGTTTGGAGCTGCAAATCAAGTCCTCAGTGGAGGGAGTCTGGAGTCTATCCACATGGAAAGATATTGCTATTGCGAAGGAAAAAAGAAAAGACTATGTCTAGCCCAAACACAACCATGGGTCCTCACAGTCCACCAGCACCCCATGGGAATGTTCCTGGAATTCTCTGCAGAAAACCTGCCCTATCCCTCTTCTGAGGAGAAAGAATGCAACATGCAACATTTCTACTCTCCCTTTTTGAGACAGGTTTGCAGAGAAACTCAAGAGCTAAATTCTCATCCTTAAAATGAGGGCCTTTATGGGAAAATTTATATTACCCCATGAATGCCAGGACCTAGGGAGGTGCTTTGTCTCTTTTAAATGGGTCCTGAGGTCGACTTTTGAGTCTTGGAAGCCCTTTTGTCCGCACAAAAGCAGGGCTGTATACGTTGTTCCAGGGCAGAGTTCCTCGGCTTTCGCCCTGGTGATAATTTGAGCTGCATAACTCTTTGCTGGCTTGGAGGGTGGCTATCTGTGTATTGTAGGATGTTTAACAGCATTCTTGGTTTTTAGTAGCCCCATCCTGTGGCAAGCTGGGTTGAAAAGTGTGCCTTGGTTGAAAAGCCATTATTCTAGAATAATTATACCTCCCATCTCTGCCCACCTATATACTATCAAAAATAAGAAATTATGAAGCCAGTGAGGTCAAGGGTTGGGAAACAAGAAAACTGCAGAGTTGTACTTTACAAACAAAAGGGTACAGTCTTCCCAACACTAAGAGACGTAAACATGATTTCCATTTCTAGATACTTTGGTAATTTGTTTGTTTGTTTAAGCCCATGCTGTAGACCTACTTGAGTTAGCTTTTATGGCAAATAAAAATGTGGATTAAAGAGGAATGGCAGCTGATGTAACTAACTAGGATCCAATTTGTTTTTCTCTCCTTTTCTTCGAAAGTCTCACTGCGAGTGTAAGGAACATTTCCGCAATTTTGTCGCCGGAGTGGGGTGCAATATGATTGATGTCTGTGAATTAAATAACCCATGTCATAGGAATGCCAACTGTACCACCATTGCTCCAGGCCAAACAGAGTAAGTCTTCTCAGTTCCACCATCATCTTTTCCAAGTAGTAAAAGTGGTAGCAAGTTGATGCTATGAGTTTCTTGAAGAGGAAAGAATGTGTCTTATTCAGTCTTATATTCACTTTCCACCCTACATAGTAGGATCGAGGAGCATGGCAGGTCCATGGTAGATCTCTGTTTAACCAGTGAATCGCTCAACAATTATTTTCTTTACTGTGACCATTAGCGCACTCTCAAGCATTGACCTTGGTATGAAGTGGTCAAAATAGAGGAGAAGGAAACTGCTGTGACTGGGAGACAAATAGCTATTGAAATTGCAGGAGTTTGGCCTCCTATGTGCATATCTGTTTCCTCATTTATGAAATATTTCTTGTGCAAAATTTTTGCAAATATTGGTGTAAAACCGTGCATGCAAATATTGGTGCAAATGCACATTCCTGTTTCCTCATTCATGAAATATTGCTTGTGCAAAATATCTGCAAATATTGATGCAAAACAAGATGGTGGGAAGTAGATAAGCACCAGAGGTGTTTCCTAGACTCCAGATTTTTTTTTAAAAAAAGGATTTACTGTGAGAAAAAGCATGTCTGTGAAAATTCTGAAGGCAGAGGTAGCTCACATAATAGGAGGGGGATGGAATTTGGAGTTCAAAGACCTCAGATTAGGTCTCAGCCCTAGTATCTACAAGATGCATGATCTGGGGGCACCCTCTCTCTGGGCCTCAGTTTCACCATGTTTAAAATCAACATAGTAGTAATATTCACTCCACAAACAGAAGAGAATGTAGACATGAAAACTGCTGTGCAGAGCCGGGCGTGGTGGCGCATGCTTGTAATCCCAGCATTTGGGAGGCTGAGACCGGAGGATCCGGGTTCGCGGCCAGCCTCAGCTACCTAGTGAGGCACTCCGCAACTTAGTGAGACTCGGTTTCAAAATAAAGAATAAAAAATAGGGCTGGGGGTATAGCTCAGGGGTAGAATGCCCCTGAGTTCAATCCCCAGTACCGCAAAAAAAAAAAAAAAAAAAAAAGAAAACTGCTGTGCAAATGTGTGGTGTTTTTATTAGTATTTGAATTGAGAGTGGAACACAAGTCGTTTCTTTCCACACTGCGCTTTCTATCCCCATGCTACTTCAGTTCTCATTGTCTTTGGCATCTGTGGAAGACTTATGCTGCCATTGTGAGCTCATAATCATGGTAACATTGGACCATGCACTTATGTAATAGTTTCCATGCTTCTAGAGACTTTTCTATCTTCTCTGATGCTCATTCTGTGTGTGCACGCGTATGTGTGTGTGTATGTGTGTGTGTGTGTGTGTGTGTGTGTGTGTGTGTGTGTGTCGTGCTGGGTTTAAACCACAGATATTCTACCTCTGGGCTACAACTCCAGCCCTTTTTTATCTTTTTTATATTGAAACAGGGTCTCAATAAGTTGCAGAGGGCCTTACTCAGTTGCTTGAGACTGGCTGTGAACCTGTGATCCTCCTGTCTCAGCCTCCCAAGTTCTGAGATTACAGGCATGCACCACCACATCCAGCTTCATTCTTTTTTAATTGGGTCTTCAATGTGCGGATTTTCTCAGACAGGTTTTATGATCGTTCTGTTCTCTGTGGACTAATAAGTAGATCTGCTCTCACTGAGGATGGAGTAGAAAGAGATTGGGTATTGGAACAGCTGGTCCACACCCCAGCTCTGCCACCTAACCTCTCAAAACCAATGTTCCTTCCATAAAATGGGGAGAATTGTACTTCCCATTAGGATTGTGATGAGGATTGATACAACACTCAGCAATCCCTGAGCAGAACCAGGCACATAGAAACCATTCAAGACTTTGGCCGCACAACAGGCACCCGAAACCCAACTCACTTTTGTATATAGGCAAAGACTCTCTGCAAACACAGATTCTAGAAATATGAATAATTAAATAAATATATTTTGTCCACATTTTTACCATCCTCTGAGAAAGTTTGAGTAGAATACTTTAAATAATTCCTTTCCTCAGTGTTTGAGAAGATAAAACCTAAAAATGAAACTGAAATATCAGAACAACATAAGCTTCACCCAAACTTCTGTTCAGAATATCAGAGGAACTAGCAATGGATTTTAGAATTTATGTGACACCCACAAATCTTCTCCACCTATCCAATAAATAAGTTGTCCTTAGTTGGTAAAGAGACTAGCTAAGTTCAATGGATAAAATTGAAGCCATTGACCTTCAGGGAATTTAGTCCCTCTAGAATAAAGATCTATCTTGCTTACACCTCCCCCAGTATGGCAGCAGCATCACCGCCTGAGATCAAGAAGCAGGGGTTCCAATGTGGGCTCCGCCACTCGCCCCAGGGTGACCTCAGATGAGACTAAACTCTTCTAAACTAGTTTTCTCACCTGACAAGTGGGCTGGAGACCACAGACATCTGTGTCTCTGTGGAGAGCTGATGGGTTAATGCATAGGATCATGCTTTTGAACACCAAGTTCCATTCTGATTGTTACTAAGAAGCACCAATAGCTTTCCTGTCACCATTGCCCCTGGTTATTTTATTTCTCAGCAGAGGTAGGAAGTAAGGGGCAAGAGAGGAGAAGAATGTCTCTCTTATTTAACTCAACTTGGCTGAAAAAGAAGATGGGCCCAGACTGAGCAGGCAGATTGAACACAGGATGGTTTCCATTCCAGCTGTACCAGAGAACAGGCAACAACAGTGAGGTTTAGACTCTTGGAATGTTAGTGACACTGATGATGTTCAATGTTTACCTAGAATTTACATAGTCCTAGAGACTGAGAGTCTGAGATCAGGGTGCCAAGGTGGTCCCGTTCCGGTGAGGGTCCAGTCCTCTTCCAGGTTGCAGACAGCCACCTTCTTGTTGGCGTGGTCCTCACACAGTGCAAAAGCACTAGAGAACTCTAGGGTCTCTTTTATTAGGACACTAATTCCATTCACGAGGACCCCACCTTCAGGACCTTACTGCCTCCCAGCTCTTAATATTATCACATCAAGGATTGGGATTCCCACATATGAATTTTAGGGAGGCACAAAAAAGTCGGTCTATTGCACCGTTCTTCAAATGTGCCATGATATTCCAACACTGTGCCCTACCTCATGCTGTTCCTACCTAGTATGTCCTCTGATAAGTACACTGCCACCTCCTCCAGGTCAGGCTAACACAGCAGTCCTTCAATGCTCAGCTCAAGCTACCCCCTCCTCTAGGAAACCTCCCCTGTCTCCCCAGACTGTGGGGTCCCTCCTCCAGGCTCCCGAGCAGCCTGGAATGCTTCCATCCTGGCATATACAGACAGAACTGTGACAAGCACATAACATGGGGTAGAGACGCCCCAGCACTGCCACTGAGGAGCTGTGTGACCTGGAGTGAGATACTTAGCCTTTCTGTAACTTAGCTTCCTCTAAAATGGGGCTAGTAGCCAGGCATGGTGGTCTGTAATTCCAGTACTTGGAAGGCTGAGACAGGAGGATCTCAGGTTTGAGGCCAGCCTTGGAGACTTAGTGAGGCCCTCCACAACTTAAGGCAACCCTGTTTCAAAATAAATAAAATTAAAAGGCTAGGGGTCTTACTCAGAGGTAGAATGCCCCTGGGCTTAATCCCCAGTACATACATACATACATACATACATACATACATACATACATACATACATACATACTAAAATAGAGCTAGTAAAAGAACCACCTCATAGGGTTATCATATTGAAATACCAAAGCAAGGCTCTTAGAAAAACACCCAGCATAGGAGTTATTAATAACTGCTACCTTCTGCCATTACTGATCTCGATCCCCAACTAGAAAACAGGGTCCTTAGGGTTTGTGCCTTATTCATCTATGTTACAAGAACTGTGACTTAAACAATGAAAAGAGTGAGAGTTTAGAGGAACAAATGAATCAACGAAGGAATGAAATGAACTAGTGAAGAAATGAAGGAAGCAACTGTAGTAAGATTTGGGGGACACCCTATATACTAACTAAATCTCACCCAGCATTAAATGCCATTAATTCCAACCCATAACTTATAAAAATGGTCTATAATGGTTCATAGGTGTTTTTAAAGCCTTAAGATAGCAGGAGACACTTGTAATAAAAATCTAATTTACCAAGGAAGCTAGGCTGTGAACGCGCCATGGCCCAACTGAGAAAATTTAAGTCACAAACAATCTCTTAAGGTCTTAGACTTTAGGCTGGGATTTAAAACAAAAATTAAAATATGTATATCTCATACATTCCATTCAACACTGAGGTCATTAAAATATGATTCCTACTTTACGCATAACAGACCCTTGGCCTCATAACAACTAAAGGAACTTTTAGAGAAAAGCATTTGGTGGCTGGTTAATGTCACAAGTCTCACTGTCAGCAGTTGTCTTCAAATGAAACCTGTGTAATTTAAAGCAGGATCTGTGGTCCGCAGTGACTGGCTTACCATTCCCCAGAGTTACAATCTGCTCTTCCCCTGTGCTTTAAATCAGATTAGCACAGGACTTATGGAGGAAGTTGATGAGTTGTTACTAGCCCTATTTCTCCAGACAAAACTCGTCACTTCCCTCCATCCCCCATAGCGTACTTAGTGTTCCATTCAGTCTTCTATCATGGCACTTTGCTCTGGGACTTAAGTTACCCATTTGTGGGCTGGTCCTGCTATCTCCTGGCACCTCTGTGCTATGCTGTTCTCATCTTCATCTCCATCATCAGTGTCCTCCTCAGCACTGTCACCACCATCATCATCCTGTGCCAAGTGTGGAGCCTCTTCCCTGTGTCTGTCACCAAGCTAGCTGCTTTTCTTTCATTATCTCTTCTTCTTTTTTTTTTTTTTTTTTTTTTTTTTTTTTTTTTTTTTTTTTTTTTTTTTTTTTTTTTTTTTTTTTTTTTTTTTTTTTTTTTTTTTTTTTTTTTTTTTTTTGCAGTACTAGAGATTGAACTCAGGGGTGTTTTACCTTCGAGCTATATGCCCAGCCCTATTTTTTATTCTTTATTTTGAAACAGGGTCTCACTAAGTTGCGGAGGGCCTCACTAGGCAGCTGAGGCTGGCCGCGAACCCAGATCCTCCAGTTTCAGCCTCCCAAATGTTGGGATTACAACGTGCACCACCACGCCTGGCTCATTATCTCTTCTAAAGGTAGAACTCTAAAGGTGCCATTAAACCCATCTGACAAGTGAGAAAACAGACTCGAGGAGGTAAACCGGTCTTATCATGTTGCTACGATGATTTGTCTTCAGGTATATCTCACCACGTGAGACTAGTAAAGGACTAAATCTCTTCTCTTCTAGCCCTCTTACTTAGCAAGGTTCCTAGAATGAAGTAGGTACTCGTTAAATAATCAGTTCAACACTGAGGCACTGCCCCAGGTTCTGGGATACAAGGAGGCATAGGTGGGACCTGAGTTCTTGGAGAGTTCCCTGTCTAGTGCAGGAGACGAAGTCTGCAGAGGTGGTTTTGGTGGGAGGGTTATGACGGAGGTGTTGGCAGGATGCTCTGGCAGAGCTCAGCCCAGCTAGCGAGAGTCAGGAGGTGAGATGAGGCTGCTGCCTAGCGCAGGTGACACCTGAGCTGTCAGGTGAGGGTGGGGAGCATTCCTGGCAGGGTGAACAGCCTGAGAAAGGCACAACAGCCTTTTAGAAATGCGTTTTGGCCCTGCTGGAGTTTGTGGTGGGCAGCAGGAAGCAGCCATGGTAGGTTCCCCTGCCTGCATCTTTCCTGTAGATGAAAGAAGTCCTGAGCATTTTAAGCAGACAGGTGTCAGATGTCCTTTTTGGAGATATCACACGTAGCTGAAGAGTTGATTTGAGGGCAGAACACAAAGGGCAGAAGGACCAATTAGGAGCCCTGTGCAGCAATCCAGGCAAAGAGTAACAGGCCTCAGATTCGTTCCACAACCTTGTTGAAAACAGATCTATTTTCAGCCGGGCGTGGTGGCGCACACTTGTAATCCCAGCATTCGGGAGGCTGAGACCGGAGGATCCGGGTTCGCGGCCAGCCTCAGCTACCTAGTGAGGCACTCCGCAACTTAGTGAGACTCGGTTTCAAAATAAAGAATAAAAAATAGGGCTGGAGGTATAGCTCGGAGGTAGAATGCCCCTGAGTTCAATCCCCAGTACCGCAAAAAAAAAAAAAACAGATCTATTTTCCACGGGACCATATTTAGAAGCACAACTGGATTAATGAGCATGGAGTCCTTCTTTGGAATACTTTCCTAAACATGAGTCACGTTCGTGGTACGGCATGACCACAGCAAAACTGTGATGTCACCGCACATCTTTGGCTCCCTGTGTCTCTCCACTTGAACTCCCTTCCCTTACCTCAGGTCTGATTCCTCGCTCATCTCCAGGATCCTGGCAAATGTCACCTTCCTACGCACCTTGTCAATTTCAGCCAGCTGTCAACTCCTCTGCTAGGTAGCAGTACAGGAAACAGCTGGCTTTGACTGATTCCCAAGAACTAAGTGCTAGGTTTTCAGGAATGTTACCAACTCCTTGGCATCACGTTGACAGCTTGAAATTGACCAAGGTGGAAGGATAAACTATGGAAATTGGCAAAGGCTATAAATTGGGGCCTCTTCCCCTCCCCCGCCCCAGAAGAGTTGGTTGTTAAATAACCAGCTAGCACATCTTTAACTCTTTCTCTCTTATAAGGCTAAACTATTGTACAAAATTTCCATCACTGTTTACAGGTTGATTTTTATTGTTTGTCTATTGATTTCATTACCTAGTTAATTCAATTCCCACTTATTGTACAACTATTAACTGCATACCTACTATGGACCTAGCCCTCTGCTACATCTTGGATTAGGACCCTGAACAAATATGCACAATGCCCTTGCCGTCACTTTTTTCTCAAACTAAGTAGGGAAGCAGATATTAATCACATAACCAGACAGATCAAGAAAAAACTACAGCTGTGATTGCTGCTACAGAGAAGAGCTACATGGTACCATGAGAGTGTACATGCAGAGGTCTGATTTCAGTGGGAAGGTGAAAGTAATCAAGTTGAGAGGTCTCAGCTAGGAGGGGAGCCCAGGGGGTATATTCTAGGCAGATCTGTATTTCTGAATCTTAACTGTTCCTATTCAAATGCTATGCAGTAGGATGTAGAATCTATATTTAAAGTAAACACTCCAAGTAATCCTGATGTAAAGGGTCTTTGATCACACTTTGAAAAATACTGGGACAAAGAGCATACTAAGGTATCTAACATATCTAAGATATCACAGATATATGTAACTTATTAACTATCCTGTTCTGGAAGGCCAACTCCACATTAGGTGCTCACACACATTGGCGCCTCTCCTGGCCTCATCCTGATCCTGTTCTGGGCCTTGTCCTCCCTGTCTGTTCCATGAAGCATTGGACTCAACAGTCAATGGATCTAAGAGCCTGAGAATGTGTTTTCATCCTCTGCAGATGCACTTGCCAGAAAGGTTACGTGGGCAACGGCTCCGTGTGTTATGGGAACATCATGGAGCGACTCCAAGAACTAAATACTGAGCCCGGAGGAAAATGGCTAGGAAGGCTGACCTCTTTCATCTCGCTCCTGGGTATGCAGCTACGAGTGCAAATGTCCTTAAAAAAGGCAGCACTCTCTCTCGGGCAAGGGCATCTGCAAGACACAAGCATCAGGCTGGTATACTGGGACCAAGGCTGGTCTACTGGGGTCAGCCCTTCCAGGGAGGGGCCATGCAGGTGAGAGGGAAAGAACAGCCAGCTATTTCCAAGGAGACAGCTATCTTCCAAGAGATGTCAAAATGCAAGAATTGGGCTTAAAGCTGAGACCACCATAGATTAACAGACCTGAGGTAACAGCAAAAGGGAGAGGCACTGACGTGAAAGAAAATCCCCCTTTTTCCTTGACTTATAGGCCCTTCATATATGAACAAAGGTTGGCAAGCAAAACTGGAAATAGAGAGAGTGAGTAAGGCCCCAAGGCAGGATTCATGACCCTCAGAGCAGGCATCACTTGAATTATGGAACAGTCCTGATTGTGTACACCCTCAGCCCCACAGCCACTAATTGTCTTTAGTAACAAATCCTTCCCTAGGCCCCCAGGCAAGGTTATAGTCTAAAACACCCTCCTGTATTTTTGAAGGTCTTTGAGGGACTATTACTCCACAACCCTTTGAGAAGGAAATATTATAGCTGATCATAACATTGGACAAGACTTCAAATCAAACACCAATTTTTGGTCAACCTACAAAAAAATAAAACACAGGCTTGACTCAACCAACAGAAGCCCTAAAGTATCAGCAACTCTATTAGAATATGCAAGTCATAAAAAAAAAATGAGTTCCAAGAAAGAACACAAGTAAAGAAATGGGCCAGTGCTGTGTTCTCTGCATAAACCTCCAGGCACATCCTGCATAAACCCTGCTCTTTCCAGGGCATCCTATGGGAAGTCAGCACTATTGGCATGATCTGGGCTTGGAGTGATCTGCCAGCCCCTCACAGCCTTCCTCTAAGGACTCTTAGAATACCAAATGGGAGAAAGACAGGGGTGATGGGGGTGGGGGTCCTTTACAGACTGGGCCTTCCAATATTTTCCTGGACAAAGTCCTATGAACCTTTCACCTTCCCCGTTACACAATGATGGTTCACTCTGCCTCCTGGGTAAGAACACAGAGCCTGTCCTGAAGCCCCAGCTTCCCCGGGGTGATGGGAACAGCCTACCAGCATAATTTGTAAGGCCCAATCTAATACAAAACTGTGAAGTCCTTGTTCCAATGCTAAGCTTTTCAAGATGGCAAGAGCAGGGCATTAAACCTAACGTGGAGCTCTTCTGAGGTGGCCCTGTGTACAAACAAGGACTACATGTCTTTGCTCACCGAGATGACAACAGCTCAGAAAGCCAGACTCAGGGCAGGGTCCCTATGTTGTCAAAGGACCTCACCATGCCTGACCCACCCATCCCAGGGTATCCTGGGGATCCATGGCTGTGGCTACAGGGAAACTCCTGGAGAATCGTGTGGAGTGACTTGGGGCCAGGGCTTCTTATTGACGTTCATTCCAAGAGGGCTTCACAGTTCACAGAGGGCCTGAACACAGCACAATCAGAAGAGACCAATCGTGACGTAAGGCCTGCTGCGCGATTTCACCCCTCGTGTGCCACTGACCCACTTGGTATTTTCTTTCTTTGTACATTTTGACTCCTAAGACAAAGCTTATGCCTGGCCACTAAGTAACCTGGGACCATTCACTGTGCTGCTGCCTTCAGACAAGGGCCTGAAAGGATTCAATGTGAGTATGCAAAATACCCCCTCGCTGAGGGGAGAACGTAGGAAGTCTTCATCCTCAGGATCTTCTATTCAAAGTGGGGGGAAAAGCTGGGGATGTGGCTCGGTGGTAGAGCGTTTGCCTAGCAGGCACAGGTTCAATACCCAGTACCACAAAAAGAAAGAAAGGAAGGAAGGAGCCAGCGCAATGATTTACACCGGTCATCCCAGTACTTGAGAGACTAAGACAGGAGGAGTGAAGGTTCAAGGCCAGTCTAGGCTTGGCAAGACCCTGTTTCAAAATAAAATATAAAGTGTGGGGTGGGGGGAGGGTAAAGAAGGGATGGATAATGCCCCTGGGTTGAATCCCCAATACCAAAACAAACAAACAAAAAAATTAAAGTGGGAAACCTCTCTTAAAATTAAACATAGTGATGATAAGGATGGTAGATATATATGTATATATATGTGTGTGTGTAAATATATATATATATATATATATTTTTTTTTTTTTTTTTTTTTTTTTTGCCATGTGTGGTACTGGGGATTTAACCCAGGGGCATTCTGCCCCTGAACTACACCCCCAGCCCTATTTTATTTTTTATTTTGAAGTAGGGCTTCACTAAGTTTTGGGAGGTTTCACTAAGTTGTTGAGGTTGGCCATGAACCTGCAATCCTCCTGCCTCAGCCTCCTAAGTACTGGGATTACAAGCATGCACCACCATGCCTGGCTTAATTTTTTTTTCACACACATAAGAATTGTGTATATTTATGGAATGCAGTGTGATATTTTGATACATGTTCACAATGTGTAGTGATCACATCAGGATAATGAACAAAAGTTCCATGTCCGTGAACATTTACCATTTCTTGTGTTGCCACACTTCAGCTTCATCTCTTCTGGTTCTTTATAAAATGTGTTATAAATTCCCATATCCTGTAGTCAACTGTCTGTTATCTATGCCCACTGCCTTCTCCCCTCCCTTGCCTCTAGTGACCACTTTTGTACTCTTTACTTCTGTGAAGTCAACTCTTCCAGCTTCCACACAAATGATAACCGGCCATGTTTGATGAATTTCATTGAGTGAAATAGCCTTACAGAAAGTACACAAATCCTAAGTGTACAACTCAGTGGGTTTTTTTTTTCCACGTGAAAGAAGTTGTGTATCCAGCAAGACCATTCATTACCAGCCCCCTAGAAAGCCCTCTGGGGCCCCTTTTCCCATCATTACCCCTCCAAGGGTAACCCATGAAGATTCTTAACATATAGTTATGTGACAAATAAGATTTGTATAACACAAAAGTGCACATTTCCCACAAGAAGAAATAAACAACTGCATTAGCCAGGTATTTGTTTCTTTAAAATCATCATAAATGGTAACAGCAATAGGAGAAACAAGAAGAAAAGTTTCCTCTTCAATGTGAGTAGCTGTTGTTTGAGATAATGCCATCCTGTGAGAATGAAACTTGTACCTAGTAGAGATATCTTATCATGATGATATCAGTGAAATAGCTCTATTTAGTTTAGCATAAATAGGGAACTTACCCATTTGCATAAAATTGGGTTGTCTGAATCCAAGACGTTTCACAATAATATTTTTGCTGCACTGAACCAAACCCCAGGGAGTTCCAGGATCCCTTGTCCATTCGTTGTCTGAGATAAGCCTGGCTCTTGTCAACCTTTGGAAAGATGCCCTCTGGTCTCTCCTATCTGGGAGGAGGATCAGCAAATAGCGCATGCCCATGAGCCCAGGCACGTTGTGTGTGGTCTCACTCAATATGTAAAGTTTGCACAGAGTTAGTAGGAAGTATCTGCTGACTGATTGTTGACTATATAGTAGTGACAAAATGTAGATTTGGTCTAGTGGATTTCAGAAATCTTTACTGTTCAAAAGCATCATCAGTCCACTTTCCCTGCTCATTTTATAGAATTTCAGAGTATTTCATTCCAGTCCTCTTCCTGGACTCAAAATGGGTCCTTGGGGCCTGTTATCATCCTATCCTTCTTGGCACCATTGCTGTGCTTTCCCAGCCATGCCAGCTTCAGGACCAGAGCAGCCTGACAGGGTCTGAGAGTTTACTGGGCATCACCTCCAACTCTCCAGATTTCCACTCTCTCCAGTCTGGCCTGGGATGGTTGTGGTCGTGAAAAGTCAGCTTTACTGAAAGAGCCCAAAGAGCGTGCACATTAGGGTGCACCGACTTTGATGCCTTTGATGCTGAATAAGGCACAGCATGTGTTATAAAACTCATTTTCCCCTTCAAACAACAGTCAAGCTGGCTCTCTTTTCTCAGGTAAAAGAGCTTTTGATGGATAATGAGGCTGTTCAGTACTTTGTAAAACTCCACATCATCGCTGGGCAGATGAACACAGAGCTTATGAATGACACAGACACCTTCTACACCTTGACTGGGAAGGCAGGGGAAATCTTCAACAGCGATAAGGTGAGAATTTCTCTGTTTTACTCCCAGAATTAAAACATCCACCAAAGCAAAGCCCATAAGCTTCTTGTTCTTCCTGTTGGGGATTTGTGAAAGGTTATAAAGAACTTCTTTCTTTAATCCTTGTTTGTCAAACATCTTCCTAGACAGGAAGAAGCAGAGAGCAATACTAGGGTCAGGAAGAGGGGGTAGGGTGGGCTGTCGGGCAAAGGAACTACAAGGCATTTGATTTTGGTCTGGTCCAATTTAGTTTTCAAGGTGACCATCACTCAACTGCCAGCAGGAAGATCAACTGCTATCGCCTGTTTCCTGGAAGCATTAGTAGGAAGTCCGATCACCATTCCTCTTACCAAAGGAAATGGGCTGTGTTTGCTTTGGATTGCTGGAGTTGATCCATCTTCTCTAGCTTAGCATTCTATCTCTTCTAAAACCATTAGTTCTGTTTGTGTGTGTGTGTGTGTGTGTGTGTGTGTGTGTTTTTAAGAAAAACAACCTTCCCCTTTACAAATAACTCTTTTTGACCCTACTTAGCTGGGGGAGAGGGCATGTGATTAATCAGCAGACTGTGCATGTGTGGGTTATAGTCTATGCTATTGCATTTCACCCAGTATCCATAGCCAGTTGATTACTGAGTGTTCTTTCTATGATAAGTATGAAGATAAATCTGTACTTGTGCTATATAAGATTCATAAGAACCCTGTGAAAGAGGTCATCTCATAATCTCCATTTGTCCTATGGGAAAGTGGGGAGGTCACACAGTAAGTGCCAGAGCCAAGATTAAAATGGGGTCTGCCTCACTCCAAGGCCACAGCCTTAACCAGGCTGCTGTGTGTGATGATGGATGGATGGATGGATGGATGGATGGATGGATGGATGGATGATATACTGATGGATTTGAAGGTAGATGATGGGTTAGATAGAGTGATAAATGACAGATATGAAAATGTGGCTTCCTTCCTTTCTCACAAGGACATGCATATATTCACTTGTTCATTCATTCAACAAGTATTTACTGAGCTTTGGCTATTCACACAACAAATATTTTTCTTGTACACTTTCTCTGTGCAACACACTAAAGTAAGTGATACATTTAAACTAAATTGAGTAATTCCACCATTGTGGAGCTTGCAGTTTACTGGAAGAGAACATTGCAACGCCTTGTCTACATTTTGCACATGAATGTCACCAGAGGTTTCATGCCACAGGTTATCTCTTGATCTTAGTGAAAACCTGGGAGGTCAGCCCAACAGGTACATTCATCCTCATATTGGGTTATGTGACTTGTCCAAAATCTCATAGCTGGTAAGTGCCAGGACCCAAGGACTCAGGACCTCTGACTTCCAGTCCAGTGCTTGCTCCTTCCAGAACATTGCATTAATCTTACTTTATCCTGCTCTGGGGTTTTAGGATGGTCAACTGAAGCTTAAACTTTATGGAGGCAAAAAGAAGGTAAAAATCCTACAGGGGAACATAATTGCTTCCAACGGGCTGGTGCACATCCTCGACAGAGCCATGGACAACATAGAGCCCACCTTTGAGAGCAACACTCAGGTGAGCTGCTTCAGGTAATCTTGATGTCGACCAAATCTATCTTCCTTTGTTCCCTGGAGACTCACATCCAAGAAGAAAGTGTTTGCCAGAAGTAAAGAGAAGTGTTTTACTAGAAGTGAAGAGAAGGTAGGATGATTTGTCTGTTTTCAATAGAATTCGAGTATTTCTGCAGAGAAAAAAGAAAGGCAGGCAGTACGTGTGTAGGAAAAAATCTGGATTTTATTTTTACCTCTTTTATGGGCCACATCAGACAACTGAGCTCAGTGACCCATTGTTATGAAAATTTATCACTCCTGCTTTATGGGGAAGGGCAATCATTGTCAGGATGGAATTTATTCCTTTTGACCTATCTGATGATGGCCTGGAGCTGCTTCTGAATGCACAGGCTTGAGTTACTATTTAAATAACAATAACCATTAAGTTGTTAAATATTATCAAATAAACATTTGCATAATGTATGGAAGGTGACCAGGTCCCGGTTGTGTGTGTCCACACTTACAAATGCTGTCAGTAAGTCTATTTTTTTTTTTTTTTTTACTGATTTTTAAGCAAAATGTCTCTTTTCAGCAAACCATAATGGCAATGCTACAACCAAGATACAGCAAGTTCAGATCTTTGTTAGAGGTATGCACTTTTCCTGAATTCCTGAAGAATGTCTGCTAAGACCTTTGTAAAATGTGCAGGAGCCAGGCACGCTTGTAATCCCAGCATTTGAGAGGCTGAGACCAGAGGATCCAGGTTCGCAGCCAGCCTCAGCTACTTAGTGAGGCACTCTGCAACTTAGTGAGACCCTGTTTCAAAATAAAGAATAAGAGCTGGGCATGGTGGCACATGCTTGTAATCCCAGCATTCGGGAGGCTGAGACCAAAGGATCCGGGTTCGTGGCCAGCCTCAACTACCTAGTGAGGTACTCCACAACTTAGTGAGACTCGGTTTCAAATTAAAGAATAAAAAACAGGCCTGGGGGTATAGCTCGGAGGTAGAACGCCCCTGAGTTCAATCCCCAGTACCACAAAAAAAATAATAAAAATAAAAAATAAATAATAAAAAATAGGGCTGGGGTATAGTTCGGAGGTAGAATGCCCCTGAGTTCAATCCCCAGTACCTCAAAAAAAAAAAAAAAAAATGTGCAGGGTTGTCAACCACTAATGTTTTCTGGACGAGTACTGTAAATATCTGTCTGAGATATATCACAGACATAAAATTGTGTTTCTCAAATGCAGGAAACCAATGTGGGACATGCCTTAGATGAAGATGGGGTTGGTGGACCATACACCATTTTTGTTCCAAGCAATGAAGCATTGGATAACATGAAGGAAGGCACTCTTGATTACCTCCTTTCTCCAGAGGTACTGTGACCTACGTACTCTGATGGTATCATGTCAGCATTGTTGCCCCAGTCTGTGTCCATACTGGCTTTTTCTCAATGGGAAGAGTTAAAAAGTAGCACATATATTACCATGCTGGTAAACACCACATTCTCACTCAAATAGGCCCAGAACACACTGTTTTTGCAAATCTGAAACTTGTTGCCTTTTGTTTTGGAGGTCCACATGGATAAAGTCCTTTCTAGAACATTTTCACATACCTACAAAGATATCTTGCCTTTCTGAAAATTCTGAATTTAGAATAATATATATACATAAATATATATATATATATATATATATATTTGATATATATCAAAGTAATAAATCAGAAGGTATTTCTTACATTACAAATAGATGCTCAGCACATGAAAGGATTTGTTACAAGTTTCTATTGAGAAAACCAGGTATCTTCAGACCCTTAAATAGAATGTCGTTTTAAATATTGTAATTAACACTCAGTGTTTAGAAACTTTGCTATTGCTGAAAAACTGCTATCTCTCTCTTTAGAACTCACACTCAGTGTAAAGCGAGCCAAAAAAGTAATGTTGCTCCCCTGGGAAATTATTAAAGTCCTAAGATTATATGACCTCAATAATATGACACAGATATTTTTAAATCATAATAACAGAGGAGTTCTAAGGTGCCTAATCAGATACACTTAAAGTTAAAATAAAAATTTTAACCTAGAAATTAACCTCCCTACTTTTCTGTCAAGTATCTTTGTTCAGAAAACTCTTCTTTCCCTCCTTCCTTGTAACTGCTTCCAGTGGTGGTTAGAGCTGGCTCCACCGGGCTCTCAAGAGTGGACTATGTGTATCTCTTTCTAGCTCTGTTCAGTAAGATCACATTGGTAGCTTGAAATCAGCCTTCAGTGGGAATATTTACACCATAGAAATTGGCAGTGTGCACCACTGCTCCTGGATCTCAATCTAGCTTTTCTCAAAGGTGATCTCTTTCTACCTGCACAGAATATGAAACTGCAGGTCTCTGTTCTGAATGAAAAACTAGTTTTCCACTTTAGTTTCTAGATAAGAAGCAAAATAATTACTCTGAATCTTCCTCCGGTCCAGAGCCTGTGTGGGTTAAAATTTCTGAACCTATGGCAAGCTCCTTCTTTCTTCTTCCTCTGAATAGCATCCTTTAACTTGACCTTCAAGGAAGAACCTCATCTGGAGACAGTAAAATCCCCATCAGCTCTGCCCACAAAATAGAAGATAAACTAGTTTCATTAGAAGAACAGTTTCTAATTCTGATTTTAGAATGCTGTATTTCCTTAAGAGTGTATCTTTCTCCCTAAAGCACAATTTTAGTCTGGAAACCATGCAATCCCCACAGAGACTATGGCAACTGATTACAAGCCCCAGTTTATGGCTTCATCAGTGAAACAGACAGAAATAAAAGCAAAGGGAACAAGAGGCTTGCCTTTCTAAATTCAGATTCCTTGCAAAGAAAATAAAGAGAGACAAACTTATTTCAAGATGGCATTAACAAGTTGATAGAAAAGCTCTCTGCCTCTGACCCAAAGGACTTCTTTGGGGGTTTTCTGGGGGATTTTGTTTTGTTTTGCTTTGGTTTTTGTTGTTGTTATTTTGTTTTTATTTTTAACCAAAAACAGTAGGGAGGAAGGAGTGTCCTCATAAGCGAAAAACTGCAAGATGCCAAAAGCACCTGGAAGCATATCCTGTCAATTGAGTCAGAAGGCCCTAGTGGCCCCTAGCCAGATAAGGCACTGGGGAGGGGGCTGGAGGTGGAGTAATGCTGATGGATTCCTCTGTTACTTTCATTCTCCTCTTTCTTGCAAAATGGACCAAACACCAATTAATTCTTGGGGCTTAGAAGAGGATTATTTCATTGATAATTTTTTTTTCCTATAGGATGACAGGGCTGGAATGGACCCATACCGGTCCCTTTATTTTGCAGGCAAAACAGACTCAGGGGTTAAGTGATTTGCCTAAGGTCACACAAAGGCAGAACCAGGATCAGAACTCGGGTTTCTAAGGTCCATGCTAGTGCTTTTCCAAGGACACCTCCCTCTGCCTTTTAATGTTATTGTCACAAATGTTTATGAAGATGCTACTGTGTGCTCCATACTTGACTGGCTGGGGACAGGGTGATAACAATCCTGACAGATCCAAGCCCGTGCCTTTCAGGACTTTGCAGTCCTATTTGGTCCAACATTTCCTAGCTATGCCCACATTGCCCTATCCTTTCTGCCAAGGAGCATTGCTGGGTGTCATAGCATTGCCTCTGTCCACAAGCCCCCACTGCTGGGCACCATGGAGTATCTGTCAGGGGAGGCTAAGACCTCCACATAGTCACAGGATGAAGGCTACAGAGAGAATCCCTTCCAGGGCTGGCTAACAGCATCAGTCCCAGCATTCTTATTGCTAACCTTGCCCTGTACCTGATGCCGTTGGCTTATACATATGACAGCCTTATCATTTATCCTCTGCACCTGTACACTTTTGAAAGCAAACAGAGCTGCCAGGACAACAGGTGTAAACCAGTGTGTATCAGACAAACCAGGACATGTGGTCACACCACTTACAGGTAGCTCCCCTGGCAGAGTGACCGAGACCAAATGCAGAGAGTAGGCTGAGAGGGGGGGCCCGGGTCAGCGGGGCTTGCTTTTAGCCTGAGCCTCGTTGATGCTAGAACTTGTCCATAGATGGTCAACCTCCTGGCGGTTTTTAGGCTCTTGATTTGTGACCCTTCGCCTTTCCAAGCCAGAGTGACTGAGCTGTGCTACTTGATAGCAGAATTCGAGGACTGTGAAGCTGAGAACTCAGCTGGGAGAGTGAGGCTGCCGATAATGCCCCCCTCCCCCTCCAGTCCGTAGATCTCTCCAGCACCCCGCTATGGGGATTGCTGATCCTGCCCGCTCCCCTCTTTCTTTCTCCACTGCCACTTCAGTTTTCTGAAGCAAGTGAAACCTTGGAAAGGGGCTTTGAAGGACAGATAACTTCCTGGTGGGGAGAAAGATAATCAAGGACCCTGTGGTTGTGTATTCCCAAGGGACCAGCATGTGGCCTGACAAGCAGTCATTTATTTATGGAGCAAGTGACACAGAATCATAAATGGAGGCCATCTCAGGACATCTAGAATGAAACCTTAGACCTACAGGGCAGTAGAGGAGCAGAGCGATGGAGAGCTTGACCTAATTCTTACACTCACAGCCTGAGTTAGCTGCATGACCTTGGATGTGTCTTTGAAACTCAGTGTTATCACACCTGAAATGGGGGAGGAGTCAATGAAGTGTACATGTTACATTTGCAGAACCACTCCCATCACAGAATGGCAATCTGGTGAATGTTAGCTATTTGGGGGATAGGATTTTTCTCACCCCAAATTTCCCAATAAAGAGGTTATGCATTGTTTATTTTTATGGATGAGTGTCAAACTATTCAAAAGATCCCTAGAAGAGTGGGGGTATAGTGTTTTCTTTATTGACTAAAGCAATATTTTGGTTCCTTTGCAGGGCTCTCGGAAACTTCTGGAACTCGTCAGATACCACATCATCCCCTTCACCCAGGTTAGCCCTACTCATCCTGCTGCTTCTTTTTCCCTCCTTCCAAGATATTTGACCCTAGTCTTGAGTTCCAATATTTTGGTGCTAAAGAATGTGTGACATTTATTCTTTTACTGTGAGCAAGCCCTCAGCCATGAACAATGAGTCCAAAAACAAAGAAATCTTCCAAGCCACAAAAGCACGTGACATCAAAGCCCCCGGTTATTTATTTTATGGACTTTCAAGGATGTTTTTCCCAGTAGGAGCTGTAAAAAGTCAGGACTCTGTGCACTGCTCCGAGTGTCTCCATTGTCCCTTCTCGTTACAGCTCGAAGTGGCAACTCTCGTTGCCACCCCTCACATCAGGAGCATGGCCAACCAGATCATACAGTTCAACACCACCAGCAACGTAAGTGACAGGCCTGCCGCGCCACCTGCCTCTGCGCTTCTCCTGCCTCTGTGCCACCTCACAGGCTTGCAATCTTTATGACGGTGTTGCTCACTTGGTCACTCTTCCAGCACATATGTGCTGAGCAGCTAGCTGCCTGTACTCGGTACCTGGGATAAAGCAGAGAACACTTCTATCCAGCAGGGAAGACAGGCTTTAAACAACTCATGAGGCAAGCAGTAAACTACTTAATTGTAGATGCAGTGAGTGCCAGGCAGAGGAAGCTCAGGACTGGAAAAGCACATACAGAAGCAGTCCTTCTGCAGGTCAGGAGGTTCTCGGGAAGGGGTGATGCTCTCGCCATGCTTTGGCGGATGAGTAGAATGAATTTGGCAGAGAAGAATAAAAGAGAGTTCCCATGGGAAGGGAGAACTTGTGCAAAGGCCCTGAGGTGGAAGAAGTATGATTTATTTAAGAGATTCAAAGAAGGGAGTGTTAAGTCAGCCGAGTCTTGTAGCTTAGAGACATTGTCTCCTACTGATTGACCATTGATGTTGATTGTGAGAGTCTCATCCACTCAATGCATATCTTTTGAGTGCTGGCTGTGTGCACTGTTCTAGGTTCCCAAGATAGATCAGTGAACAAACAGACAACATTTCCTGGTAGCATAGAACTTTCATTCTATAAATAAGGAGATAGACAATAAAGGATTTAAATATGTATGGCATATCATGGAGGATAGAAAGGAGAAAATAGCACAGCAGGGAAAGGGATAGGAAGTGGGGGGCAGACTGACATCCTAGATAAAGTGCCGTAAAGTCCTCACAAAGAAGGAAACATGTGAGCAAAGCCTTGAAGGAAACGAGGAACAGTGTATGTGATTGAGGAAAGAATGTTCCAGAGAAGAGGAGGAACAAGCCCAGGTTATCTGAGGAGCAGGGAGGTGCTGAATGGCCCGGATGGGAGGAGAGGGGCCAGGCATTCCAAGGGAGGAGGAGGGTCAGTCAGGTCTGAGTAAGAATACAGGTTCTTACTCCTAGTGGGAGGAGAAGCAATTGGAGGATTGTGGGCAAAAGAATTACATGATCAGATGTACATTTGACTTCAATAATCCAGTAGAGACTGATGGTGGCTCAGGCTCAGGCAGAAGCAGCCCTGTGGTAAGAAGTGGTTGAACTGTGAACGCATCTTGGAGGTAGACCCAACCACGTTTGCCAATGAATTGCATAGAGATAAAAACAGAGAAAACCAAGGATCATTCCTGAGTTTTTTTTTTTTTTTTTACCTGAGCCATTAGAAGGATGAAGTTGCCATTCATCCTGCCAGGGGAGCAGGTTTGGGAAAAGCGAGACCAGAATTTTTGCTAATTGGCACATTTTCTGTTCCCTGCCCTAGATCTTGGACAGGAACTTGTCTGTTTGCTTGCCAGTGCATCCCCAGTGCCTAAAACAGCACTATAGGCTAAAAGTCAATAAATGTATTTGAATGAATGGATCCTCATTTCACTACAGAGGGGAAAACAACTGGCCCAAAGCAAATACATTATAGAGCTGGAATAGCTATCCCCTTGCCCCAGCCCAGCACCTGAAAGGACAATTCTACAAGGACACACCTACCCAGTATCAGTCAAGAATTCACTTAACAAGTCAGGCATGGTGGTGCAAGTCTATAATCCTAGTACTTGGGAGGCTGAGACAGGAGGATCGCAGGTTCAAGGCCAAGTCTCTACAACTTAGCTAGACTCTCAGGAACCTAGAGAGAAGACTCTGTTTCAAAACAAAAAATAAATAAAAAGGGCTGAGGGAATAATTTGGCAGCAGACTGCCCCTGGGTTCAATCTTCAGTCTCTCTCTCTCTCTCTCTCTCTCTCTCACACACACACACACACACACACACACACACACACACACACACACGAAAGTATTCACGTAACAGATTCAGTTGCTTCCTCTCAGCTAACCCCTCTGATAGTGGCCTTCCTGCAGGGAAAACTTAGGTGACCTCAGGGCTTTGTAGTGAGTTTGCACCCTTCCCATCTGCCTGGGGACTGCTGGCACTCCTGCAGTGCAGAATGAAAGATACCAAAGATATTACCACTTCTCTCCAGGGACAGATTCTGGCAAATGATGTGGCCATGGAAGAAATTGAGGTCGCTGCCAAAAATGGCCGGATTTACACACTGACCGGAGTTCTCATTCCTCCTTCCATCGTTCCAATTCTGCCCCATCGATGCGACGAATTCAAGAGAGAAATCAAATTGGTAAGAGGACTGGGGGAGGGGGGCAGCGAATCTGGACCCCAACAATTGGTTGCTCAGAATTGTGAGGAGTGGGATACTGTCTGCTCCTATTTCTAAGTAATGTCACTTTCTGCACTTTTGGAGGTATATGAATTTTCAGAGAGATGCTATGCAACTTACTACACCACAGTTCTGGGGCAAATCAGGGTCTCTCTCCCACTATGGAATTCAGGTTCAGTCTCCACCTCTTCTTCCTTCCCTGGTCACTTGGGACCACCCTGTTCCTGGCTCATAACTGTACTTTCTCTAAGAGGTACTTAAACTTTCTTCACAGGTAGATTCTCTGACCCAGTGAATCAACCCTCCTTCTATAGCTCTTTTCAAATATCAGACATTCTATTTCCCTGCAAGTTTCTGTAACCTTTAATGGCCTTTTCTGTTTCCATAGCAACCTTTTGGGCTCAGCCAGTTTTAGTCTAAGCATCTCAGATTCCAATATTGGTCTACAGGCAATTTTTAAGTTCCTGTGGAAACTATAAACCCCAAATTGCAGCAATAATAGATCTGGGTGTTTCTTTTCAGGACGCTTCAAGAATACATCAAAGATTGTTCTCACAATGTCTTTGAAATACAAGAATTGAACAAAGAAAAATGGCCTAATTTAAAAAAAAAAAATCTTTGCACTTGGCACAGGATTGTGACTTACTGTTTGATTTTAGAGTTCTTTTTTATTTTGGTACTGGAGATTGAACCCAGGAGCATTTTATCTTCGAGCTATACTTTCATCCCTCTTTTATTTTGTAGTTTGAAACAGGGTCTCACTAAGTTACCGAGGCTATCCTCAAACCTGCCATCCTCCCGTCTCAGCCTCCCAAGTACTAGAATTACAGGCATGTACCACCATGCCCAGCTAGAGTTCTTAATTGATGTAATGATTGATAAGTCTTTGGCTTAACTCCATTTCTATATGCTCTGCCTAGTTTGGAGTGGTTTTAGGTGTTAAAAATCCAAGTAGATTCTCCAGAAAGTATGTACTTAGGACTAACCAAGAGTAGGAGCAGCTGGAACCATTTAGAAGTCTCAGTTTTCACCAAGCTAAACTCATGGCTGCCTTCAAATATGTGTATTTGGACTTCAGAGGTTTAACAAATAACACACTGTACTAGCTTGGGACCATGCAGGAAACAGAATGTATCTGAGATGGGTTAAATAAAAGAGATTTCAATAAAGAGTCAACTGCAGAGGTGTGGGTAGGGGTAAGCTCATGAGCTATGCTGGGGCATCCAGGGAGAAGCAATTGTAGGTCACCACTGCCACCCAGAACCAAAGAGTCCGGGGTCAGGTACAGAGTTATCTGAACCCAGTGAGAGCAGGCAACTCAGAAGTAGGACATCCATCCGGAGTTATAGGGATGGTGACAGAGTAGAGGAAGCAGGAAAGAAACCTTTGCCCTTGTTTTCTTCCCCCCACTGATGTCCTGCCAGTGCCTCCCATTGGCCAAAGCCCATTGGCAAAGAGAGGAGAGACCATTTTGGGTGGTCTACTTGCTGAATCCCAGAGCCAGGCAGAGAAGTTTAGAGAAGAGATCTGCAGAGATTTAGAGGCCTACACCCCAGATCTTCCTCCTGAATTCAGAACCAATGGAGGAGAATCCTGGAGACTGAAAGGCAGAGAGTCATTGTCCAGCCTTATCACTGCTAAGTCTCAACTCCATGGCCAGTGGTAACACTTTGTCCCTGGTACAGGTGGACAGCTGCAGTGTCCCCAGGAGCAGGTGCCTCCCTGTGTGCAGGGGATATTAGAAAGCGGAGGCCAGTGAATAGGCTGGCTCTGGCCAGAAAGAGGGAGAGGAAGGGGCTGCTCCGAGCAGTCTCAGCTCCTTCCCCCAAATCCCACCCTCTTCCTCTGGCACTGACTGTGTTCCTTCTCCCTGGGGAGGAGTTGGGGGTGTAACTATGGAACCCCCTCCCCAAGGAGGGAGGCCTGAGTCCAGGGATGGGGGACACTGGGACTGACCTGCCCTCTTTCCTTCCAGGGCTCTTGCGTGAGCTGTTCCCTGGTGTACTGGAGCAAATGTCCTGCTGATGCCGAGCCCACGGTGAGTGTGACAGCTTCATGAACCCACAGATGACCAAAGCAACCCTGCTGGTGTGGCTTCCCACATTTTCTCCCTCCTTCTTCAAATGACATTAATGTGACTGGGGTAATAGAACACTAGCTCCTGGCCTACCGAATGGGGGAACGAGAAGACGCCACACAGATGTGTGTTTGAATCCTAGCTCCTTCACCCTAGACAAGTGGTTGAACCTTCTCACTCCAGTTGTCTTCATCTTTAAATAATAATAACTACATCTTTAAATAATAATAATAACTATTAGCATAAATAAAACCCAAGCTCAGTACTGAAATCAAATTTTAAGATATCAGAAAATGTACAGTTTCAGTTAAACAAGAAGAATAAGTTCAGATGACTTTACAGTTTAGGCATAGCATGGTAACTATAGTTAATACTGATTAACTGTATATTCCAAAATTGTTAAGAATGGATTTTAAATGTTCTCCCCACAAAGAAATGGCAAGCATGTAAGATGATATATTTGTGTGAATTAATCATTCCACAATAAAAACATATGTCATAATATCATATTGTACTATATATATGTATATATATATATAATTGACCACACACACACACACACACACACACACACACACACACACACACACACACAATACATATGTATGTACATATGTATGTGTGTGTGTGTGTGTGTGTGTGTGTGTGTGGTCAATTTTTTTTTTTTTTTTTTTTTTTTTTTTTTTTTTTTTTTTTTTTTTTTTTTTTTTTTTGCAGTACTGGGGATTGAACTCAGGGGCATTCTACCTCTGAGCTACACCCCCAGCCCTATTTTTTATTCTTTATTTTGAAACCGAGTCTCACTAAGTTGCAGAGTGCCTCACTAGGTAGCTGAGGCTGGCTGCGAACCCGGATCCTCGGGTCTCAGCCTCCCGAATGCTGGGATTACAAGCGTGCGCCACCACACCTGGCTGTGTGGTCAATTTTAAATAAGGTAAAAATCAGGAAAATGACAAGAGAACTACCAAAAGCTTTTCACTTTTTTTGAGGATTAATCATATGTTAGACTCAGTGCTTGGTTCTGGGGACATAGAGGTAAATAGAATATAGTTTTGTTTTCATCCTGAGGTGTTCAACCTAAAAAGAAAAACAGTTATGCAACTATCTCCAGCTCACATGCCAAGTACTATAGCAGTGGCAAAAGCAGTGTTCTAAGGTAGAAATGATGATAGAAATTTCTGCCTATAAGTTTATTATCAGAAAGAATTTTCCAACCAGAAATTTCCTTCAGCACTGCACTAGATCAGAATGCAAGATGACAAGTTCTTCAATGTAACCTTATTGTGAAGTATTTAATAAGCCAAACATTAAAATTAAATAGGCACAGGTGCCCATTTATTTTGCTTAATGAAGCTCTCACTCCTGAGTCCTTTGGGATGCCGTGGACTAGGGCACAGAAGAGAGAGGGGAAGAAGAAATTGTGTTGGCTGGCATCGCAGTGGTTGCTGTGTCCCAGACTGTTCTAAATGGTCTACGCAGCCCCACTGGAAGGTGGGCCCATCATCTGCGTTAGCCCCGCAGGACAGGGAGCCAAGACAAGGAGACAAAATACCTTCTGTAGGTCACCCAGCTGTCAGGTGGCAGAGCCATGACCTGCTCTGTGTGCCAACCACCACTCTGATTGTGTTGGCCCAGGGAAGAGGAGTAAGAGAATGAAAGGAGAAATGTGGCACATGGGGAGGAGCCAAGAGGGCCCCCAAGTTGCCCCCCAACATGCCGTGATCCATACCCACCAGGTCAATTATCCTGAGGCCCCCAAGAGCACTGGAGTGGTCCTTACCCAGTGACCTCAGAATTCCTTTATATATCTACAACTTTAGGATTTTATAGTCTGTGAAGTTCCCATTGTTCTCTTCTTCAGCAAGAGCCTAAGAGGAAGGGATAAGCTTGACTTAACCATTTATCTAATACATTTGAGCCAGGAACTAATTTCTTATGAGAAAACATGGTATCAGCATTATTGTCCCATTTCCCAGGTTGGTCAGCCGAGACCTGCAGAGTCTATGTGATTTTCCTGTGATCCTAAAGTTAATAGGTTAGAAGACTCATTCTCCAGATATGGCACTTATTAGTGTTTCTTAGGGGAAAAAAAAAAAAAAAGAGCAGCTTAATCTGTGAGGTCCTCCATTTCCCTATCTATAAAAAAAAAGGCATGAAAATGTTCACACGGAGTTGAAGACTGATGAACTTGTGGATGCCATGTGTCTGGCCTGTTGGAAGTTCTCAGTAAGTGGTAATTCTGGTCCATTATAAGAGGGCATGGAGGTTAAAGAATAGAAGTTGAAGAAGGCATGTAAGTCTGCCCCCATTCCTACGAGGAAAGTCTCAAACTATTTCTCTTTTTTTTTTTTTTCTTTATTTTGAAACAGGGTCTCACTAAGTTGAAGCGGGCCTCACTAAGTAGCTGAGGCTGGCCACAAATCTGGATCCTCCTGTTTCAGCCCCCCAAGTACTGGGATTACAAGCGTGCCCCGCCTCTCCCAGCTCAGACTATTGCTCTTTTGATCGGTGGATCCTTCCACAAAGTAGAGAGAGGCTCTACCTACATTGGCTCCAAAATGTCCATATAAGAAGAGCTTAGGGCTGGCTAGACTGGAAGTGGCGAGGCCACACCCAGGATGAGCTAGAAAATGTCCCTTGACCAATTAGAGATGTCCGGCACGGCACACGAGGAGGCATAAGGATACATGTGGCATGAATTGTGCAAACCCTGGCCTGTTTGGTTCCAACAAGGAAGCAGGCCTAATGAGAGCAGCCAAGCTCTGGTTTCGCCCCAGGTGTGCTGATGTGGCCTGTGCTCCGACATCAGCGGTACAACCGAATAGAACAGCTGGCACATGTAGAAGCTGTGGAATGCCCCGGGGACCTGGACACGTACAGTAACGTGCTGTTGCTCCCTGCCTCTCTTCCAGGCACTCTTCACACACAAATGTGTCTACAGCAGCAGAATACGGAACAGCCTCAAGAGTGGCTGTGCCCGATATTGCAATGCCACCGTGAAGGTAAGGAGTGTGTCCAGGGGCCCCACCCAGGTCACATCAGGCTAGGAGGCAGCTCCAAGGCCACATACTTGAGCCCTGGGGTCTGTATGGTCACAGGTGGCCAGTGGAGCTTAGAAATGTCTTCCTTAGCAGGGGAATCAAAGGGTGGAATCTCTTTATGGAAACGAGGTCACCCCCTCCCTATGTCGTATCTCCCTGGGTCCTTGATCCCTCTTAACGCAGAATCCACACTCCTGACACTTCCATGCATGGCTGCCCTCTGCCCCAGTCTCCAACCTGTCTCTTCCTACACTCCTACCCCAGAGCACGCATGCTGGCTGTTCCCTCTCTCAGAACGCTTTTCCAGATTTTCTGAGGCTAAGTCATCTTTCAAGTCTCCTTTTATCACCTCCTCTGTCACTACTGGATCCCTCATGGTCTCCCCAGCCTACCCCCTGACCTCTGCCTCTGCCGGCCACCACTTGAATTCTACACTTACCATTCTCCAAAAGATCATCTTTTATTTATTTATTTATTTTTAGTGTCCAGATGAGCTAGGCGTGGTGGCACATGCCTGTAATCCCAGTACTTGGGAGGCTGAGACAGGAGGATTGCAGGTTTGAGGCCAGCCTTGGCAATTTAGTGAGACACTGTTTCAAAATAAAAAGTAAAATTGGGCTGGGGGTATAGAACACCCCTGGGTACAATCCCAAGAACACATACACACATACACACACACACACACACACACACACACACACACACACACACACCTGTATGGACTCTTCCCTGACTAGCACATAGGTTCCATGAGTGCAAGCCATCCTCTGTCTTGTTCGCAGCGTCAGAGCCAGGCTGGCCCCGTGCAGGTGCTCAGTAGATTTGTGGTGACCAGCTGGCTGAGCACTAGCCATGCCACCATGTGCAAAAGAAAAAAGGCAAACTCACAAGGAGGGGCTGATATTCTTTATTACAGTAACAGAAATTAAAATATAGCTCCCTGGAGGAAGGGGTGTTCTACTTGGGGTTGCAAAGGGCAATGTGCTTCTTGTTTCTCAGATGCCAAAGTGCTGCAAAGGCTTCTACGGGCCCGACTGCAACCCATGTCCAGGAGGCTTCTCGAATCCATGCTCAGGGAACGGGCAGGTGAGAGGAGCCCCGGTGCTCACTGTTCTATGAATGCTGAAGAATGCTCTTTCTTAGGTCAAGTCCCATGGCAATTTTTAAAACTGATAAATTAAACAAGTGACACGAGGCTGTTCATTTTTCCCAGGTAGTAAAAGAAATGGGTCGGTTACTAAAAGAACCAAAGGTGTCTACCATTGTAGGAATCTTGGTCTGGGGGTTAAGGGGAAGGGAGGGCCCCGTGTGTGGCTTGCAGTCTCCACTGCCCCGTCTCCCCCTGCAGGACCTTGGGCTACTCAACGAGGCTCTCTGGACTTCACTTTCCTCCAGTGACAGATATCAGGGCCTGAGATCTTACGAACTAAAAAATAAATAAATAAGTTGATAATGCTGCCCAGTGATTGCTTTTTAAAACCCATCTGCAAAGCCTAGTGAAATGTAAAGGCCAAAACTTAACCCATTTGACTTGGAGGCCAGAGCTAAACAAAGGAAGGTAAAAGTAACCACGAACCATATGGGAAAAGTATAGACCTGGGCATTTGATAAATCCACATCTAAGATATAGCTCTCTCAAGAGGGAAGAAAAACCATACAACCGTGACCTTACACAGGAGACAAACTGTGAAAGAGGCCAGTGCTAATGACTGGCCAGGTGGTGGAGAGGGCAGCCCACACCAGCTCCAGTCACCAATGCAAAGCTGGCCTTGCCGGGGCTGGGCAGGTGAGAGGCAAACAGGTTTGCCCCTGATGTTGCTCCTGAGGAGAGTAAACGTTGCAGTTTGAAGTTACAGATCTGGGCAAGTAGAGTGCAGAGAGAGAAAGGCCAGGCGCTCATCCGATGGCCGCTGTCTCATCTCCACCATCGCTTAAACATTGTATGGAAGTATGTTCCCCAATATGGTTCCCTCTTGAAGGACATCCCTTGAGGTTCTTAATCCTGGCTCAGGATCCCCAAGCCCGTCACTGCCTTTGCATCCTACCCGATACCAAGATGCCTCCACTTCCCACAAGGAGTCCCAAAGAGTCAAGTGGGATTGAACCTGAGTTCAAAGTCCGAGACTCCCTCGCGCCTGTGTCCTAACGGCCTGACTTTGCTTCAGTGCACAGATGGCAGCAGTGGCAACGGGACGTGCATTTGTGATGTCGGCTTCCACGGCTCCAAGTGTCAGTTCTGCTCAGACCCCAAGAAATACGGACCTCGGTGCGACAAAAGTAAGTGGTGCTTCAGGAGCTGCCTTCTATGGCTCCCCCGCCATTGAGCACGCTGATGGTGCAGACCAGTGCCCTGCAGGGTGTCACCACCATAGGGCATCGCTTGAGCACTGCTTCTCAGACAATAGTACGTGCCAGGTGGCAGGACCCAGCTGCAGATTTCCTGACTCACTGGGTCTGGGAGGGGGCTGAGAATTTGCATTTCTACAGTGCTGATCCAGGGACCACCCTTCAAAACTACACTTCACATCCCCGAATTGACAGTGGCTCCATATTAAGAAATAGACTCACTTCCTCCCTTTCTTCTATCAGCGCCTCTATTTGCAAGATATATGAGTTACTATGCCTCTCGAAGCCACAATGTCTTCGTCTGTAAAGTAAGGATAATACTAGCAACTACCTGGTAGGCTTAGTACACGTCACAAATGGAAAGCCCTCCTCTTAGAACAATACTTTCACATAGCATGCACGGCAAATATGCTTGCTCCTATTACTATCTCTAATTGTCATTGCTATTGTTGGTTTTATTCTAGATACAGTGACATAAATATCAAGAAGGTTGTTGAGAGTTCCCACAACAATAGGCATTGAAAAAATTCAGATATATAGTCTTGGTAAATTCGTTAGATGTTTAAAAATGCCATCCTGTGTATATTTAAATATGTCCCTTTTTAGATATATATTTCTAAACTAAGATTAGAATTAATGACAGAGTAAAATGAATAGATAAGAGCTTCCTGCGGTATTACACCACAGTTAACCAGAAGTTAAATTCTGACTCCACAATTTACTTGCAGTATGACCCAAGAAAAAGTCTCTCAACTTCTCTGTGTTTAAAATGTAGATAATATTGGTACAATTGACACTCAGAGTCCTTGGGGAATTGATTTCAGGACCTTCCCCCGTCCCCAGCCCAGTGGATAACAAAATCTGTGGTCCCTCTTCCTTCTCCTTCAGAATGTCTGTGTGTCCACGGAACCTGCGACAACAGGGTAGACAGCGAGGGCGCCTGCCTGCCTGGCACATGCACAGATGGCTCCGCTGGGCAACACTGCGACAAGCAGACCTCAGCCTGCGGTCCCTACATGCAATTCTGTCACATCCACGCCACTTGCAAATACAGCAATGGAACAGCCAGGTACATCGCAATCCATGGCCACAATGCTACTTGTAGTTGGAGCCAACCTGTATCTAAACTCTGTAAACTAAAGCCTGTTCTCTCCCGCAGACTGTCTAGCTTTGTGGAAAAACCTCACTCTGAGCTGGATTCCCATTGTAGCACTCCCTGCTTTGAAACTCCCCAGCTGTGTGACCTTGGACAAGTTACCTAGCCTCTCTGAGCCTCACTTTCCTCATTAGTACTGATGATACCTACCTAACAGAGCAATGGTAAAGATTAGAGGAACAAAATAAAGCACCCGGTACCAAGCTACACATCATAGTTCCCCCATCAGGGAAAGTGTAATTAGGATCATCACACATGTGAAAGAAATGAAGACTTGCCACTGACTTCCCAACTTCTGGAGGCCCCTGTACTTCCTAAGGCTGTTAATCATTGTTCCCCTGTTAAAGGCACGTGGCATTGTTTGCATCGTTCATCCATGGCTTGCCACTGATTTCTTTAACACTAAAGAATAGGCAGTAGGTCTGAAGCATGTGAGGTGCCACAGGAAATAGCTGGTTCACCCGAGGGAAGCCAGAGGAGGTCTGGAACTCCTGGCCCTATTCTTACGCCACTTTGTTTAATTTGTATTTACATCACCATTTGCTTACTTGTTTTGACCTGTCTTCCCCACTAGATTGCAGGCTAGTAAGGCCAGAGACTGGCTCTTTTCTTTTCCACAGTTGTACCATGGAAATACATCTTCCAAGGGAATTAGGATCCACCTCCGTGCATAAGGCAAAAGTCACATGTGATTATAATTACCCTTGAAATCTCTTAAGTCTCCCACAAAGTACTCTCTGAATATAGTGTGTTACCTAAGGTAAGTCAAGCAGTGTTGGCACAAACTACTTCTTTGTGTGGTGCCAGATAAAATATATAGTTGTTCTAATCTTGAGACATGATAATTTGTTTTTAATTTGACTGGCTTTGAAGGAGGACATGGGGGTGATGGAGCACGGTGTCCTCGACAGCTCTCAGATCCCTCAATAGATAATGGTTGAATGAATGAGTGAATGAATGAATGAATGAATGAGTGAATGACCTACATTTGATATCAAAAGTATCACCATGGAATATCTTGAGAGGAGTATCCTAAAGGGGAATGGGTCAGGAAACCATGTTGGCTTACAGGATGAGGCCCTTGAGGATGCTGTCTGGGGAAAAAGAATTATCTGAGAGACAGAGAGGGGGAGAGAAAGCTCACCTGTTATTCATAAATATTCTTAAGAACTGTCACCTTGCAGGGCGTGGGGGCGCACGCCTGTAATCCCAGTACTTGGGAGGCTGAGACAAGAGGATCACAAGTTTGCAGCCAGCCTCAGCTACTTAGTGAGGCCCTCTGCAACTTAGTGATACTCTACTTCAAAATAAAAAATAAAATAGGCCAGCATTCGGGAGGCTGAGACCAGAGGATCCGGGTTCGCGGCCAGCCTCAGCTACCTAGTGAGGCACTCCGCAACTTAGTGAGACCCTGTTTCAAAATAAAGAATAAAAAATAGGGCTGGGGGTATAGCTCGGAGGTAGAATGCCCCTGAGTTCAATCCCCAGTACCGCAAAAATAAATAAATAAATAAATAAATAAATAAATAAATAAATAAATAAATAAAAAATAAAATAGGGGTGTAGCTCAGAGGTAGGATGTACCTGGATTCAATCCCCAGTTCTGCCAAAAATAAAAAAAAAAAAAAGATCTGTCATCTAGGAGAGACTGTAGAGCTGTTCTCAGCTGAACCCAAGGTAATAACAAGCATAGAACAGAAAGAGTAAGGAGAGAAAATTAAAAAAAAAAAACTGGGTCACACACATGCTAAGAGGTGGAACCTGGATTCCCACCCAGGCACAACTGACTTCAGACACCAGATGTACCCTCGGCCACCTTGGCACACCACTTCCTCCACACAAGCAAACTGTCACGCCAGCCAGCCAAGGAGTGGCCCATCGGTGGTGGCACTGGTGTCCAGGGATGATTTTGTGTGTTCTTCTTTGCAGCTGTGTTTGCAAGGAAGGATATGAAGGGGACGGAATGCGATGCTCTGAGACGGATCCTTGCCTGGGACTAACCCCAGGACAGTGTAGCCCCAATGTGAGTGTCACTTTATTACCAAGCTGCTTGGGTTTTTAGGAAATCTTGAGGGAAAGCATTCTGAAAGGCAGTGTCTGATATCACTTTTCATTCGCATGAAGCACTTGTGTTTGAACATTGAATCTTTTTGGGTTTTTTTTTTTTTTTTTTCATACTAGGGGTTGAATCCAGGGACATTTTACCTCCAAGTATACCCCCAACCCTTTTTTTGTTTTGTTTTGTTTTGAAACACTCTCCTTAAGTTGCTAAGGCTGGCCCCAAACCTGTGATCCTCCTGTCTCAGTCTCCCAAATACTGGGATTGCCAGAGTGTGCCACCATGTCCAGCTAAACATTGAATTTTAAAGACGGCTTCCATTAGCTTGCTATTAGCAAGTGAAGGCTTGCTATTAGCCTTCACTCCCAAAATCCAAATATGCAGGGCCTTGGTGCCTTACAAAAACACAAGCATATCAAAGTCAATCACTAAACCCAACATGAGAAGGGGGGAGAGGGGAAGGGAATGGGGTGGGAATTGGGGAAGGGTTAAATGAGAAATGTGTGCATGTATGTCTCTACCAGTTTGTACCTCACAAAGATGTATGATTACAATGCACCAATAAAAATAAATAAATAACACACCCGGAGAATCAGATACTGAGATTAACAGTCATAACTCTTGATTCAAACTTTACAGCTCACAAGGGATTTACATCTCATTTGCTCCTCCCCCAATTCAATGAAGTAGATAGTTATCTCTGCTTTGCTGATAAGAAACAGGATGGAGGAGTTAAGTGACTTGCCCCACATTCTACTGTCATTAGGGCTACAACCAGAACCCACTATCACATTTACTGATGTCTTTTGAACATCACCCCTGCCGCCTTTCGCTAGTCATCTTTGTTTCTTAGCTGTGATTTAATAACGGCTGACCGGCTTCCTCTCTTGCTACTTACAGTACATTGTCCACCCACAGCTGGAGTGATTTGAAGTGAATTACTGGCAGCCCTTCAGTAACCTCCTGGTTCTGAGGATGAAATCCAGGCATAACTGCAGCCTGGCCCCAGCCCACCAGCTTTCCCTAAGTGAACCCCGCCCACTTCAGACAACCCCCATCTTGACAATTTCTCATGCACCTCTCCCCCTAACCACCTGTCCTTCGTCCTCCTGGTGGGGGCAGCTCAGGAGCTGGTATAGTGGCAAGGAGCTTGGATCCCGACATCACAGAGGAAGACTTGGGTTCGTGCCTTTTTGTAGCTATGTGACCTTGGGCAACAGCTGTCTCCTGATCCATAAAACAGACAATATCTGTACCTTCTTTGACAGACTTATTCAAACCTGCAAAGCAGCAGGAACAGTCCCTGGCTTACTTGGTACCCAAGGCTGTGAGTGATGGCAGCCACTGCTGGCCAGCTCCAAGCAGCTCTGTTCTCTAAGTCTTCGAATCTTTCTATTGATGTTCATGCAAGTGAACATTTCAGTCATTTCCAATGCACTACTTGTAAATATGTGTTTCTAGGGCAGACCTTTTGACCTTTGCAATCAATCATGTGGCTGGACTGCTGTTTCAGGGGTCTTGCCTTTTCTCTTCCTCCTGCAGGCAGAATGCATCAAAACCAGCCCAGGGACACACACCTGCGTGTGCCAGCAGGGGTGGACAGGGGACGGCAGAGAGTGCTTGGAGATCAACAACTGCCTGCTGCCGGGCGCCGGTGGCTGCCACAACAATGCTACCTGTTTGTACATCGGCCCTGGGCAGGTAGGTCAGACATGAGGAAGCAGAATTGATCACAGCAGTGACTTTTTTTCCCCTGACCACAGAAGCACTGTGGCTCAAAGTTACTGCAGTTTTTCCTACCATGTGTAGCAGTGAGAATTTCATCACAATGAACCTGTGACATAGGTTTTAGTATTTTCCCATCTTATAGAAAAGGAAATTGAATCACTGAGAGGCTCAGTAATTTGCTCACATCACATAGAAAATCAATGTGGTGAGATTTGAACCCAGAGAGTCTGACTCCAGAGCCTCCCTCTCAATCACCACCCTGGACCACACTTTATATGTCTGTGTGTTCTGAAACTGACTGACCTCTTCTTCTTGCTTTCCTTTAATGGAGACCAAGTCAGGAAAGGCTACTTAGGAACCGATCTGCACCAGGGAGGTGATACCAGCCACTAGGATTGTGACCATGGAAAGGTGACTGATAGGGCCCCACTTCCCACCCATCCACCCCTACCTGCCTCCAGCCCTCCCCACAGGTAAGACAAATAGGTGTGTTCTATAAATTTAAAGGGGCAGAAGACCTGGAAGATGGAAAGACAGGAAGCAGAATTTGAAATCTCTCCCCCTTTGCCTTTTGAATCTTAACACAGTGCCTCACTTTTATATTTTTAAGGCTGAATTTTTTTTTTTTTTTTTTTTTTTTTTTTTTGCAGTACTGGGGATTGAACACAGGGGCATTCTACCTCTGAGCTATACCCCCAGCCCTATTTTTTATTCTTTATTTTGAAACAGGGTCTCACTAAGGTGCACAGGGCCTCACTAGGTAGCTGAGGCTGGCCAAGAACCGGGATCCTCCGGTCTCAGCCTCCCGAATGCTGGGATTACAAGCATGCACCACCACGCCCAGCTGAAGGCTGAATTTTTTTTTAAAAATAACTCCAAATTCTTTTCTGCTCCTTGAGAAGTGTATTTGAGGCACTGTGTAAGGTAAGGCCTAGGCTTGCTGCCCATAATACCTCCCAGGCTTCCATCCCAAGTCTCTGGTTCCCAGACTTCTTATTTATGTGCACATGTTGGTAATCAGAGAAGCACAGAGCTCAAATTGCACTTCCTCGGGGAGGAACACACATGAGCGCGCGCACACGCACACACACACACACACACACACACACACACACACAGCTCTGGCCTGTTAACAGTGTCAAAGAGTGTTATCTCAAGCTAGGCATGATGGCGCACTCTTGTAATCCCAATACTTGGGAGGCTGAGACAGGAGGATCCTAGGTTCACGGCCAGCCTCAGCTACTTAGTGAGGCACTCTGCAACTTAGTGAGACCCTGTTCCAAAATAAGGAATTAAAAAAAAAAAAAAATAGGTCTGGGAGTGTAGCTCGGAGGTAGAATGCCCCTGGGTTCAATCCCCAGTACCACAAAAAAAAAAAAAGAGTGATGTCTCCAGGAGCCACAGACAGCACCCCACTCCCACCTCCACCACTCCCGAGGAAGAGAGACCGAGCATCTCTCCTGTGGGCCGGAGCAGGGCTGGATACTGCAGATGTAAGTGAGTGCCCAGTCTCAGAAATGTTGGGGCCTCATAGGGGTCACAGTTAGCAAAGAAGGGAATCTGGAGGTCGGCCCAAGGAAATCCTTACAGATGGCAGAAGCATGGTACACATGATCAGAAGAAAGGATTATAGGAAGTGGGACTGCTTAGCCAAGATGGGCATGACACCACCCTAGCCCACCCGCCACTCCAGAAAACTGATGGGAGACTGAAGTGCCACCCCAGGCAGTTCTTAAGTTCGACATCTATTTATACATAGCTGGGCACCCTCTCTCTCTGTCTCTCTCTCTCTCTCTCTCTCTCTCTCTCTCTCTCTCTCTCTCTCTAACATACTTTTAGGTGTGCATTGTAACCACACATCGTATTGAGGTTTAATATGATAGAAACGTGCCTGCAGGTACCACCAATGCATTGGGAAAATGAAGAATGTTCTAGAGATGGATGGTGCTGATGGTTGTACAAGGGGAAGGTACTTTACGTCACTGAAGTGCAAATTTAAAACCATTAAGTTTTTATAGCTTTTCTCATATGTGATTAACTACAATTTTTAAAAAGAGGGAAAAAATGAAACCAATTTAAAAAGAAAAGGGACCATTTTGGCTCATACCACATGTAGATGTAGCTACAGCGTAATTCAGGGCTCAGGAAGCAGAGCACGGGATTGGCATCTTGTCCCAGCTTCTGCTCTGGCTCCTGGGGGAGATCTGGTCTCCCCCAGCCTAAGACTTCCACCATTACAACACTCAGGCAGAACAGAGAATGTTTTCAGGTACCTTCCACCAAAGCTCCAGGATCCATTCTCTTTCATTGGCTCAAATTGAGTGCACTCATAGCCCGCCTCCTTTCCTGAAGCCCCCATCAGCCCTGGACACACACACACACACACACACACACACACACACACACACACACACACACAAATCAAGCACTGTGGCCAGGAGCGTGGGGCACAGAAACAAGCTCAGGCAGAAGTCCTGTGTCCTGTGCTCCCACACTGGGCTGGAGGACGCAAAACCTATTTTTATTACATAGATTAAGGGAGGGGGGAAGAATATCCCCAAAGCTAACAAGGGGTACCACTTCCTCCAAACAAATGCTGGGCAGGCAAAATGAAACAGGTGTTCACATATGCATTCATTCACTCCTTCATTCATTCATTCCAAACACTTCTCAGGTGGCTAATCTGGTTCAGCCAGTGGGCTCTGTGGTGCAGATAGGAGTTCACCAGGACCAGAGCCAGCCCTGGAGAAGCGTGGTCTTGTGTAAGACAAACATAGAGAAAACAAAGTGACAGAAAACTCGTGCAGAGTAAGTTCCATGGTCTGATTGTTCCACAGCGTCTGGGGCTGCTCTGCTCTTCAGAATCCTTCTGATTTCTCTGATGGCAGAGGCTGTTCATGAGTCTGGAGTAAATGAGCTTTAAAATGTGGCCCCAGGAGTCCTAATCATGGAAGAGCTCACTGCAGCCTAGTATCTCGCCAAGCATTTAGTAAATGATTGCATTACTTTTAGACTCACTTGACTTACCGGATTGCACTTGAAAAAAAAAGAAGAAATGTCCTGGTGTCCAGGGCTGCCACAGCAAAACCCCATACACTGTGTGACAGAAAACTGCAAAAGTGCATTGTCTCAGGGTTCTGGGGGCTAGAGGTCTGGGGTCAAGGGGTCAGCAGGGCTGCTTCCTTCTGTGGGCAGCAGGGGAGAATCTGTCCCCTGCCTCTCCGCTAGCTTCGGTGCTTTGCTGACCGTCTTCAGTGCCCCTTGGCTTGTAGACGCGTCACTCTGACCTTTCCCTTCAGGTTCACATGGCATTCTCCCTGTGTGCATGTCTGTCTCCAAATTTTACCCTTTTATAAGGACACAAGTTATATTGGATCGGGTCCCTCCCCCCTTCTCTGGTATGACCTTATCATAACTGATTACATAATGGCAATCCTATTTTCAAATGAGGTCACGTTCTGGGGTACTAGGGGTCAATTTCTACATATGATATGGAGGTGGAAGAGACGCCACTCAAGCTATGCAGCACTGATCCCCTCTGCTCTATCTTGCTATCTGCAGACAAAAGTAAAAATCATCCTGATGGGAAAGACGGAGGACAGGGAAGGTCTCCTTATGTAAGAAATAGGATAGACCATATCTAGAATGGCCCTCGGTTATCAGTAGTCGGCCTGTAAAGTTTTAGACACAGCCATGGATGTGGATGTTAATTCTAAACACAGGGTTGGGTTCATGGAGGTGCTGCCCCAGGAGGAGGAAGTTAAACATTCTTGTCAGAAGGCCTGGCTCTACCATGCACAGTTGTATGCATGTGCTTCCATATTTTACATAATTGCATATACATTTAGCTTATAAAGCACACATACCAGATAATGTGTATGCTTTTAAAGGTAAAATTCATAAAAAGAAGTTCTATTTGCTGGGCATGGTGGTACACGCTTGTAATCCCAGTACTTGGGAGGCTGAGACAGGAGAATCACAGGTTTGAAGACACCTTAGCAACTTAGTAAGGCCCTGCCTGTCTCAGAATAAAAAATAAAAAGTCCTGTGGGATGGAGGGGGGAGCTCAGAGAGAGAAGACTTCTGGGTCCAACCTCCAATATCAAAAAAAAAAAAAAAAAAAAAAAGAAGAAGAAGCAGTTCTGTTCACTTCTTTCTACAACCTAATGGGATAGATTGTCTTGTATCACCTCTGGGGTGTGCGTATCTACTAGTGAAACTAGTAAACTAGTCCCTACATAACCTGTATGACCCTTCTCCAATAAAGCATATGCATAGCATACCTTCCCGCCTCCATTCATTCCTTCTGACACCAGCCTTCAGCTTGAACGCTCTCCCTACCTTCCCTATCCTCTCTCAAGGGTCATCCGCATCCCACTTCCCAACAGAACATTCCCAGCCCATTCCACCTCCTCTGAACCACATTGGTACCATCGCATAGCACCTCACATGCCAGTGAACCCACAGAACTTAAAATATCTCTTGTTTTCCAGGGTTTATTAATAAAATAAGAAAGGCTGTACCCCTCTTATCTATTTTTATGCACTTATATTTTGTTTTCCTCTAGGTTTATTGTTAGTTCCATAATAGTTCCTAATATCTGAAAGTTTTTTTTCAATCCATTGAAGAAATAACTCCTTTTTAAATTATATTTTAAATTTTAAGGTATTGAATGATAATGAAAAACATTTTGAAAAAAAAAATCTAAAAGGAGGGGAAAAATCACTCACAGTGCCTCCAAAATTACCATTTGCATGCTGATATATTTGTTTCTTCTGGGGTTTTTTGTTTGTTTGTTTTTTGTTTTTTTGTTTTGTTTTTGTTTGTTTGTTTTGCAGTACTGGGGATTGAACTCAAGGGCATTCTACCTTAGAGCTATACCCCCAGCCCTATTTTTTATTCTTTATTTTGAAACTGGGTCTCACTAAATTGCAGAGGGCCTCACTAGGTAGCTGAGGCTGGCCTCGAACCTGGATCCTCCGGTCTCAGCCTCCCAAATGCTGGGATTACAAGCCTGCACCACCATGCCCGGCTTTCTTCTGGTCTTTTTTATGCAAAAGTTTTGAGTTTCCTTTAATTGTTGCAATCACAGTTTTATTGTTTCTTTAATGGACTTTACACAAAAGCTTATTTCCCCATTTTGTCACACAACCCATCCTCATTATCAAATGGTATTTAATAGCTGCGTGATCAGGGCCACTGCTTCAGCACAAAATGCCTAGCCTATGGCGCAAATGCAGCCTGCACCCTACCTACCAAAGCCTGCTTCCCGGTGTGGACTAAACCTTCACAAAGGACGTGGCATGCTTTAGTTGCATGAAGGTGCTCTCTATCTGTGGATCCAGGTGCCTGTGGGTCATCTATGTAGAAGTGATGCCTTAGTCAAACTCATCTACTCAGAGGGGAGGACTTTTCTAAATTGAACAAAGCACCTTCTGGGCTAGCAATGGCCTCTTACATAGATCTCAACCAAGTGAATACCCCATGGCTTGCTTAACCTTTCTCTCTTAGGTATGGGGGCCAGCTTTTCCAAGGTGATACCCACTAGGGTCTAACATCTCTCTAAGACTATCTCCACAGGCGCTTCTGGGGTCAAGCATTCAAAAAGAAAAGTTCCACAGAGCTATCAGATTGGAAAATCTAAGGTAGAATGTATAGACTAACAACTCTGAGACTGAATTATAACAAACAAGAGACATTATCACTATTCCTTAGGAAGGTCAAACAACTATGACTTCCGTCATTAATTTTTTTCAGTGCCTACATGAGACCGAGGCTTGGAAAACACTCACTTTTAATCGGCAAGTTCTGACTATGTTCTTGTCATTGTAGAATGAATGTGAATGCAAGAAAGGATTTCGAGGAAATGGGATCGACTGTGAGCCAATAATTTCATGCCTGGAACAAACAGGGAAATGTCATCCACTGGTGAGTTCCTGGACTGATTTTTCATTACTAAACACACAAACCAAAATGCTGAAGGAAGGAAGGAAGGAATGAAGGAAGGGAGGAAGGAAGGAAGGAAGGAAGGAAGGAAGGAAGGAAGGAAGGAAGGAAGGAAGGAAGGAGAAAAGAAAAAAGGAAAGGAAAAGTTGGGTTATTTCTCAACTGAGCCTAGTTATGAGCAAAATCTCTTACCCTCAAAGAGAGCCCCTAAGCAGAACATGAGCAGTTACTGCAATTTTTACTCTACTTCAAAGCTTAGAGGAGTCAACATAGGTTTGTCAGATAAAATACAGGATCCTTGGCTGAATTTGAATTTCAGATACTCACAGAATAAGTTTTCAGCAAAAGTATGCCCAAAATATTACGATACAAGCTTATACTAAAATTTATTCATCATTCATCTGAAATTCAAATTTAACTGTGCATCTTGTGTTTTCTTTTTTTTTTTAATGATACTGTAGTTTGAACCCATTCTACCTCTGAGCTACATCCCCAACCCTATTTTATTATTTTAATTTTTTTTAAAAACAGAGTCTCTCTAAGTTGCTAAGGTTAGCCGCCAACCTGCAATCCTCCTGTCTCAGCCTCCCAAGTACTGGGATTATAAGCATGTGGCACCATGCCTGGCTGCTTTTTTTCATTTGCTAAATCTGGCAGGGATGAAAAGAAAGACTTTAAGCGTGATTTGATGAGAGCTGCACCAGCCATGCAGGAGGAGCCTTTTGCTGCAAAGCCAAAGGATCTATGGGTCCCTTCCACCATCTTTCAGCCCTAAATGTACAGATATCACCATAGATGGAGCCTGCTGTCTCACGTGATGCAGGTCTAGCACTTTAGTTAGGAAAGCAGACCATTTCTTTGGTCTTGGTTTCTTCAGGCAACCTGTCAGTTGGCTTCTTCTGGCATCTGGAGCTGCGTCTGTCAAGAGGGTTATGAAGGAGATGGCCTCCTGTGCTATGGAAATGCAGCCATGGTAAGTCATCTGCGCAAAACTCGGGGACAGAGTAATGAAGACAAAACCCATAGGGGACACAAACTTCTTAGCTAAAATGCCTGAAGTGTACAAATCCTTTGCTCCAGGAGATTTTATATAAAGCAAGCTGCTTCTTGTGGATGTCGTGCATGCTCTGTGAATCACTTATTTTTCACCAGCTAACTTTTATTTGGCACCTTCTGTATGTCAAGTAATCTCCTGGCTCCTCTTTCTTACCAATTTACCTCTTTCCCAAACTTCTCAAATGAGCAACTAAGTGGCCTCTCCTGGGCCATTGTATCTAGGTTGTGCACCTCCCACGGGCTACCCTTATGTGTGTATGAGTACGCATGTGTGTGTGAACAGCTTCTGTGTACCAGGCATCTTACTAAGTCCATAACATGCTGCAGCATCTCATTTAAACCTTACAACAACCTGTAGGTTGATACTCTTATGCTCATCTTACAGGTGAAGAAACTGAAAATCTAAACAAACTTGTCTATAGTTAGTAGCTAAGTGCAGAGACCAGATACTTACACACCAGTGGATTCTATCCACATAGTACAGGTCACACCAAATTATCACTGCCCTTACCTCTGCCTGTCTCCCCCAGCACAGGACAGTCATCTTCCTATGTCACCTCCATTGCTTATAAATAATTGTCAAAATGAGAAAGAAAATGGACAGATTTTCTCCTCACTGACTTCTGGGTCACTCACTGCAGTTTGGCTCCTGCTCCTCCTCTACACTAAAACCTTTGGTCCAACAATCCCTCAGGATGGGGGCCTCCCAAACCCAGAGCCCAGCTCTACTGTGTGCCCCCAGGATGCGGAGGCATCAGATACATAGGCCTCCTCTGCTCGCTTCTCACTGATTCTCCAAGGCCAACAAGCTCTCCCCTGGCACCCAGACTTTAGATGCCCACGTTGTCTCTGAATGGTCCATGGGCCATATTTCCTAAGATTCTAAAATTCTGCTTTCCCAATGTCTCTCTCCTCCTGTGAAGAAGATGAAGTCCAAACCCTCGGCCTGGCCCTGCAGGCGTCTTCACAGAGTGTCCACTCATTTTTCTTCCCGACAGCCTCCTCCTCCAGCTTAGCTGTCGCTGTCCCAGCTCCATGCCTGGCCCTGGCCCTCTCTCTATCTCCTGGACCAACCTCTGACCTTTCTGTCTTCAGTTCAGCCCCAACTTGGTCCTCCACTTCCTTAAAACTTCCCCTTTAAGGAATCATTCAAGCATCTCACCTCCTCCACTAGTTCATTTACTTACTACTTATTTTGCTTTTTTCTTCTTTATTGATATCTTTTTAATTAAACTTCTATTGATGCAATTAGACATCATAATGAGGTTCCGGGTGATAGAAACATACATACACACTAAATTATTTTTAACTGACTTACTTATTAGATAACCTCAACTATTTTCAAAAAGGAATTGAGACAGCTCTGAGAGTTATTGCCTTCATGTAAATTTGCATATACTAGCTGCTGCTTCCACTTTGGTGATATTTAATCATCTTTAAGTATTGTCATATAAATCAATGTGCTTGATTTTTATAGCCCCAGGAGGAAAACCCTGTCATATCAGTTTTCAGATAAGGCACTTGAGTTCTCAGGGAGATTAAGTGACTTTCCCAATGACAGATTCAAGAACTGGGTCCGCTCATTTTCTTAACACAAATTCTAGAGCTTACTTTTAAAACTCTGTCATTCCTTCAGATGCCACAGATTGTTACTGGTGCTGTTGATTATCTTTTCAAGTCTTCATTCCCCCCCCCAAAAAAAACAACTATACAACTTTATTTCCCCCCAAACAGTAGCAGAGACCACCTTCCCCCTTTCATATCTTGTATCCTTCCTTCCTCCCACTCCAGTGCCCACTGTGATGACCTCCATATGTATGCTCATTAATTAATAAATTCCACAGTGAGTAAATTTAAGATGAGTGGCTAAAACTTATGAGAACTCACTGAACACCAGCCCCTTCCTGCACGCCTTGAAGACATTACCTCCTTTATTTCTCACATCAATCCTACGAGTTGGCACTTTTCTTGTGCCCATTTTACAGAGAAAAGCTGAGATCCATTCCATAACTTACCTAAGGAACTAGGAACTGGCTGACCCAGAAGGAAGATGCAAGTGGCTTGATTCCACGCCCCAAGTGACTCTTCAACATAAGCTCTGAGAGGGGGTTATTTGCTGAGATCTAAGATCCTCCCTAGGGTCTGGGTGACCATGTTCTTACAATCTAAATTCAGGTTTGAGACAACTTCAGGTTCTTACTTTATTTGGAGTTTCTGGAATTAATTCTTTACCTCAAAATAGAGGCTAATGAGCCACCTAAGCGTGAAAGGAGTGTACAGCTCTGCCAACATGGGAATACGACTAGCTGGGGCACATGCAGGAAGCCAGCCCAGCCTTAGAAGGCCAAGTGCAGCCGCCCAGATATGCACTTGATTATGCTTCTCATTGTTCCTTCTGTGTTCTCTCTCCTCCCTCCCTCCCTCCTGTGCACGGAAATGAATAAGGAATTGTCATTTCTCTCTGAAGCAGCTGTATTTAACCAATGGATAAATGTGAGTACCTTCATTGAAATTTAGGACTGGCAACCTATGTGGTTTTAGAAGGTTGGAATATATATGACAGGAAATTGCAAATGCAGCTGGTAAGGAGGGAGGGGATTGTCCTGAGCAGTCGTTCTCAACCCTGACCGAATTTTAGAATCACAAGGAACACATGCTGTTGTCTAGGCCCCCGCCCCCAGAGGCTCTGATTCCACTGATCAGAGGTTTGCCCTGGACATCTGTGGTTTGTTCTTTCTTTCTTTCTTTCTTTCTTTTTCTTTCTTTCTCTCTCTCTCTTCCTCTCTCTTCTTCTCTCTCTCTCTCTCTCTCTCTCTCTCTCTCTCTCTCTCTCCCTCCCTCCCTCCCTCCCTCTATTTCTTTCCTTCTTTTTCTTCCTTTCTTTCTTTTCTTTTCTTTATTATTTTTATTTTTTGGTACTGGGGATTAAACCTAGGGGCATTCTAGTTCCAAGCTATACCCCCAGCCCTTTTTTATGTTTTACGCTGAAACAGGATTTTGCTAAGTCACTGAGGATCTCACAAAGTTACTGAGGCTGACCTTGAACCTGTGATCTTCCTGTCTCTACATCCCAGGTACCAGGAGCACAGGAACATGCCACAGTGCCTAGCACATTGGTATATTTTATTTTTTTTTTTTTTTGCGGTACTGGGGATTGAACTCAGGGGCATTCTACCTCCAAGCTATACCCCCAGCCCTATTTTTTATTCTTTATTTTGAAACCGGGTCTCACTAGGTTGCGGAGTGCCTCACTAAGTAGCTGAAGCTGGCCGCGAACCCAGATCCTCCGGACTCAGCCTCCCGAATGCTGGGATTACAAGCGTGC
>PVLC010000339.1:0-165309 GCA_004027655.1 Graphiurus murinus | reverse complement strand
ACGAATCCGGATCCTCCGATCTCAGCCTCCCGAATGCTGGGATTACAAGCGTGTGCCACCACGCCAGACTCGAAAGGGGTGCCTTTTGAAAATATTTGCAGTGGCCTTTATCATTGATATTGGTGACTGACACCTCTTAGCTCTCGAATCTGTTATATCCCATCTAATCATCTCAAGCCCTTCCTCCAAAAACTCAGAAATATAGCTACCTTCCTCCAACACAAAGCCAGGCAAAGTTTTCTTCTGTGAAGAACCAGAGTACACATATTAGGCTTCAGAAGGCAGAGGGTCTCTGTCACTCTTCAGTTCTACTATTGTGATGCAAAATCAGCCTTAGAAAACACGTAAACAAATGTGCATGGCTGTGTTTCAATAAAACCTTATTCTCAAATATGATAGCACACTGGTGTGGACCACCTCCAGTAATATGCTGTCCACTCCTTGAAGGCAGGATTCAGGCCTCAGTCAAATTTGTATATCTACTGTTGGCCCATAGTAGGTGCTCAATAAATGTTGGTTCAATATTGATTTAATTAGCAAAATGTTCCATTTGGAAATCTGAGAAGGTTCCAGGTACAATGAGAAGATGGAAATAATTATCTTGGCCAGAAGATTAACCCTGCCACGCTTACTAGCTCAAATGCCTACATGCACCAGATGAATGATAGCATGAGTGAGGTGGAAGATGCTACAGAGTAGTGGAGACTAGAACGAAAGCAGCAGCTGCTGCTGCTCTCTGAACCTGTATGTTGCCTGCAGAAGTGCAGACCGATGCTTTTAGAAAGAAGGCAGAAATCTAAATTCTTAAGTAAAAATCCATTTCCATTACATCGCATAAGCCCAACAACATTTTTACAAGGCCAATTCAGGCTATAGTATTTCCAGGAAAATAAAGGAAACCCCTGAACCATAAACAAAAGAACAAAAGGAGGGTGCTAGCTGCAGCCTACTGCATTTCAGTTAGATTTGCAAGGTCTGTCCAAACAGAGTAGATTAATGAAAATTTTAACAGTTCCCTCAGGGAGAGCTATAAAGTATTTTGTGTAAGATAAAATTTTCTGTAATTGGAGAGAGAATTCACTTAAAAGCAAGACATCAGACTGAACTAATAACATTCCAAGTTCCTCCCAGCCTCCTAGAATAAGTTCCTCATTGCATTCTAGAATAATTTTAGTCTATAAGAAATCAAGATATTTTCAATGTCAATTCCTTCAGTCTAAAGAAGTGAACAGGACTTCCAGATGTATCAGTGAGCATCAGATGCCACTGAAACACACTGAGCAGAATTTGGGGGCTTCCTTTCCTAGGTGCTGCTCCCCCAAAGAGGTCTCACTGGCTCGCTACCAAACCTGCTCACCCGGCTGGACCAGATGCCTGACTATTCCCTCTTCCGGAGCTATATCATTGCAAGTACCACTTCCTCTGTGTGATCACCTTGCTCAAGTCACCTGGGGACAAGGATCCCTCACACACTCTTGTCTCCTTCCTTTGCAGCAATATAATCTAGCAAATGCAATCGAGGCTGCCGATGCCTATACCATGTTTGCTCCAAACAACGAGGCCATCGAGAATTACGCCAGGGAGAAGAAGCTCACCACTCTAGTAGGTATCGGGAGCAATAGCCAAGAAAGTGATTTTCCAGAAATTCATACACTTACCACTTTCATTCCATCAATCGAGTGCGCCATTTCACAGTCTCATCAAAGCCTGCTTGTTCGCATCCACAAACTTAATTTAGATGCATGCAGAGACTCTCCCATGCACGAATCTACCCCAGGACAGAGCATGGTCTAGGGCAGAGCTCTGGACTCCCACTAGAGCCCATGCACACCAGCAGGCGACAGGTGTCCCAGCAATCTGGAAGGATCCTCGTGGTCCTCTGTCCTCACCTTCCCTGCCTTCCCCAGGGCCTAAGCAGCTGAGGTGGCAGCAGGGACCTACGGGGGCTGGGAGGGTCATTTCTTTCCTCCTGCTCTTCTCCCCTCTCCATCTTCTTTGACTCCTAAGATCTAGGGACAAACAGTCAAGTTTTGCCAAAGGATTTTGTGAATTCATTTAAGTTTCCATCATGGTGTTCTCTGACTTAAAACCCTTTCAATGAGTCCCGTTTCTTGCAGAACTAAGTCCAAACTACCTCCCCAGGTACTTAACCTCTGTCCACTGGCCACACTTTCTCTTATATTCAGTGGTGGCCCTGGAATTTTCACATGGAGGAGTCCTGGTCTGTTTCACCCTCAGCCCCGCACAAGAGGACATGTTTGTGCCTGGATTTGCACAGGCAAGCATGCTATTTTCACGTGATGCTAATAAGAAGGGCTGCTACTTAAAGTCCCACTAAGCCACCCTAAGGCCCCTGCTGTCTCCAGGCAGTGCTCTGGAAAAACCCATGGTCTAACCAGAGTGAGGATCTCATAGACCCCAAATATGCCAAAGAAGCAATTGGTGCCTTTGTTATCTACACACACACACACACACACACACACACACACACACACACACACACACACTCTGCCCCCTCGTCAGGAAGGCCCTCTCCCTCCTCACTCCCTCCTGAATACCCTCTTCATTCTTCCTGTCCACTTCTACCTCCTCAGAGAAGCTGGCCCTGGCCACCAGCTACCGACACCCCTCTTGTCATGTTCCCCCTTCAGCACTTATCATAACAGATCCCCAGTATGATGGATGGTCTTTCGAGGGGATGGGCCTTTGCTTTCCATCTACATTATAACTCCCATGAAGGCAGAGGTGGTGTCGAACAGCTGTAACAGGCACGATGAACAAGCAGGACTCCTGGGATGGAATCAGAAATGACCTTTACCTTGTCCAACCCTGATCCTTCACACCTGCTCAGTGGAAGTCTTTTCCTGCCCAGGGATAAAACTTCAGGCCATCTCATAGCCTTTCTGCTTCCTCCAAAAGTTCTTTAAGTCATAAACACAGTCTCAATTAACTTAAATCACTATGACAATAATAGTCAGCCTACTATGATTTGGATCTGGTGAGCCCCCGAGGGTTCACGTGCTGGATGTTTGGTCCTCATTGTGGTGATACTAGGAGGTGGTGGAACCTTTAAGAGGTGGGGCTTAGTGAAGGTAGTTAGGTCATCAGGGGCATGCCCTCAGAAGGGATTGGTACTGGCCCCATGGAATGAGGGCCAATCCTCCCAAGACCAGCCCCTGCCTGCTCCTGGGCTTCCTGTTTCTCCTTGGGATCACTCTTACACATGCTCTCGCCATTTCCATGCCAGTAGCCATGAGGTCCTGGCCAGAGGTCAAATATATGGGGCCACCCAATCTTGGACTTTCAGCCTCCAAAGCTGTGAACTAAATAAGCCTCTTTTCTTTATTAAGGACCCAGCCTCAAATATTTTGTCATGGCCACAGAAAATGAACAAATACGCAGCCCCTTGTAATAACCACTATTTTTAATTGGACTTAAAATGTTCTCCCCTCCCTGCTCCACAGTGTGGCAAAGGGCAGGCGGGATGGTAGAGTAGAAGGCTGGCCCCTGGAATCAGTCAGGGTTCATCAGGAGTCACAAACCATACCGGTTACTTGAATAGAGAGAATCTGATAGGATGAATTGTTTATTGAATATAAAGACATGGGAGTATGATTGAAAGGTTAAAAAAAGAGGGAAGGAAGAGGAGAAGAAAGACCCTCAGAGTCCAGAGCCAGCTTTCCTCTGGGGAAGCCTGTGTGCCATTCTGGCCAGCCATCTTGGATAAGACCCAGGTGTCAACTCTTGCAGACGTGGTCCCACATCCAGCCCCAGGAGACTCCCACTCTTGTCTCAAGCCAACTCTATGAGTGCAGGTATATCTCGATGCAACAACAGCTCTCCTGTCCCCACTGCTGAGCAGTTCACCAGCAGTCCCTGGCTTAGGAGACCACCCAGGCCTGAGTCAGACTCCAGTCCAACACGCCATCCCATTTTTAGGGGCTCAGCTTAAACTCTTTGAAACATCCCACTGTATCTGAGGCAAAAGGCAAGCAAGGATGGGGACTCTCTTCATGGCAGTTCTGCCCAAAGAAATCATCTTTGAAATCCACCCTCAACTTTCCTACCTTCCATCTGGGTTTTAGAGTCCCCTAACCAGTTCTTGACCATTTACTTAGAAAACTTCCACGTTCTCTAAGGTGGTCACAACTCACTTTATTATTTGATATTTTTTTGCATCTTGATGACTAGGTCAAAACTTCTACTTTGATCAGCTGTGGCTCTTCTCTGTGACCCCCACAGGGCTGGCACATGAGGGCAGCTGGTATGTAACAGGCTGACCTGTTGACTGACTTTCACTTCTGTGTGTGGTGCAGGAGGAGGACGTACTCCGGTATCACGTGATCTTGGAGGAGAAGCTGCTGAAGAATGACCTGCACAATGGCATGCACCGGGAGACCATGCTGGGTTTCTCCTACCTGCTTGGCTTCTTTGTCCATGACAACCAGGTGCGATCCTGTTATTTAAAACCCAGAAACAGGTGTCTTTGATCCTGTCCATCCAAAATGTCCATTCCATTTTGGAATAATCTTATTGGTGCTTCTTGAACCATATCAGCACAAAACAGTTGTCTTAACAGTGTTTAACCAGAAACTAACAACTAGTCCAGATTAAGTTCCTACTTGCTTACCCAGTGTTCAGCCTTCAGATAACCAATGTAGCCTTACCAATCATGGTATTTTCATACCCAGCACCTCTAGCACTGGTACAGAAGGTCCAATAACAGAACCAAGTGGTCTTCCAGATGGAATAGAACCTGGGAGCTCAGCCTAATGCCTAGGGTATGTCATTGGCTCCAAGACATAAGGAGCCCAGTGATATACATAGGACCCAGCTACCAAATGAATTAATGTCATCACATTACATAATGATAGAGATGGTAGTCCTAAACAGGGCATGATGGTGCATGCCTGTAATCCAAGTTGTTGGGAGGCTGAGAAAGAAGGAACATAGGTTTGCGGCCAGCCTCAGAAACTTAGCAAGGCCCTCAGCAACTAAGTGAGACTCTGTTTCAAAATTTTAAAAAAATAATAAAATAGAGCTGGGACTATAGCTTGGTGGTAGAATGTCCTTGGTTCCATCCATAGTACCATAAAACAAAATGAGAGAGAGATGGAGATTTCAATCCTGGGACCAACTGACTACTGTACAGGTTTCCAGTATTCATCTCATATGATACCTAAATTGTTAAGTGATTAGAATTCATAAAAAAGAATTAGTAAGACTAGATATTGAATATATTTCAAATATAAAGTTCTATTCACATGTTTCAAATATCAAGTAAAAACATCAATCTGAAAATTTAATGAGCAACTCACAATATAATTCTAAAATAAATTATCAGAAGAAAAATTACTAAAAACAAATTGGTACTTAAGAGACTCTAAGAACTATATTGAAATGAAAGTTTAATTGCAGAACATTTTAAGCAATAATATTATTTGATCCTTTGTAAAAAGTGTAATCTTAAAAACAATGTCTTCGGTGATGTCCTCATTGAATCATAAGTAGATTTTTTTTATGTAAAATCTTTTATCTGCTTAGGGATAAAAAAAAGTTTTTCCCACTCTTTGTTTTTTGGAGAATAATCTAACTTCTGAATTTTTCTCTCCTATCAACACTTCTACCTGTTGTGTAATAACTTTGAGTAGGACCTTTGAAATACATGTTCTTATTTTTCCAGGATTGGCAATTCTATTATTGATAGTGTTCTTGTTTCTGTTCTTGTTTTTTAATCTGTCATCTTTTCTTTCATCATGTAGAAATAAATGTTCCAGCATAGTCAAATCAATTTCAATGTCATAATATTCATTTTCCATTTTTCCAGAAATTCTTTGATCGAGAGCAAGAATTATTCATACAACAGAGGCTTGAGTTTTATTGGTAGTCATTTACTTTTACTTATAACAATGGATATGTAGGAAAAAATTCTTTCTAAATGAGTAGGCATGCTTAAATCAAAACTTTAATGCAACCCATAATTTTCTGGGTATATCTCATGATAAAAAAGATTCAGGCTTTCTTTAATGCCATTTAAACAGTGTTACAATATCAAATGTTCTGCTATTTGGGTGTTTAAAAATAGCTCGGCATCTTATAATTCTGGAAAGTTGTGCTATAATGACCATTTGAGACTAAATAAGGATTTCTGGTGATTTTCCAAATATACACAGACTTCAGCTTGGAACTCAGCTATTATTTAGCCAATATTGAAACAGAAATGTACTTGGCTGCAAGTAAGCCATGAGGAACATAAGGGACCTTAACATTCAGTGGAAATTTAAATGTAAACACTTAGTAGGGATGTTTTACTATTACAGAGATGTTCTTTTATGTATTGTTTTATGAATTTTAAACCAGTACTGAATACTAACTGGACTTCTGTTTAGTATAATGAAAACGTTTTCTCCTTTTCCCAACCTCAGCTCTACAATACCAACACACACACACACACACACACACACACACACACCACCAAGTTTTTTGTTTCTGTATGTGTTTGTTGTTTGGTTTGGTTTGGGTTTGGGTTTTTTGTTTATTTTTTGGTTTTGGTCATGGTGATGCTGAGGATTAAATGCAGAGACATTCTACCTCTGAGCTAAGGTCCCAGTCCTATTTTACTTTTTATTTGGAAGCAGGGTATTGCTAAGTTATTGAGGCTAGTTTCAAACCTCTGATCCTTCTATCTCAGCCTCCAAGTACTGGGATTGCAGATGTGTGCCACCACACCTGGCCATTTTTTTTTTTTAAAGAACACTTCCATTCATACTTGTTGTACTAATGAATCAACCAATGGTTTTGTTTCTTTTTAATTAATCAATCATTAAAGCATCCTTCCCCAAAGTATTTATACACACACATACATATATATATACATATATATATATATATATATATATATATATATATATATATATATATATATATATATGTTGCAACTCCATGCTGGATTTGTCTTGGTAGCATTTAAATACCAATTAATTCCCTGTATCTTGTATGTTTATAGACACACTAGACAAAAACAAATCCAAACATAGGGTTTTTTGAAACTCTCTTCTAGTTATTTTAATTGTTGTATAAATTCCATTTGGCCTTTCCAAGAGTTTCCTGCAAATGAACGACAAAGCAAAGACTGGCTGAAAGGTCAGGTTCCATTCTGCGTGTCCTGGTGGTGGAAGGCAGTGACACCACCAGGATCTCAAGACTCTGGCACAGCTGAGCCGCTCTGGCACGTTTGTGACGCCATGCTGCCAGCAGGCGCTAAGGCGGGATCATGAGGAAGTGTTTTCCAAACAAACATAAAGCAATTGATTTGATGTGGAAAGATACGCTAGAGCTCATCTAGAACAACCTTGGCCTTCTACAAAAGAAAACTTTGAGGTCCGGAAAGAGAACACAACTGGCCCAAGATCGCACAACTAAATGGTATCTGAGGCAGGGCTGGTGTTCAGATTCCCCTCTGCTGGCCAGAGCTCTGTCCCTTGCGGTGTGCTGCCTTCCAGGTCACAGAGGACTATGTCCTAGGCTGTTGTCCTAGCAATAGGCTTTAATCCCCATCTTCCTCATCTCCCTCTAAATCACTACAATAAAGTGACATGTAACCCTCTTGTTCACAGCTCTATGTAAATGAAGCTCCGATAAACTACACCAATGTTGCCACTGACAAGGGAGTGATCCATGGCTTGGGGAAAGTTCTGGAGATTCAGAGGAATAGATGCGATAATAACGACACCATTATTGTCCTAGTAAGTTATATCCAGAGCCAATGATGCAACTAATGGGAGAGGACTTGTTCTTTGTAATTTTTTTTAACATAGGAATTTTTGATGAGGGTATCTCTGTGAGCATCTACTCAGTGAGCATCTCTGATTTGCCAAGGAGCATACTGAACTGTGATTCTACAGGAAAAATAAGGCACTACCCCTGTCTTCGATGTGCTCACAATCTAGTGTAATGGGTTGCATCTTGAGCACCTGGGAAAGGCTGCCTGGAGTATTGTTTTGAGCAGGGTTGTGTTGATTCAGGATCATGTGAGGAAGCCCTGGCTTTCCTCAAAAGGAAAGCATCTTATATCTAGCACAGGCAGAGGAAGGGGCCTGTGGTGCACCTGTGGAAGTATTGGCTAAGCCTGGATGATTTCAGTGTATTATGGAATGCAATGAGAGAAGCTTTACAGTCCAGTCCATGGGGCAATATGAGAGCCTTTAATAATAGTGATGACTGCTGGTATTTCTTATAAGCCAAGTACCACTCTAAATATTTTAATGTATTAACCATCCCTGCAATACCCTACAAAGTAGTTACTATTACTATTTCCATTTTACAGATGGGAACATGAGTCACAGGGTGGTCAATAATGCACGCAGGTACACACATTAATTAGTAAGGAGCAGAGAGGGGGCTCAAATCCAGGCAGTCTGTCCACAGCCAGAACTCTGGACAGCCACACTATACAGTCCAGTAAATGCCAGGTGAAGAATGAGACACATTGGTTTCCTGCCATCTATTATAAGAGTAGGTTGCACTCATTCTTGACATTCGCTCCTTGTGCGTGTTGTTTCTGTGGAGCGTCTCCACGATGCACCCTTCAGCAGGACCATTGCTCCCAAGGTTCAGCACATTGTTGGTCTCTGAATCTGGCCCAATTCATTAAACGGGAGTTTCAGTCAGTGAGGGCTGTCGTTAAAGAAATTTTGATTTAAATAAGCTAAGACCTTCCCACTTTAAAAGATTATTGTGGGGGGAAGAAAGTGATACCCAAACATGCAAACCCTGAAGTCCTTGGTGTGTTGGTTTCAAAGAATTTTAAAGGTTGACCAGATGATCTTCCCTGATTTTCAATTCTACATTCAATTTTATCTTCTCTGGTTTAAAATCTGGTTGAAAATTCTAGAAAATATTTACAGCTTCATGTTGCGCTAGAATTAATAATCTTGAAATTCCCCCTTTGCCTCTGTGTTTTACAAAGGGAAAGTGCGGAAAGTGCCCCCAGCAGCCAGTCTGCCCATTGGGAACAAAACCACTGGTAAGTATTCTGTCTGCTTTCATAAAACAGCCTCCTGGTCCTAGGAAATCCAGATTAGAAAAGGCATCTCAAGCACTCCTCATTTTCCTTTCCTCAGTCCTTGACTTATTTATAATTTAATTCTACCTTGTTAAAATGTATCCATCTTTGTGAAGTCTTAAAAGCATTTTTGGAGGGACCAAGGCAAGATTTAATTAGTGACCAAATAAAAATGGGTCCATAAATCAACAATGCAGGAAGGATTTTTTATTTTCTACATCTTTCATTGCAGCCAATGGAAGATAACAGAAACAATTTTTAAGAGAGAAGACAGACTCCACATCCAAAACCATATCCAGCCCTTTGCATTCCACCTACCTGACTTCTTTTTATAGTTTAAGTTACAGCTAACCTTCTCAAAGAAACAGATGCAGACATGGGTGAGGGAGACACGATTTTGAACTAATCACCCATTTCTGTGTCTTGTAGCTATTTTTTGTAAAAGCTACTTCTGTTAACAACCATTGCAAAGAATAGATACTTGTGTACCTTCCATACGGATTATTGTTATCCTTATGATAATAATAATTAATGCTCATTCTTTCACTTGATTTTTTATTTTTGTTTTGTGTTTGTTGTTGAATTTATTTATTTATTTAGTACTAGGAATTGAATCCAGGAGCATTGTACCTCTGAGCTACATCCCCATCCCTATTTTATTTTTATTGAGAAACAGGCTTTCTCTTAAGTTGCTGAGGGCCTCACTAAGTTTGCTGAAGCTAGCCTTGAACCTTCAATCCTCCTATCTCAGCCTCCCAGGTACTGGGATTGCAGGCATGTGCCACCTCACCTGGGGAGTTCTAAGTTAATCTTACACAGTTTAAATTTTTGTAAGCAAAAACAATCCTTTCTTGAGTAAAGGGGACATACCAGTCAATAAGCAAATAGAAACTCAGGTTTAGATCAATGAATGTACAGTGTTAGAAGGGCATTTTTAACCTGGTTGAAATGATTCTTTGGAGCTTGAGTTAGTCTTCTAGAGAAACATTCTTTGTGCAGAGTATTACTACAAAGTATAACTCGGATTTCTCCCCCTGGCATTTTGCAGTCAGCATTGTGATCTTGTGTTTGCTTCCTATTGGGCAACACCCAGAGACCACAACTCTCCTCCCTTTCCAGAACATGCTAGGCAGGGTCAGCAGTACACCACCCACTTTAGACACTAGAAAACTTTTTTTCCTAACATAAAAAACTGATGGAACCATTGCTTTTTCACAGGGGGATGAAACAAAGAAATGTATCTACACCATGTATTTCATGGGAAAGCGGTCCGTCTACATTGGGTGCCAGCCCAAGTGTGTGAAGACTGTCATTGTGAGTATGATGACTTGCTCGCCCTCCTAATTGCTTCGACAATATGGGGAAATTCAGTCATGGGTGAGACTTCTCAAAATGCTTTCAATAGATTCTTCCCACCTTCTCATCATCATCACCGACATGCACAGTGGCAGTTATAGCAATAAAACTCAGGTCCTCCCCATAAATCAGACAATGGATAGAATCTGCAACATTCAATTGTCTGATGAAGAAATTGAGGGTCCAAGAGGTGAAGGGTACCTCTCTTTTCTCACATAAGCTTATGTGTGAGCAAAAGAGACAGGGAAAGTGACCCCTCATGAAGGGAAGACAAGGTACACATTTAGAAAACCTGACCCCAAAGCTAAGGAGCCCCTGGGTGTCACTTAAAACTTCCCACCTGCTTTCTTCCCAGAAGACTAGACCCAACCTCTTCTTATTTTTGCAGAATCAGGATGATTTGGCCATTAATCTGCAGAGCTTGGGGCTGGAGGAGATTTTATGAGAATGAAAATGGTCCAAGCCGGGCGTGGTGGCGCACGCTTGTGATCCCAGTACTTGAGAGGCTAAGACTGGAGGATCCGGGTTTCTGGCCTACCTCAGCTACTTAGTGAGACCCTCCACAACTTAGTGAGACCCTGTTCCAAAATAAAGAATAAAAAATAGGACTGGGAGTGTAGCTCGGAGGTAGAATGCCCCCTGGTTTCAATCCCCAGTACTGCAAAAAAAAAAAAAAAGGTCCAAAAACAGACATCCTACAGGGCTCCCCTGAACTACCAGAGATTCTCTCCTAAAATGCCAACAGCTTCCTCCAGAGGAGATGAAATGACCTTCAAAGGGAAGGTGCCGGCATTTGGAGGTGGCAGAGGCCCACTAGCCCTCCCTCTGCCCAGCATCACAGGAGACATTCTTCATTTCGTCCCTCTGCCCCTCCTTTCTCATGGTTCTTCATCCTCTTCTCTTACCTGCTTTTTACCCTCTCCCCTCTCCTCCTCTTCCTAGTGCCCCAGAAGTCGTTAAGCCTCACCTGGTCCTCAGGGGTCTCGGCTTCCATCCCTTGCAAGCCCTAGGGTCAAAGAAATAGGCACACAGGGTGGAACCCCAAACCAGAAGACGGAAGTAAGTGTGCAGCCACATCCTTCTGTTTCAGACCAGAGCGTGCTGTGCCGGCTTCTTTGGTCCCCAGTGCCAGGCTTGCCCCGGGAAAGCCCAGAACATCTGCTTTGGGAACGGGATCTGTTTGGATGGCCTGAATGGCACGGGCGTGTGCGAGTGTGGGCAGGGCTTCAGCGGGACGGCCTGTGAGACCTGCACCGAGGGCAAGTACGGCATCCACTGTGACCAAGGTGGGCACCCACCACCCCCCAGCCAGCCAGGGTTGCCCAAACCAACCCACAAAAGAGAAGCCATCCCTCCTGGGCTCCCTAACCCTCCCTAGGCAGGCCGGAGTTCTACCTGCTCTTGCTGTGAATTTGAAGATCAACTGAGCAATGTCATCTGCATAGGACAGTGTTTCCAAATAGGTTTACCCTGGACCTACCAATCTTCCCCCAGTCTTTTCACGGATGTTCCCAACCCTACCACATATCTACCTATCTACACAAATCATCATGGTTCAACTTTCAGGATGAACATTACGCAGTAGTGTGACAAGCAAATTTGTCCACATTCTCTCATTTAAACCGCCCAGGAACCTTGCACACTTAGGGGTGGCTGGGCCCATTTTGCAGATGAGGATATTGGAGGTGGAATGAGTTCTGCCCCTCTTGCAGCTGATAAGAAACAGAACTGAGTCAGGGAAGGCATGCTCTTAAATTGAGCCATTCTTTTTGAAAATCTCTTCCTGTTGTTTTGCCATTTGCAAACCACGGGCTTTGTTTTTGCAAAACTAGGGATCAAGTTTGAGCCAAGTCATCTGCATTTTTGTACCCTGACTTCCTTGTGCCCAGGGACACGCACCTGTGAGAGGGAAGGAGAAGCTTCTTGTTCCATGATGAGAAAACAAATCATTGTTCTATCTGGTACTAAAAGCCATAAACTTAGCTACCACTGTTTTCTCATTATCTGGTGTAAGCCAGACAAAATTAATACATCACTGAGTTCTTTCAATTGGGCCATATAATATCTATCATTGAAATTAGAGTGTTGATTTTTTTTTCTATGTTCTTTGGGAAAAAAATGCATGCTTACATTTGTGCAGGAGTTTCTAACCTAAAGCCCATGGGTGACTTTCATGAGGTCCAGCCAAGCCTCAAAGCTGAATTCCTTTTATAGAAAAGAATACATGGTTTTCATCAAGTTCTCAAAGGGGAGTTCGTGACCATACTGTAAAACAAAGGAATTAACATTTCTACGTCACTGACGGCAACCTGGTATCAAATGGGCTTCTTAGAAGTCCTGTCTTAGGGAACAAACATGATTCCATGCCAAGGGGCCCTGAGTAATCCAGGATCCTCAGATAACCTTGGCTGAGGACTCACACCGCTGAGTCACAGACCCACAGTGCTACACAGCCCCCAAACTGTAATGTGAGCTGGATCACCATTAACCTGCCCCCCTGTCTACTGTGCCCTGGCCTTTCTGTGATGCTAGCCCCCCATGGAAGACACAATTCCCTAGAACCAGACTGGAGAACAGAAGGAATAACATTCACCCAGTAGACAACACACGCGGTATTGAGTGAGGGTCAGTCTGATCATCTGCAGGCATTTTCCCTCTTAGCTTGCCCCTGTGTCCATGGGAGATGCAACCAAGGACTCTCTGGTGATGGCTCCTGCGACTGTGATGTCGGCTGGCGAGGAGTGAAATGCGACAGTGGTAAGAACGAGGCCTTCATTTGATGGCCTACCTGATCTCAGACCTGCTTCTCAGCAGCTACATGTTTTTCTTTCTAAAATAGAAATGACACTTTTATTGCTTCTTGGGGTAATAAACATAATTCCTTTTTGCAGCAAAAAGAAGCTTGTAAAATAAAGAAAAGCAGAAGAAAATAAAAATTAATCATACTCCAAAGATAGGGAAGAAAAAAAAAAGATTACTTCTAGCTTTTTTCTAGAAGACTAGGTATAGAGGATAGCTAGCTATAAACTTAGGTATAGGGGACCGTTTGCTACCTATTTCACTTCGCAATAGATAACGGTATGGATAGAAAATTCTCAGGTGAAGACTGACACAGCAACTGGTTCTTTTTTTCAGCAATTACGAAAGACAACTGCAATGGGACATGCCACACCAGTGCCAAGTAGGTGCCCTCTGGCCTTATTTGGGGACAATGCAAAGGGCTTCCTCCCCCAAGAGTTTCTAGCCCAGGCCCCATCCTCAGGGAAGTACCTTCCTGACACCATGTCTGAGAATTTAGGATAACTTTAAGTACGAAGCTGAAACCATCTCTGAACAGGCCCCCGTCAACTTGCCAGACCCACGTCCTCAGTGAGTGCCCATCTGACTATCTGACTCGCCCCAACTGGCATGGTGACAGAAATGCCAGTTGTATCCCCAGTACAAGCCACCAGCACTCTCCCACGGAGGCCCAGGAACCCAGAGACCCTCAGCGTCAGTAAGCCTTGCTCCCAGGTTACAGCCAGGCCTTATTGGCTTCATCTTGCTCAGCCTGATGGGGCCCAGGCTCCTGACTTCCAGAGAGCCCAGTGAATCCAGTAAGAAACCAGAAGCTGGAGTTAGACCCGAATTCAAAGTCTCTTCATCTACAAATGGGAATAATAATAGTAATAATACTGACTTGCGAGGGCTTTTCCAAGATGCGTAGATAGCGTGACGTAATGCACAAAGCCCAGCTGCTAGCACCTCAATAGTTCACTCAAGATTAGTACCCCCCCTCCTCATTCCTGGGCTGACAAGTGCATACACACACTCCGTAGTTCGCCTGGCAATTGACTGCGGTTTCAGCCATCCATGGTGGGGTCATGCCGGGAATGTGCTCTCCTCAAAGGCCACAGGCAGAAGCCCCGAGTGCCGAGCAGAGGCAGGGCCAGAACACCCGGGAGGAGGGGTATTGTGAATCATGTGGTGGGCTATTGAGTATTTTTCTACAAACACCATTTACCCTTTTCCCTGGCAGCTGCCTTCTCAGTCCTGATGGCACGGCCTCCTGCAAATGTGCAGCGGGATTCCAAGGGAACGGGACAGTCTGCACAGGCAAGTGAAGAAGGAGTGTGCTGGGGCCAGCAAGGCTCGCTCGGCCCATTGAGAGACCTGGGCTGCTGAGTCTGAATGGGCCTCAGCTGTGGGGGAAATAGCGTGTAACCAGGCAGCTGGTGGTGCCAAGGACAGGAAGCCCACTGTTCATGGATGGGGCGCATCCGTTGGTTCTGGAATGGGCAAGAAATTGCTCCTGTTTCAACATGCAATTGCACTGCGCTCCACGCAGAGCTCCCAGCCTTGGGAGCAATTAAATCAAATGGGCAGCTTGAAAAACCACGATTTAATTGGCCAAGGGCATGGCTGGATCGCCAGAACTGTGGAAAGGGCCACAATAGGGTTTGAGCCCTGGTGAGCCCTCCTACTAGCCCTGTGGCTTTGTGGGGGTCTTTTAACTGCTATGAGCCCTGCTAGTTCGTTTATAAAGTAAACTTAAAACTACCTTCCATGCAGTGTGCTGTTGAGGGTTAAACAGCCTCTCTGTGCACAGTGGCAGAATAACTCGGTTGTTAAAATCTCAGCCTCGTCACTCAGCTCCCTGGGTTTGAATCTAGATTCTTATTATTTATGCTGCCTTGGGAAAGTCGCTTGGCTGTTCTGTGTACCATTTCTTCATCAGCATGTTGAGGGTAATAAGAGAGGCTTCCTCATTGAATTGTTGAATGTAACCCAGGTTAATATCTCAAAAGTGCTAAGAAATGTGAGCATATTCCTAAGGTACCTAACATATATTTAGTGCTAGGAAAAAAAGATTATAAACTGAATATTGTTTTTCTCTTGAGCCCAGGCAGGCTTTAGTCTTTATTGTGGTCGACAATGATCAATCTGCTTCTGACCATCTTACCCCCGGGGATTCTCCCACAGTGCCAGGTGCCCTGACCCTGGTCACCATGTGTTTCCTGCTGTGGGAAGTGGACAGTATGCTAGCAAAACATCTGGGAAGGGCAAATAACTGCACCATTGTTTTTGCCCTCTGTACCGTTGTTTGGGGGAATTCGCCATATTTAATCCAGTGCCTTCCAGAGTAGTCTTGAAGTATCTTCCATTTCTCAAGGGCCAAAGCAAAAGGGCTTTATTGATAGATTTTCTGCCCCCTCCCTCCTCTCCTGCTCTGTCATCTCTCCCTTCCATAGCCATCAACGCCTGTGAGAGCAACAACGGAGGATGCTCTGCCAAGGCCATCTGTAAAAGAACCACCCCAGGAAGCCGGCTGTGCGTGTGCAAGGAGGGCTACACAGGAGACGGCATCATTTGCCTCGGTAGGTGACCAACCTCATCCACCCAGCAGAAATGGTGTGAGAGAAGGAGCCCTAGGTAAGGATTCTGATACCTGGGCTTGTAGTGTTCTGACATAAGCTGCTGGGATCATGACCCAGTTTGCCTGAGCAGGAAAGCATGAGGGAGTAGAAATGATGGGACCATGGGGTATAAAGTTGTGTGATGTCCAAAGACCACTTCAGAAGGAGAAAAGGGGAGACTTTCCAACTTAAAATTAGGGTGGTGGCTACATTTTTAAAACATCATTAGTAATTTTGTTATACAGTAGCACATTCTCTAGATAGAAAAATTACAGAAGACATATATGATGGGGGGGGGTGGGATTCTAGAGATAACTACTCTTAGGCTAGGAATGCGGCTCTGTGATAAAAGATCTGCCTAACATGCAGGAAGCCCTGGGTTTGATCCCTAGACCACAAACACATACATAGATAGATAACTACTCTTACTATTTTCATATTATCCCATTTTACTGTGTACATATGCATTTTTAACAAAATAGGGTCTCATGATACAGTGTACTAGGCTGACCAATAATGACAGAATAACTTACCCTAAAAATACCTACACTACTTAATCATTATTTTAATGTATACATAAACTCTATACCATAGTAAGTTGTCTGAATTTTAACGTTTTAGTTGAAAAAAATCATGAAGATTTGCCACAATAATACAAATAAGACCCACTTGTTCTTTACCTACAGTCACTTATTAACATTATATGCCTTTTGCTCTATCATTTGCTCCCTGTGTATATATACTTATTTTTTTAGACATTTGAGAGTAATATGTATATATCATGTTCCATCTATCCCTAATAATTGAATGTGTATTTCCTGAGGGCAGTTTCTATTACCAACTTCAGTAAGTTTATTATTGATGTGATACACATTCATATTCTAATTTTTTTCAATCATCTCAATGAATGTCCTTTCTAACATTTTTTTCTCCAGTGCAGGATCCAGTCTAGGTTTGGATACTGCATTTAGTTGTCGTGTATCTTTAGTCCCCTTTTATCTGGGACAGTACCTCAGCCTTGCTTTGTGTCTGATGACATTGACATTTAGGAAGAAGATAATCCACTGCCCTACTTCTTTTATCTTGATAGAATGTCCTTCATTTGGGGTTTGTCTGAGGTTTCTCCATCAGATTAAGCTTGTGCATTCCAGGCCCAAATGTCACACAGTGATGACTCCTTCTCAGGATACCACACCAGAGCCTGGAGGTTTCCATCTACTCCTGTTTGTAAAGTCAATTTTCACCACTCAAAGCACTGTCCAATTTCTCTACTATGTCTTTATTTTTTTCCCCTTTGCTACTAAGTAATCAATGGAGATGATATGGGAAAGAGTAGTCAGAGCCATGGAAATATTATTAGTTAAGAATTTAGACTTAGGAGCCAGGTGTGGTGACTCACACTTGTAATCCCAGTACTTGGGAGGCTGAGATGGGAGGATCCGGATTCACGGCCAGCCTTAGCTACTTAGTGAAGCCCTCCACAACTTAGTGAAACCCTGCTTCAAAATAAAGAATAAAAAATAGGGCTGAGGGTGTAGCTCAGAGGTAGAATGCCCCTGGATTCCATCTCTAGTACCACACACACACACAAAAAAAAAAAGAATTTAGACTTAGGATAGAAGAAAAAGGAATTCCCTGCACCCTCCCCTAGCTGCCAGTGTGCTGACAATTAGCAGAGAAGGTAAACAGAGAGGGCTTGCGAATCAATGAGGCCAGCCCCTCCCTTATGCAAGCCAGAGACAGGAGCAGCAGGGGTCATCTCTACACCTAAACAAAGCAACACCAGCCCAGTCAGGCCTTGAGACAGACACCAATTTATGAGCACTTCAAGGGACCATTCAATATTTAACCATAACACATGGCTTGATGCTCACACCAGTACTGGCTTTTGTTTCAAAGAAATCAACCCATGTCTGGAGAACCATGGTGGCTGTGACAAGAACGCAGAGTGTACGCAGACAGGGCCCAACCAGGTGAGCTCACCTCCTGGGGATTTCTGGAGGGAAAGAGGCTGAGAAAAGACCTCTGCCAAGCTAAGGGCAAGAGTAGTGGAGGGGAAATGATGAAAGTGCCAGAGGCCACTCTTCAGAAAAGAGGAGAAATGCTGGAAACAAAGAGTACTAGGAGAAGGGGCTTCCCTAGCGTGGGGAGCACAGAGTACTAGGAGGCACCTAGAAGGTCCCCCAAGTGCCCCCATTTCTTTTAGCTTTCATCTGTTTCTTTGGGTCGAGGCTCTGAAATACATGCACCACAGCAGAAAGTCACATTCCAGTCCCTCTGCCAGTCACATGGCACTAAACTCTGGGAACTGTGCAGTGTCCTCTGGAGAGCAGGTTGGGGGAGGTAGGAGAACATGAGGACCCCAGCATCAGAAGATGGCATCAGGGGGCAAAAGGACACAGAGGGGCCATGCTCTGCCTCCCTCCATCTCAGTCACATGTTCAACACACAAAGGAGCCACTCAGGAAATTGTATGACAAAGTAAAGGCTCCAGCACTCAAGTGAAATGTTCTAAATGAGCTAAGATATAAGATGACAGTTGTCCTTCTGGAATAGATAGTGCCACTAGCAAAGACAAGCTTTTCTAACATTACCCTTGCGTGATGGAATTTGAGCCTGAGAGCCAGCATGCTTGGCCAGTACATGCCATCTAGAATGACCTGCTTTGCCTCTGCTCCTGGACAGGCTGTCTGCAACTGTTTGCCAAAGTATACTGGTGACGGGAAGACCTGCACACTCATCAACGTCTGCTTAACCGTGAGTACACCTGGGGGGGGATTGCCCCAGAGCCTCAGCGTGAGGGGCCTCCTGCCCACCTCCTCGGAGTGGAGGTGATCTCCCTTTGGAGATCTTACAGCTGCCTCTGGGCCATACACCTTATTTCCTCCCTTGTGTTTCATTGTCATGTTGGGAGAAAGGAAAGAAGGGACAGTCTGCCACCCCTGCAGCCTGTCCCTTGACTGCAGGATCTCCAGGGGACACATTCATTGACCAAGATCATAGAGCCAGGATGTGGCACAGCCAGAACATGAACTCATGTCTAACTGGAGGCACACACTCTTGATGAGCATTTCTTTTCCTTTTTCTTTTTTTTTTTTTTTTTGTACTAGGGATTGGACCCACAGGCATTCTAACTCCGAGCTACACCCCAAACCCTTTTTATTTTTTATTTTGAAACAAAGTTTTGCTAAGTAGCTAAGGCTGGCCTCGAACCTGCGATCTTCCTGCCACAGCTACCCAAGTACTGTGATTGCAGACATGCATTGCCGTGCCTGGGTTGGCCAGCTTTATTTTGACAGTAGTTCTTCTGTGGACCAGGAAAGCTTGGAGTTGTAGCAGTAGGTGTAATGAGAAGTACCTGGCTGGGAGATTATTTTGGAGGTAACCAGTGAAGCTTGCTGAAAGACTGGGTGTGGGCAATGTGGGGAAAAGGTACTCAGGATAGTACCTAGGTATTTTGCTCACGTCGTTCCATTCACAGAGATGAGGATGGCTTAGAGAGGATCAAATTTGAATAAAGTATGGCCAGGTCTATTCTGCTCTTTGAGTTACTCAGTAGCTCTCCAGGTGAAGATGTCGTTAACTATATAACTCTGGGAGCAAGGAGAGCAGTCAGGTAGAGGATAGAAATATTGGAGAACACTGAGTCAGAGGTGGCATGGAGGCACAGGGGACTGGCTGGAGCACAGGAAAAGAATTAGAGGAGAGGTCAGAGGTCAGGGGACCTGAATGTTGAGCCATTTGGCAGAGGAAAAGGAGCCCACAGAGAAGGCACAGAAGAGCAGCCCATGAAGTGGAAGAAAAACCAATCAAGTGTAGTGTTGACAGAGGCTGAGAAAAGAAAGGATTTCAAGAAGGGAGAGTGATTAAGCAGACCAATGGACATCTTGAGATGCCGAGTATGTTGAGAGAAGAGAACCAGCCATTGCCTTTAGAAAGACCTCTATTCAGAGCCCAGGAAGTAGGTTTACAGCAATGAGGAAAAGGAAAGTGGAAATACAGACAACATTGGCAAGAATCTTGTTGTGCAAATAAATGGAGTACAATAAATGGGGTGATTAATAGAGAGGGATTTGCAGAAAAGAGACTGTTTAGTTTTTGTCATTTTGCTCTGGAAAATTTCAGCCCCATGTAAAATTAGAACAATTACTAAAATGAACTCATCTTCACCCAATATCTAGTTATGAGGTTCATTAAGTAGCAGCCACTCTTGACTATACCCCAACTGCCAGTACCCACTGGATTCTTTTAAAGAAAAAAGGGAAAAGTTTGGGTTCTTTCAAGATAGGTAATATTAAGGTATGTTTTTATGCTGATGAGTGTGATCCAATCCAGAGGAGAAAACTGAAACTGGAGGAAAGAAGGTGACAATGCTAGGAGTTTACTAATGGTGGGAAGTTTCAGGAAGTAAACAGAAAGGTTTGTGGGGACAAGAAAGGTGGGGTTCATGGTTAAAGAATGTGGGTTCAGGAGGAGAATGTCCACATGGTGATTGCTGGCCTGGGGTGCCCAGACCTCTGGAGTGGACTGAGATCATAGCTGACAGAAATGTGGGACAAGAGAGGATTCATCCTGGGGATCTTAGGGTGCTGGGAATTGGGGCAGTTAAAATCCAAGGTACTTTGCTGGAGGTTGTAGGTCCCTAGGAAATGGTTAAAAACCCAGGAGTAGCTTTCTTGAGCAGCATATTGAGCTATAGCCACGTGCAGGCAGGATCCTGGGGCGGTAGGTCCCTCCTGAGCCAAAAACATTGGACTCAATAAATACTTAGAAGCAGACTGTTGACTTCCATCTCCACCCAACTACACCAGATGTTTCCCCCTGGGCTTTACATTCCTTCCCCACCTAGAGACTTGGCTTGGGTGCAGAGCCCTTGCAGGTGCCCCCCTGAATACTGCCATTGACTATGCACTTTAGTTCCCTGCCCACTTTAGTTCCCTGCTGCATCTTCCGTAACAGACAAGCTCTTTGAGGACCAGGGGCACTGTGTTCTATTTTATACCACTGCCTTCCGTCTGCTGACTGGCACTTCTCCTATGATAGAATCAATTTAGCCTAAAGATGGAAATTATCAACCAAGATTGGTACCTTTCTAGTTAATCCTCAGATGCTGAGACATTTCCAGTTTGGAAACGCTGGGCTAAAAATCTGCTCAGAAGGACCTAATATCTCGGGATACAAAACTAGGTGAATAAGATGATGGCCCTTACAAGCACATTGGAAGAGAATAGGAAGGCTCATTCAGGACAAGGACACATAATGGGAACTCATCAAAGTTAGAGAGTAAGACAAAAAATAGCTTTGTGCATGAGTGTGTGGTAGAACCCAAGGCCTCACCCATGCAGAGCCGGCACTGCACACTGAGCTATACCCACCCCCACCCCTAGACATGAGAAAATATATTCCAACACAGAAATGCTTGACAAAGCTGGCAAACTAACCGGTCTGACCCCCATTTCCCACCCCTTGGCTATTTTAACAGAAAAACGGTGGCTGTAGCCCCTTTGCCATCTGCAGTCACACTGGGAAGGATGAAAGGACATGTACTTGCAAGATGAACTACACTGGGGATGGATTCACCTGCCGCAGCAACATCTATCGGGTAACACAAGATGTGTGTCTGTGAAGTAAACTCTGCTTCCCTAACCGCTGAGAATCCAGCTCAGGGGCATGGGAGAGTGTGATATGGTGATTGTGATCAACCCTGGAGCTGGGCGTGGTGGCGTACCCACACCTGTGATCCCAGTACTTGGGAGACTGAGATAAGAGGATCACAGATTTGAGGACAGACTTAGCAACTTAGCAAGACCCTGTTTCAAAAGGAAAAATAAAAAAGGGCTGGGGATAGCTCAGAAGTAGAATGCCTCTGGATTCAACCTCCAGTACCAAACAATAAATTAAAAAAGATTGGCTCTGGAATCAGAAACACCTGAATTCCAATTTAGTTCTGCCAGGTAGTAATCTTGTGACTTTGAGCAGATTACATCACCTCTATGCATCAGTATTTGAATCTATAAAAGAAAATAATAATGATACTAACCCAACTGGGTTGTTAAGAGAATTAAACATGATATGTGTAAAGGACAGAGAGCACACAGTAAATCAAAGCATGTGCCTGTACTGGAGGTACAGGATGAAGCAGTATGATACATGCAGATTTCTCCCTATTCTAAAGTAAATATTCACTTATTTGGTTTAAAGAGGGACTAGAACATTCTGGTCAACCAAATATTCTTGCTAACAGAGAAGCCAAATCAGCCATAAACTTATAACTTGAGTTTTTAAAAACATTTCAATTATATTTGAAATGTTTTTGTAAATATTTGAGCATTTTCTCAAAATGTTCTTAAATCTCAGATGCTTTGGGAAATGGCTGAACCTTTCTTTGATGTATCAGATGGAGATTCTGGAAAGATTTGGGAACACACAGTGTGTCCCCATAGTCATTCTGAAGATAGGTCAAGGCTCCAAAGAGCCATGGCTACACATTTCCAGTGCAGAGGTGGCAGGTACTCACAACCTCATTACCAGTGCTGGGGGTGGCAGGTACTTGCAGTCTTAGTACCAGTGCAAAGGTGGCAGGTACTTGTAACCTTAGTACCAGTGCAGGGTACTTGCAACTATCCTGCCACAAATCTGTATTGTTCCTGGATGTAATTCACGGGCCATAAGTAAAACTACTGTCTTTGTTTGCAGGAGCTTCCCAAGGACCCAAAAACTTCCCAGTATTTCTTCCAGTTGCAGGTAAGAACATGTGCATGAGTTGGGACTCAAGCTGGGGATGCAGCTCAGTGATAGAGTTCTTGCCTAGCATGCACAAGGCTCTGCGTTCCATCCCTAGTGCTGAAAAAAAAATTATTTTTTAATTTTAAGAGTTGGGTTTCAAGCCAGATACAAGATGAACCTGCAGCCTCCTGAGCTGATGGGGGTGGAAGAAAGTCTGAGACCTCAGGTTTCTGGGATGAGCCCTATTAATCGGCATTTGTGAACTTGATATCTCAGACCTCAGGTGGGCAGCATGTAAGAGAGACAAGGACGGGAGCTGGCCCGTTTTACACATAAGAGCAATACAGTTATGTGACACATATACACCACAAGCACAATGGTGATTCTTTAAGATTATAATGTAGCTGACAATTTCCCACCTCCTAGTGATGTCATAGCTCAACAAATTACCCATGTTTGTAATGAGGCTGGTGTGAGCAAAACCAGGCTAATGTGTGTTTGCATCTTCGTTTTTAACAACAACAACAAAAACTGCTTAAAATGTGAAAAGATAAAAATAGAAAAAAAGCTTAAAGAATAATAATATAAGATAAAAATAGTTTGTACAACTGTGCAATATGTGTTTTAAGTATTATTACAAAACAGTCAAAAAGTTTTTTAAAAATATAAGCCAGATGTGGTAATATACCTGTCATCCCACTACTTAGAAAGCTGAGACAGGAGGATCACAGATTCAAGGCCAGCCTCAGCAAAGCAGCAAGATTCTCGGCAACCTAGCAAGGTTGCTGTTTCAAACCTAGACCCTGTTTCAAAAACAAAAAGATAAAAATGACTGGGGATTTAGCTCAGAGGTAAAATGACCCTGGATTCAATCCCTAGTACTGCATGTATATATATATATATACATGCACAAAAACTAAAGTATATAAAGTAGGAAAGTTGCAGTAAGCTAATGTTAATTATTGAAGAATAAATTTTAAATAAATTTAGCATAGCACAAGTGCACAGCATTTCGAGCCCACAGTAGTATGCAGTAGTGTCCTTGGCTCCATGATCACTCTCCATGCCCTCACTGATTCTCCAGAGCAATTTCCTGTCCTGCAAGCTACATTCTTGTGTCATTTTTCTCTTATCTTATAGACTTGCTGTACCTTTTCTATGTTTAAATATGATGAGATTCACAAATTTAACCAGAGTGTTGCAGTTGTCAGCAGTGTTCAGTACAGTCACATCCTGTACAGGTTCGTAGCTTCAGAGCAATAGCCTCACCATATAGCCAGATGTGTGGTGGGCCACACCACCTAGGTTTTGTAGATACACTCTATGATGTTCTCACATGACAAAATTGCCTCAAACTGCATTTCTGAAAATGTATCCTGTAGTTAAGCAACACAAATCTGTATATGAAAAGGAAAAAAAAAAAAAAAACTCCCATGGCATCAGTGGAGAAAAGAAAAATGACTGAGGTTAAGGTGAAAACAAAAAGTTTGATCTTTCTGCACATCATGTCTCTGAATAAATTCCAGATATATTGAAGAATAAAATATAAACCATCAGAAACATAAAATCATAAAAATACTAGAAGAAAATATAGATAACTGTAGTAACCAAATGATGTTGTATATTGCAAGAAGACAGTTATAACAATTAAGTAAATCACCTTGTGTTTAATATTTGTATGATTATCCCAATTATGCAAAATATTGACATGGAAAACAGATGTTAGAAAAGAAAACCTGAAAGTAATAGGAGTTGCTTCCAGCTGGTAGAATTATGGGGTAGTTATTATCTTCTTCTTAATGTTGTGCTTTCAAAGTCTTTAATACAATAAGCATGTGTTAATTTTATACTTGAAAAAAATGAACATGATTTCGATGGGAGAGGATCTGGGCTTAATTGGAATCCAAGACTAAGACATGGGTCCCCCCATCTGGTTTTCCCTCCACTCTGCCTCCATCAACTCTCTCTGGTGTTTGAGCCCTTTCCCGTGTTTATGGTAAGCAAAAGGCATTCATCACCTGCATTTACATGAAGTCAGTATTGTGTGGTTCCCTCTTCCCTTCCTGCAGGAGCATTCAGTTCGTGAGCTGGCTGGGCCGGGTCCCTTCACTGTTTTTGCACCTTCATCTACAGCCTTTGATAAGGAACCTCGGGTAAGCAGGAGGCTGTGGGCAGGTGGAGGAGGACTGGGGCTGGAATGTAGTTTGGGGACCTTGCACTGGAACCAATAACAGTGACATTTCTGAGCAGGAGAGTTAGGATCAGGTGGAGCTGACCAGCAGTAAAAGGGACTGCCTCTCACATAGGGACCCTTGTCAAGGGAAGCATTTGGATGGATTTGGAGTAACAACTGCCCATAGCTCTGCTAAGGGACATTTGCAAACAGAGTAAGAAGTTGGAGAAGATAAGCCTCAAGTGATGAGAACCTTGCATAGACAAAAAAAAAAAAAGGCATGGGGGTGGCAGGAAGATGCTGAATTAAGAGATTTAAATAGGTTCTTTCTTGCCAGATTCTTGCCCTTATTATCAAATGTTCACTGGCATTCTTCAATCTGCATTATCCCTAAGAGGTAATGATAGTATTTATTGAGTTGGGTGGGTGCTGGCGTTCTGAGTGCCTGGACTACATTAACTCCATTGGTCTTCACACCAACCCTGTGAGCTGAGTTTATTATTCCTATCTTACAGTCAGGATTGAGGGAGCCAACTTTCCCAAGATCACATGACCAGCAGATGGTAGAGCAGGGACTCAAGATCATATGACCAGCAGATGATAAAGCAGGGACTCAAGATCACATGACCAGAAAATGGTAGAGCAGGGACTCAAGATCACATGACCAGAAAATGGTAGAGCAGGGACTCAAGATCACATGACCAGAAAATGGTAGAGCAGGGACTCAAGATCACATGACCAGCAAATGGTAGAGCAGGGACTCAAGATCACATGACCAGCAAATGGTAGAGCAGGGACTCAAGATCACATGACCAGAAAATGGTAGAGCAGGGACTCAAGATCACATGACCAGCAGATGGTAGAGCAGGGACTCAAGATCACATGACCAGCAGATGGTAGAGCAGGGACTCAAGATCATATGACCAGCAGGTGGTAGAGCAAGGATTTTTTTTTACATGCTAGCGCTCAAATCCAGGGATCTGCACCCACTCCACCAGCACTCTACCACTGAGCTACATCCCCAGCCCCCACAAGGACTCATTCTTCACCACTGAGCAGTCTGCCTTTCTACACATTTATTTTGGACACCAGCAGAACAAGCACACAAAAATAATTTTTAAATAATTTGATACTAATTTTTTAATTATCAAAGGAGTTATCATGAAGCAATGAGAATTTTGTGGGTTTTAATGACACTGACTTAAAGAGATGTTGCAATCTATTCCAGCATAGATGGTGTATGTGTGGCCCCACCACACGTATGTATGTACCATGTAATACTTCTCCAGATTTTTTTTTTTTTTTGGAGTACTGGGGATTGAACCCAGGGTCATTCATTCTACCTCTGAGCTACACCCCTAGCTCTACTTTATTTTTCATTTTGAAGTAGGGTCTCACTATGTTTCTAAGGCTGGTCTCAAACCTGTGATCATCCCGTCTCATCTCTCAAATACTGGAATTACATGTGTGTGCCACCATGCCTGGCAAACTTTTTTTTTTTTTTTGAGGAGCATGTTGTAGGGATCAGAACAAAACCAGCTTAGTGAGATGCTGAACCAGAGAGAGTTCCTTCAAGGCTCCTTCTACCTGAGACTACAGGGGAGGCAGAGAAGGAACCAGGAACCAGGGTCACATCCTCCCTCCTGCCTGGACAGCCTCTGCTGCAGGCACCAAGCCTGCCTGCCCACTGCCCAGAGCCTGGGTGGGAAGGGGAGGGGGTGGGTGTGGTGGAGAGCAGGACAGAAGAGAAGGTTTCAGCAAAAGGCTCCTGCCCCTGGCTGAACCCTCTGCTCTTCTGTCACAGATTAAAGACTGGGATCGACAGGGCGTAATGGCCCAGGTTCTTCGCTATCACGTAGTTGCCTGCCACCAGCTGCTGCTGGAGAACCTGAAATTGACCCCAAATATTACTTCGCTCCAAGGAGACCCAGTTACCATCTCTGTCTCTCAGGTAAGAGCAGCCACCTGGGGTAGGTTCCCATCTTCCTAGAGTAAAACCAGCAATAATACTGACAACTAATGCATGGCAAGTGATTTCCATCTGCAGGCGCTATCCTAAGTATTTTATATGTACTAACTCATTTAATTCTCAAAATAGCCCCGTTATGAAAATGCTATCAAAATTCCCAAACAAGAAAACTGAGCTGAGAGAGGCTAAGTAACTTTTCCAGGGTTGCACAGGAAGGAAATCATTGACCTGAAATTCAAACTCAGAAGCTCCAGGTAAGTAAAGGGGGGAAAGAGGGCAGTGTAGAGGACACAGATCAAAAAGAAGCCAATTCTGAGCTGCTTACTTATTTCATAGTTCAGAATTACATTTAAATGACTGTTTGGGTTGGTTATATGTTATTTGCTATTAACTTATGCAGGTGAAAATGACATCCTTGTATCAGTTTTCCTTTTATAATCATAATTTTAAAAAATGTGCTTAAGTAACTTAGATCCTGAGGTTTTGTCCCTGGTGGTTTAATATATTAGAGAAGCGATTTTGTGTCCATTTTCCTTTGTGCTCATTACTTTTTTCTTTTTCTTTTCTTTTTTTTTTTTTTTTTCTTTCTTGGTTGATTTCAGGATACAGTGTATATAAATAAAGCTAGGATCATATCCAGTAATATCATCAGTACTAATGGAGTCATTCACATCATAGACAAATTGCTGTCTCCCCCAAACTTGATTATCACCCCCAGAGATGCCTATGGAAAGAGTCTGGTAAGTGAACTCACTGTCGCTCTCTCAGCATGAGTGACTCAACACATAATCATCTCAACTGCAATTTTGAGGCACCACCAGGAAGCATTTTAAGGTTGCTACTCCAATTTCAAGCTTTCATTAAAAGCCTACTGAAGCCAGGTGTGGTAGCATATACCTGTAATTCCAGTACTTGAGAGGCTGAGATAAGAGAATCGTGGATTCTAGGACAGCCTCAGCAACTTAGTGAGACTCTGTTTCAAAACAAAAAATAAGGCTGGGGGTGTAGCTCAGAGGCAGAGTGCCCCTGGGAGTCAACCCCCAGTACCAAAAAAAATCCTACTGAACATTATTCTTAGAAGAGATAAATAGATAAAGGTCTACTTAAAATCAATACATAAGCTTTATATATTTTTATTTAGCATCCACAAGGGCAGGCAGTCTTGCATAGATTTGAAAATTGAGAAAGATGATAGATGATAGGCAGACAGATAAATAGATGATAGGTGACAGATAGATAGATAATTAGACATCATTGAAACTAAACCTGGAGTCAAATTCCTTCTCAATGGACAGAAAAGATCATTTTAATGCTTACGTGTACTTATTAGCATTGGCCAGGGTCCTTAGTTGCAAACCACAGAATCCACTATACCTTGCTTACACAAAGAGGAGTTTCTTAAAATATTAGGTGCATCATCAAATCTCTTGAAAGGCCATACTCTAATTTATATGCTACACAGTGGGGAAAACAGCAGCCCAAGGATGCTTCTAAAGGGTGAACACCTAACCTTGGTTTAAGTCTGTTCTGGCTGTAACAGCTCTGCAAATTCCACCTGACTCTAGTGCACCACCAAGGATATGAAAGACTGACAGCAGGTGCCTCCTTTGTGCTTCAGAAAGTCTGATGTCCCTACCAGCAGCCACTACCACCCCATGTTGTTCCTTTCCACCAAGTCTTGCACAGCACTTCTGCTTGACAGACCTCATATTATCTTGGGGGCTGTAGCTGCAAGGGAGTCTGGAAAATGTATTTAGCCTTCCAGCCTCTGAAATGCAGAAAAGCCTAAACAGGAGAGATCTTCATATAATCTACAGCACTCACCATGTTATTTCACCGATATTGTACTATGTGGATGTTATGTTAAAGAGCCTTGTGGGCTGCATCATAAAAGTGTTCATGTATATTCTTCTTATCTTTGCAGGAAAATCTTACAACAGCGGCAATAAAGCATGGCTACAGCAGATTTAACAAGTTAATACAGGTAAAAACCTAGGGGAGAGGATGGCTCAGGGTATGACCTGCCTAAAGAAGTTCTACTTTGTTGGGTGTGTTAATGTTTGTATCACCAGCTGCTGCAGGATCTGCATGGGGATGCCTAATTTTTCTGAAGAGCAGTCATTCCCTTCAATTCTCAAAATCTACAGTTTGTTGAGCGATATAATATACATAGGCTGAGTTAGATATTGAAGTATTTGTGGCTAGGGAGAAGGAGAGAAAGTGGGATGTGCCAGTTCCTATATTAAGCACCTCACATATGGAATTATTGCCTCCATTGTACAGACAGAGATGCTGAGGTAGAAAGCCAGGGAATCTATGCCTGAGAGGTGGGTAAAAGTTAGATTTAAAACTATTTTTCTAGCCGGGCGTGGTGGCGCACGCTTGTAATCCCAGCATTCGGGAGGCTGAGACCGGAGGATCCGGGTTCGAGGCCAGCCTCAGCTACCTAGTGAGGCACTCCGCAACTTGGTGAGACTCGGTTTCAAAATAAAGAATAAAAAAAATAGGGCTGGGGGTATAGCTCGGAGGTAGAATGCCCCTGGGTTCAATCCCCAGTACCGCAAAAAAAAAAAAAAAAACTATTTTTCTGACTTCAGAGACTCTTCCCAAGAATTGATCAGATCCTTCTTGTTCAAAGGATTACAGAGCAGAATCAGAGAGAAGTGGGTCAGAGTCCTCCCAAAGACTCCAAGAACTCTGGCATCCCCCATAGCACTGTCTTTAAGTCTGCATTAGTCCAACAATTCCTCCAAAAGGGTCTGAGTCTCTGACACACAAGGGAGCTTTTTAGAAATGAAGATTTTCAGATGTTCAAAATGAGAGTCTCCAAAGATGTTACAGGCAAGTAATCCTTGCCCGCCTACCCACCCCCCAAAACCTTATATTCACCCCACTCCAGGGCACCAGAATCTGGATGAACACAAGATTTTAGAGAAAGTTAACAAACCTCTCTGGGGCTCAACAAAAGGAAAGAATAAATCCTACTTCATTGTCTTGTTGGGAAAGTTAAAAGGAAAAATGTTTATAATGCACCCAGCTATTAGAAAGCTCTCAAAATGATTCCTCCCCATTCATCTTGCAATTTATATTCAGAGTATATTAGCCTAGAAATCTTACAAATATAAACCTCAATGTTGTTCAGATTTTACTTCTTAAATGAAAAATACTGGTCTTTCAGAAACTAAAATGTTTGGAGCCCGGCATGGTGTTGCATACATGTAATCACAGTACTTAGGAGGCTGAGACAGGAGGAATGCAGGTTTGAGGCCAGCCTCAACAATTTAGCGAGGCCCTCAGCAACTTAGGGAAGCTCTGTTCCAAACTAAAAAATAAAATATGGCTATGGGTGTGGCTCCAAGGTAGAATGTCCTTAAGTTCAGTCCCCTAATACCATCAAAACAATTTTTTTTAATTATTTGGGCAGAAATACAATTATCAAAAAATATTCACTAAGCCAGGTGTGGTGGCACACACTTGTAATCCCACATTTGGGAGGCTGAGACCGGAGGATCCGGGTTTGCAGCCAGCCTCAGCTACCTAGTGAGGCACTCCGCAACTTTAATCAAAAAAAAGAGTAAAAAAATAGGGCTGGGGGTGTAGCTCGGAGGTAGAATGCCCCTGAGTTCAATCCCCAGTACCACAAATATATATATATATATATATATGTATATATGTATATATATACATGTTCACTAAAATTTATTTTCTTATTCACAAAAACTAAGAATTTTACTTTTTGTGTGTGTGCATGTGGTGCTGGGGATTTAACCCAGGGGTATTCTACCTCTGAGTTGTACCCCCAGCCCAATTTTATTATTTGTTTTGAAGTACAGTATCGCTAGATTGCTGAGAGTCTTACTACTTGCTGAGGCAAACCTGTCATCCTTCTGTCTCAGCCTCCCAAGTACTGGAATTACAGGTGTGCGCCACCACACCTGGCGAATTTGACTTTCTAATTTGCGTCCCAAGGAGATGTGGGTCAGAATGGCTGGACTGTAAAGGGTCTATAGTCTCTGGCCGTGTCCCTCCTGAAGCACCTGGAGTCCTGATGCGATGGGGTAGGACACAGAGGAACGGCTCAGAGACACCCTCTGCCTGCAAAGAGGGCCCGGCTGCACGGTGTGCTCCCACCAATCAGGGGCCGACTCCCTGTGTTTCAGGACTCGGACTTGCTGAGTGTCATCACTGACCCCATTCATACGCCAGTCACTCTCTTCTGGCCCACGGACCAAGCCCTGCAAGCCCTACCCCCAGAACAACAGGATTTCCTGTTCAACCAAGACAACAAGGACAAGCTGAAGGAGTATTTGAAGTTCCACGTGATCAGAGATTCCAAGGTACAGTAGTCCCCCACTTACCCATGTTTTTACTTTCCTTGGTTTCAGCTACCTAAAGTCAACCGTGCTCTGAAAATATCAAATGGAAAATTCAGGAATTAAACAAATTTAAAATGGTGCAGCATTCTAAGTAGCGTGATGAAATCTCTCACCATCCTGGTCCATTCTGCCTGAGATGTGATGTGTCTCTTTGTCCAGCGTATCCATGCTACATATGCTATCTGCCCAGTAGTCTTTCAGTAGCCATCTTGGTTGTCAGAATGGCGATAGCATTATTGCAGTGCTTATGTTCAAGTGACCCTTATTTTACTTAATAAGGGTCCCAAACCACAAGATTGCTGCTGCTGCAAATTTTACTACAGCATATTTGCTAAAGTTGTTCTATGGTTTTGTTTTGGGTTTTTGTTTGGTTTGGTTTGGTACTGAGAATTGAACCCAGAGGTATTCTACCTCCAAGCTAAATCTCCAACCCTTTTTATTATTATTATTATTTTTTGAAACAGCATCTCCCTAAGTTGCTGAGGGTCTCACTAAATTGCTGAGGCTGGCCTTGAGCCTGCAATCCTCCTGTCTCAGCTTCCCAAGTGCTGGGATTATAGACCTGTGCCATCATGCCTGGCTTGTTCTATATTATTAATAATTGTCAGTCTGTCACTATGCCTAATTTGTAAATTAAATTTTATTTATACATACCTACTTGATAGGTATGTATGTATTGGCAAAAACAAAGTATACATAGGGTTTAGTATTGCCCACGGTTTCAGGCATCCCCTGGGGGTCCTGTAATATACCCCCATATGAGTAGGGGGAAGGAAACGACTGCATTTTACTAAGTGCAGAAGTGAGTGCAAGAATGTCCCAGGGGATGATAAAATCTGGCACCAAGGCACTGCCACCCAGGAGCCATTGGTGAGTCCTGTGCCCAAGGGAGGCCTCCCATCCCCCACTCACTGTGTCCTCCTCTGGCCAACTGTGGTGAGTTGTGCCTGCTGTATACCACTCCACTTCTGCTTCTTGGACCTGCCATTATTGTTTTTGTTTTTGCTCTGTTTTGTTTTGTTTGGGGAATGGAGGAGTATCTTAAATTTTAACTAAAACCCAAGGCCTCTTTCCCTCTCTTGACTGTAGACCAGCTTTTTCTCCTTCCTACTTCACATGGTGGAATGACTGCAGGCAGCAGGTCCCCAGTTTTTCCAAATGGACTCTTTCTCTCCCAACTCCAAAATTTCTGGCCAGCGACTAGCTGGTCTTGACATACTCGGTCATTGACCCCTGAACTGATCAACTGCATCAGAGAAGACAGATCGTACGGGAACACGGCAGCCACTCTGAGCCCCCAACCAGGACTCCTGCCTCTCTCTGGGCTGAGTCATCCATTCCACGAATGGGAAACACCCTAATTTTAGTTCATTCCCAGCACCTGGATTACTTTCCTGGGACTGTAACAAACTGGTGGCCTGGAATTCTCTCCTCACACCTCCAGAGGCTGGACATCTGAAAGTTAGATGCCAACAAGGTCACTCCTTCTGAGAATGCAAGGGAGAACTGCCCTGTGCTTCTCTCTGCGCTTCTAGTAATTTCTGGCAGTCCTTGGCATCCCTTGGCCTGTACCCACGTCCTTCCAACCTCCGCCTCCACCTCCATGTGGCCATCTTCTCCCTGTGTGTCTGTGTCTTCACATGGCATCTCCTCTTCCTTCTTCTCATGAGGCCATCATTCAGATTGCACTAAGAGCCCAGCCCACTCCCGGATGACCTCGTCTCACTTAATTACATCTGCAATGACCTTGTTTCCGTATAAGATCTAATTCTGAGGTCCTGGGAGACAAGACTTTAACATATCTTTTCGAGGGGCACAGTGCAGCCCCTACTGGCCCCCCGGGCATTTGCCAGCATAACCTACTTGGCCTTTCATAGGTTCTGTGCACCAAAAGAGCATCTCCCACAGACTCCCAAGCAGACATGGGGGGAAGGGTGATTAAAACCAGTCCAGCTGGCTGAAACTTTCCCTCTAGAATGATTCTGTGGCCTCTTAGAAAGCCCATGGATATTCTTCCTTTTGATTGTATCTACTGCATTGTGTGTGTGTGTGTGTGTGTGTGTGTGTGTGTGTGTGTGTGGTACTGGGGATTGAACTCAGGAGCATTCTACTTCATTCTACCCCAGCCCTATTTTTTATTCTTTATTTTGAAACAGGGTCTCACTAAGTTGCTGAGGCTGGCCTGGAACCCAGATCCTCCAGTCTCAGCCTCTCAAATGCTGGGATTACAAGCGTGTGCCACCACACCCAGCTTCTACTGCAGTTTTAAAGCCAGAATTATTATAACTCATGCAAAAACTTTTATCCACATTTGGTTTCTTGGCAAAGCTCCTTCCTGTCTTTCTTTAGCCCAGCGGTGGGCGCTAATGTGGCACCATCTGTCCTACAGGTTTTAGCTGCGGATCTCCCCAGGTCTGCATCCTGGAAGACCCTGCAAGGATCAGAGCTGAGTGTAAAGTGTGGAGCTGACAGCAACATCGTGAGTGTCACCACCAGGGGAGGGGTTAGAAATACACTAAGCCATCCCAGCCACTTCTCCATCAAGAGGTGTCCGTGGACAGCAAGCCCGTTTCCTCTCAAGGGTGCTTTCCCTGAAGGACAGGAGTAGATATAAAACCCCAGTGAACCCAGGACAGCCCATGCCCTGACGGCAGGTGGCAGGAACCCCCTACATGGTGGATGGCAGGTTCCTGTTGCTTTGGGGAGGGGGGTAACTATATGTAATAGTGATATTCAAAGTGACATGTTCATATATGCACACAACATCTCTTGGTGCTTCTCCCTCTGCATCCCACCCCCCTAGCAGCATCCTCCCTCCCTATACACACTAATGAGATTGGTGGCCATGCATTCATATACAAATATAACATGATTTGAACTGTTTTCTTCTTCAAGCCTCCTTTTCCCTTCCCCTCCCCCTCCCCCAGATTGCCTTCTATTATTCTATTATTTTTTGTATGTGTGTGGTACTGGGGATTGAACTCAGGGAAGTTTTACCACTGAGCTACATCCCCAGCCCTATTTTATTTATTATTTTGAAACAGGGTTTCACTAAGTTGCTAAGGTCGGCCACGAATCTGTCACCCTCCTGTCTGCCTTCCAAGTACTAGGATTATAGACGTGCACCACCAAACCCAGCATCCTTCCCACTATTTTGTTTTCTTGGTTGGTTGGTTGGTTGGTTGGTTCTGGAAATTGAACCTAGAGGCATTCTACCTCCAAGCTACAGCCTGATTTTATTTCTTTTTTGGAAACATGGTCTCACTAAGTCTAATGGTCTCTCTCCTCATCTTTATGAAGTCCCCTGTCGGGAGCCAGCCCTCAAGGCAGCGGGGATGGGGGTCCCTCGTTAGGTGAGGATCAAGATGCGGTCGTGAGAATACGCTCACATTTAATGCAGTGTTGAAACATATCTGTTTAATTCATGTCATCACCATTTTTTATACTATCTCTTACAACAAGGTATACAGAACAGGAATTTTTACAGACTTGTTTTTCCTAAAGTTGAGTGGGTACATCTTTAACTAGAAAAGCTATTTCCCATAGTATTTGATGGGATTAAGAAAACAGCAAAGGTTACAGAAATTCTTTTAGTACGAAAACAGTGTTAAAGGTTAACGACAGAGAGGAAACTCTATTCATTAGATTAAATCTTCACTATTTTCTCAGCTCCTGTCAGGCAGCTAGAGAGTAGTTAATGAGTGGTGAGACAAGGGGGAGGTGTTTCAGAGAGAGAGAAACTATCTGTCTTAAAGTTTTCTTTACTCACAGATAAAAAATAGTAGACCTAAGTATCTTTGGTTTAGTAGCTAAGCTTGCAAGGTTCAATTCCTGATGTTTATAGAGGGTTAATGAATATCTCTGAGGTGAGCTGAGGCATTGTTCTTTTCACAATCCGTTTAGCCATCCTGTGTCTCTAAGAAATTTTTTCTTTATAATTAATGTGAAAGCAAAACCCAAAGCACCCCAAATTTCCAGAATATAATAATGCAAAGTGGGAAATGCCATGCATTCCTTCTTTTGGAATCATCTGCCTTGCAAGATTCCAGTGGGCCGCGTCCTTGCTCAAGGCCCAGCTATTAGGATGACATTGCAGTCCACCACCACCCCCCTTTTTTTTTTCTATTTTCTCTCTAGCTTCTCAAAAGAAGAAATACAAATGACCAATACTTTCCCGCAGTCAGATTACCTATACGTGAACACCCATGGCTCTAACCACAGGTTCCCGGTGTTCTTTCCACAGAATGGCACTCTCTCCATCCCACCCGCAGATGTTAGCATTCATCCTTTCTCTTCTCACAGATCTTTCTAAAATCATTTTACATCTAGGAGGAAGGATGTATTATGCACTTCCAGCTGGGTGGATTGAGGCAGGTACCCCGGGCTCCCTATGAGCATTAAATGAAACAGTGTAAGATACAGGCCAGTTTAGACAATACCTAGTACATGTGAAAAGGGAGTCACTAGTATCATTATGAAGTCCATCACTCTCATCTCCTGGAAAGAACATTGGACCAGGCACTTTTGCCAGGCACCAGCACTAAATAAGAAAATTTAGTTACTGTACATGAAGCAGCCACATCAGCCAAGTTTATCCTGGACCACAGGGAGGTCATCGCTGCTCCACCCCAGCACCCCCTGCCTGTGCTTCCACCATGCAGAGGGGACCCCGTGTGGGCTCTGAGATGCCCGCACCACCACCTACTGGCTGCATGACCTTGGGCAAGTGATCAAACCTCTCCTGCCTCAGTCTCCTCATCTGCAAATGGGTACTATTATAGCTACATCCTAAGGTTGCTGTAAGGACTAAAAGAATTTGCACAGGTAAAGCACTTAGAACAGTACCTGGCACAGAGTATGTACTGTTTGATTGAGATAGATGCACAGATGATAGGTAGGTAGATAGAGAGAAAAAAATTTTTTTTTTTTAGTTCTTACTAAGTCTTGTGGATGCTGGTCACATTATATGGCCTGCAAAGAAGGAGTCTGAAAGATTCTCTCTCTCCTCTCTCACTGCCTCTCTCTTTCTCTCTCAGGGTGAGCTTTTTCTAAATGATCAAACCTGCAGAATTGTGCAACGGGAGATCCTGTTTGACCTGGGCGTGGCCTACGGCATTGACTGTCTGCTGACGGACCCCACCCTGGGAGGCCACTGTGACACTTTTACTACTTTCAACGTTTTCGTGAGTCCTAAAACACCACTGTAGTGTGATAAACTTGGGCAAAGGAGCAGTCCTGGAGCTCCCACATGGACCCTGCTTTAAGGCCAACTGAGGGCTGGTCTCAGCCAGACCATCCAAGGGCCAAACAACTCAGTTCTTCAAATTCAGAATCCACAGCACCTAATAGCGCTACCCAGCCTTGAATATTCTTGTTCATCCACCCGCCCGCCATCCATTCACGCCCTCTTCATTAAGGAAACAGTTCCTGGGCCCAACTGTGTGTCACCTATTCTGCCAAATCCATCCGTCTATTCACTCATTCATTCAACAAACATATTTTGAGCTTCTGCCAGACTAAACTTATAAAAAGTACTGCTATTTTGACAGTTTGGGAAATACAAACATGGCTGTATATGATTCAGTCTAATATGTCACACACACACACACACACACACACACACACACACACACACCTCTATTTATTTACCCACTCATTCATTTCACAACCATCACTGTGTTAGCATATTCACATTCATCCATCCATCCATCCAGTAAGTACCTTTTCTTTAGTTCCACCTCTGAGGGCAGCCTTTCAGCTCAGCGCTCATCTTACCCCACCGTAATCCAATAATAGGAATAGTTACCATCAACTTTCCTATGCAGACTTAGAAATTAAGTCTCAAAGAAGGGAAGCAATGTGACTAAGGTGTCACCAATTGGTATCAGTGCCTGGCATTGCAGAGACGTTCAGTAAATATCCCCAATTTTCAGGATACAGGTCAGCCAAAGTAAGAGATAAGACAATTGTCCTTTCTGTGACTGGGGTTGTGGCCATCTAGATTTCCAAAATATATTCACATTCATTTTTTCAGCTCACTATTTTCCCTCATCAGTCCCCTAAAGACCCAACAGCAGCAAGAATCATTACCCCTACTTTATACATCATAAATATCAGGATCAGAAAGTCTAAGAGATTGCTCAGAAGTGTCATAGCTACCTTAAAATGAAGGTGCCCTTGCTTCTGCATTCACACTGCCCAGCTCCTGCTCTGTATAACAGGGGGCTTTCCTCAAAGAACTAAACAGAATTGAAATCCAAGCCAGACCTTCGGAATTCTCCATGGCAAAGTTGCAGTGTGTTTATTTTTATATTCTTGATCATAGCCAGAACCTTGATATCAATTGGGTTCTCAATCAACTCATGCAGGTATTAACCTGGAACATTTCCTTGTGTTCTCCAATATTCTCAATCTTAACATTTCTTTTCTTGCATACCAGGGGGATTGTGGGAGCTGTATCAATACTCCCAGATGCCCAAGGTGGAGCAAACCCAAGGTAAATATGCATGCAGTGACAGTGTTTGGAAAGCCAGGGTCTGTTTCATTATCAGACCTCTAGCTTCCGGTGTGTGTGTGTGTGTGTACACACACATGTGTAAGGGTCTATGAGTATGTTGTATAAATGTTACTTATGTCATTCTTTCAACAACCAAAGTGATGGGGTGGGAAGTGTTCATTCTCAGGATTGCAGACCTAGAAGAAACTTCAAAGTTGGGTACAATTATAGACACGATGGCTGTGTTTTTGTTGGCTGCTATCCATGTCCTGTACTTCGTGCTTAGTCCTCTATATATTATCCCTACTCCTCTTTAAAACACCTGTAGGAAGCTTTTTTTTTTTTTAATCTCCACTTTGCTCTTGAGAAAAGTGAGTCTCAGAGAGTGCAAGCAACCAGCCTAAGGCCATGGAGCTAGTAAGGGGCAAAGCTAGGATTAAAGAACAGAAAGCTATGTAAAGTGGTGGTTAGGCCAATGAATCTTGGAGTTCACAATATGGGGTCAAACTCCAGGAATCTCTGGCAAGTTGCATGATCTATCAGTTTTGCCTCTGTATGTGCCTATTAGAACACATGGATTTTAAGATGGAGGTGCATTTAAGTGCTTGACACATACTGAGTATTAAATATTGTTTTCTTATTACTTATTCCAAAGTCAAGTTCTTTCCACTCTGTACTGGCAAAACCTCTAACAAAAACACCTCTACAAAACACAATGTAACTCATTCTCCTTGCTGAGGATTTTGGGGGCCTTGACACACAGTCCTTCCCTGGTAGGAAATGAGCTCTCCCAGATTCCCTTGAAGGCAACCGTGCCATTTGCAAATAGCCCCAGGGGTCTGAAAGTCCTTTCCCTTAACTCGGGAGCACTTTGGCCCTGGGCTGCTCCCCTCTCCCACTTCACCAGGGGCCCAGAGCAGGGAAAAGGCTTTTCCGACCAGGGCAGTACCGAGATCCCCCACTAGGGGCGGGCTAGAGCCCCGGAGCCCAGCCGAGCAATGGAAGTGCCTCATGGTGTGGTCCACTCTCTTCCCCAGGGCGCGAAGCAGAAGTGCCTGTACAACCTGGTGCCCTTCAGGAGGAACCTGGAAGGCTGCCAGCAGCAGTGCACCCTGGTGATCCAGCTCCCCAGGTGCTGCAAGGGCTACTTCCTGCCTGACTGTCAGGGTGAGGGCGCCCCTTCCCGCGCGATTCTGAATGGCTTGCGGACTCTTCCAGCGCAGCTTTTGCAAGCTCCTAAGCTACCAGGAGGTGGGGGAGGGGGGGGACGCCCCCTTAGGATTCCCAGACCCTCAAACGAGCGTTTTGAAGAGTTGTGTATCTGCCTTCCGCTTCATTCATTTCTCAGATTTTGTGTTTCACAGAGCTGAGATTCCACTGTGTATATATTCTAATTAATTGTCTGCTTTTTTTGACTTACCATAGCACAGGCATTTCCTATGGTGCTAAAAACACCATACATTTCATTTCTGAAGCTATGCAACATCCGTGGTGTTTGTGTAATGCATGTAACACGGCTCTGCCTTTGAGAGGTGATACACTGATAGGGTGCATGTGGCTCACAAATTCCTGAAAATCCCATTATAGAATGTATAGTGCTGTCCCCTCTCCTTTGGCTTCTTGCCACAGGGCATTTGGGCCCATCGTTCAACTCCTGTGTCTACCTGCGGCTTGTAGCGAATACATCAGTCACAACAGCATACCAGAGGCCCAGCAGGCACGTCCTGCCTGCCACATGTGGTTCTAGTGGCACCTGTGGAGTGCTGGCCCCCATCCATGGCAATGCATTTAGTCCTGGCCACAGCCCTAGGCAGTAAGCTCCACTGTTGACCCCATTTCATAGATGAGAAAATAAAGGCACAGAGCGGATAAGAAGCAAGCCCAAGGTCCCACAGACTCCAGCAGCCAGGAGTTTTCCTGCCATGCATACTCCACTCATTGGTACTCTAGTTAGGAACATTCTGGGCTGAGAGTCCACGCAATCGCCCACCTCCAGCCTCCAGCCTCCATCATGAAGGTGTGGACCGTTCACAAAAATCAGCATCATCCTTTATATTTGTTCAGCGCTTTAGACTTTCAAGGTGCTCTTAGTTATATACTTATATACCTCACTTGATCTTCACAATAATAATGTGGTTTAGGTCAAACAGGCACTGTATCATCACCATCACCACCATCATCACCACCATCCTCATAATCTAGCCCTAAGAAAACTAAAGCTCAGAGCAAGCTCATTACTCCGCTCAAATCGACTCACACCGGGTCTCCTGACCTCCTAGTACAGTGCACAATTCAGTCTCTCGCTCTGCCAGGGTAGAATGGTGTCAGAGACGTGGAAACCAGTGTCTCACCCTCAAGGTCCCCTGACACCGGGGCCACCAGTGGGTGGCAGAGTCCACAGCACATTTACAAAGGGCTGAGCGCCCTGGGCCTGGGGACTGTGGGGTCACCGCCGTTTCATCTCTTGCAGTCTGCCCTGGAGGACCAGACACGCCGTGTAATAACCGGGGCGTCTGCCTCGATCAGTACTCACCCACCGGACAGTGTCAGTGCAGCACTGGCTTCAACGGGACGGCGTGTGAGCTGTGCTTGCCGGGGAGATTCGGGCCCGACTGCCAGCGTAGGTGGCTGCTTCCTCGTTTCTCACCTGTGTGCCGTGTCTTCACCCTCACCATCCACCTGACCTGAGCACGCCTTCCTTCCCCTTTTCTCCTGCCACCCACCTCCCATCTGCCTGTTTTCCTCCTTGGATGTAGTCCCCGTTTTCATCCACTGAAAAGAGCCTCGCTTCTAGAACTGAAACTCACAAGGCAGGCGGCGGCGGAACAGGACAGCATTCGCTCATTCAGTAACTCAACTCACATGTCCTTATCAAGTCTTTACAATAATCTTGATAGTTAACCTTTAGTGAGACCCTCCGATGTGCCAGGTGTATATGCTTTCCCATTTAATCCTCATCATAACCCTTGGAAGAAGGTACGGTTATTATCCCCAATTAGCAGGTGAAGAAACCCAGGTACAAAGATTAAATGATTTGTTCAACAGCTAGAAATTGTTCCAAGGTCTAGGGATATAGTAGTGGAGGTGGCACGGGCAAAATCCCAGCTCTCGGATTGCCTACAGAAACAAAAATAGTTATGAAGGCTGTAAAGTCAGAGAAGCAGGAAAAGGGATCAAGAATACAAAGAGGCTGTGTTTTAGAAGATATGTCACACAGGGAATATTTGAGTAGAGACCTAACAGAGGTCATGGGAATATCTAGAGCGGGCCAGTCAAACTCTCAGCAAAGCTAGAAATGTTCCATGACTCCACAGTGGTCACTAGCCACACGAGGCTGCCAAGCGCTCAAAATATGTGACCAAGGAACTGAATCTTCATTTTAATTCACTTAAATTTAAATTTACGTGTAGCTGGTGTTGCAGATCATGTAGAGGAGATGAATGGCTTTCCTACAGGAGAAATGAGCAAGTGCAAAGGCCCTGGAGCAGGAGAGGTTTGTCATTCAAGGAACCGCAAGGAGGCCAGGGCTGGGAGCAGAGAGGAAGGAAATGAAATCCAAAGGTCACCAGGGACCAGATCACATAGGAACTTCTCGGCCAGAGACAAGTTGTCAGTGAACACAGAAGGGTCTTGAAGAGATGAGCAGGGCTCCCGCTAGGTGCCCTGTGGAGGACAGACCCCAGGAGAGAGGCACAGAGGCTTCCCTGGGAAAGCTGAAGCAGCGATCCCGGCAAGAGCCGATGGTGACTCGGGTAGCCTGGCCAGGCCAGGGGTGGTAAGAAGAGGCAGAATTCATTGGTAGGCTTTTTTTTTTTTCAATTTTATTTATTTTTATTTTTTTATTTCTTGGTGCTGAGGATTGAACCCAAGGGGTATTCTACCTCTGAATTACACCCCCAGCCCTTTTTATTTTATTTATTTTATTTTTATTTTTATTTTTATTTATTTATTTATTTATTTATTTATTTATTTATTTATTTATTTATTTTACAGTACTGAGAATTGAACCCAGGAGCGTTCTACCTCCAAGCTACACCCCCAGTCCTATTTTTTATTCTTTATTTTGAAACAGGGTCTCACTAAGTTGAGGAGGGCCTCACTAAGTAGCTGAGGCTGACCACAAACCTGTGGTCCTCCTGTCTCAGCCTCCCAAGTACTGGGATTACAAGCGTGCACCACCACGCCCAGCTTTATTTTTTATTTTGAAACAGGGTCTCCCTAAGTTGCTGAGGCTGGCCTTGAACCTGTGATCCTCCTGTCTCAGCCTCCTATGTACTGGGGTTATAGACGTGCCCCACCACGGGCTTAAATTCTACTTTTAAATAGATTTCTCCATCAGGGGGCTCCACGTGAGGTTCTCTCTCCTGTCTGTTCTATCACATGCCCCGTGACACTCTGCATTTCTGAAACTATAACATTCATCACATTTATAACTGCATGTTCAGCAGCTGGTTACTCCTAGATGCTAAGACCATCAAAACAGAATCTGTTATGTTTTCCCCATAATAACCTCACTGCCTAGTAATGCCTGGCCCCTGGATAAGCTACTTTCTGAGTGTCTGGATAAATGAACGAATGGTTAATGGCGAGCACGGAGCTTCCCACTCTAAACGCACACTGTCAGCGAGTGGCCAGTGAGCGCTGATTAGCTCTCAGCCCCTGGGCACTGGCCACTGACCACACTCCGATTTGCTTTTCAGCCTGTAGCTGCTCAGACCACGGACAGTGCGAGGATGGAATCACAGGCTCCGGGCAGTGCCTGTGTGAAGTGGGCTGGACAGGCCGCTTCTGTGACACTCAGGCAGGTCTGTCACAGGGATGGGCGGCCGCTGACCACACCTGGCTCCAGCGGACCCGATCAAGAGAATTCTAATGAGGTTGGGGGTCTCGGGGACACCTGAAAGAAATGGCAAAGTGGCTGCTCCTTCCCACGTGGAAGAGATGACTTGGATTGTGGCCCTGGGCCTCAGGAGGTTGGCAGATCACTAGAAAGCTAGGTGAAAAGATTGAACTCAAACCCTGGACCCCACGCCAGGTGCGGTGGTGTGCACCTGCGAGCGTGGTCCTTGGCAGGCTGAGGCAAGATTGCAAGTTCCAGGCCAGCCTCAGCCACTTAGCGAGACCCTGTTTCAAAATTTAAAAATAGCCAAGCATGATGGCACATGCCTGTAATCCCAGTCGTTGGGTGGCTGAGACAGGAGGATCAAGGCTTGAGCACAACCTCAGCAACTTTGTGAGACCCTGTTTCAAAATTTAAAAATATAGAGAGCTGGGAGTGTAGCTCAGAGGTAGAATTCCCCTGGTTTCAATCCCTAGTACAACAACAATAATAATAATAATAATAATAACAACAACAACAACAATAATAATGGGATGAGAGTGTAGCTCAGAGGTAGAATGCTCCTGGGTTCAAACCAAAAAAACAAACCCCAAAACAACCATGATCATGCTGGAACAGTGCCTTGTTAGGCAGATCTTGGACCCAGATATGTCAGGACAACTGAATGGCTTCAGGAAAAATGCAGTCTTTGGAGTCCCTAGCCCAGGACCCGAGCCCTGGTCCTGCTACTTCCTAGATGCCTTGGACATCCCACCCTCCCTTGCAAGGGGAGGACCGTGAGTGTCGGAGATCACGGTTTTGAAGTGCCGGATGTGTGTGGGCACCGCAAACAGCAGCTTGCATCATCATCGTCACCGCCATCATCGTTACAGACCGGCCCTGCCTAATCAAGCTTCCCCCTCAAACCCAACCCCTATTTTCTGGAAGGCCTGAGATGGGCAGGTTGCATGATTCGCTGTCAGTCAATTACATTTCATCCTCCCCACTCTCAGAAGGGCGTCACTGGGCACTTCCCAGGGGCTTTTGCAGCCTGAAGTTTCAAGAGTTCTGGCAGTTTGGTAACTTCTGCTCCTCCCTGCTTCCTCACCAAATGTCGCCTGGCTTCATACTGCCCACACACGCTGCGGCCCCATCTGATCACCAAAGCTCTAGACTTCACCACTGCTCTGTGGTGCTTTCAGAAAGCAGTGGAATTTCTCCTTCAGTTTAACCATCTCCACTTCTGCTTGGGGCCAGAGGGCTCACCTATCAAGTTCGTCCTTGCTACTTGTGAGGAGGGACATTTCAATTGATTGACCCTAAGGTAACATATTTATTTGCATTGGAATATGGATAAACTTGCAGAGGTGTTTTGTTGTTGTTGTTGTTGTTGTTTGTTGGTACTGGGGATTGAACCCAGAGACATTCTGTCTCCAAGCTATACTCCCAGCCCTTTTTATTTTTATTTTGAAGCAGGGTCTCAGTAAGTTGCTGAGGGTCTCACTAAGTTGCTGAGGCAGGCCTCAAACCTGCTATCCTTTTGTCTCAACCACTGAAGTACTGGGATTACAGGTGTGCACCACTGTACTCAGCTAGAGATGTCTGAATGTAAAAGAGTGATTCTAGAATCTTAGCATCTCCAAGCTAAGAAGGACCTTAGCAAACCACCCCATCCTTCTGCCCCACGAGGGTATTTAGGAAACACAGAGGACAGCCCTAGAGAGTCTTGGGAAATTCCATAGGTGGTCCAACCCTTCACACCTGGGTACAGGATGAACAGTGGCCTCTTTCTCTGTAGTTGTGTCCCCGGTGTGCACACCTCCTTGTTCTGCTCATGCCACCTGTATGGAGAACAACACATGTGAGTGTAACCTGAATTATGAAGGTGACGGAATATCGTGCACAGGTGAGTTCCCTCTGAGCAGCTGTGAAATAGCAGCATGGTGCCCGAGAGCAGAGGGACCTGGTCACAGTGACTGGACCCCATATGGCTCTTCTACTTCAAACCTGGGCCTCTTCAATGGTGCCTACCCTCTCTTTGACTCCAATTCTTTAATGGGTTTGCCTATAGTTAGCCTATACACTGCCCAGTCATGGTTTTAAAATTGCTTTGCCAAATAGGATGTACTTTACCTTAGCATGTTTATCTAACTCCTCAGGTAATTCTGCCTTGCTTCAAAATTTTCAGAAAATGCACTACAGTGTTTTTTAAAAGGTTAAACCTACACATACTCTCACTCTCAGTGAGAACCAATGTGAACATTGCAGTGTCTATCCATAGTTAAGACATAGGCTTGGGAGGCTGAGACAGGAGGAACTCAAGTTCAAGGCCAGCCTGAGCCACTTAGTGAGACCCTGTCTCAAAATAAAAAATAAATAAATAATAAAAAGGTCTAGATGTGTGGCTCAGTGGTATAGTGCCACCCCTAGGTTCAATCCCCAGTTATACACACATGCAGGCACAGATGTAGGTTTGGCCATCTAGAGACCCAAATGAATAATGCATAAACAAGGCAGATGTTCATTTCTATCTCATATAACAGTTTGGCAGGAGGCCTTCAGGTATAACAGAGTTTCACCCTAAAAGGTCATCTGGGGACCCAGATCCCTTCTATCTTGTTGCTCTGCCATTGCTCACTCAAGTGGCCTGAGATGGCCACCACCACGAGCACAACTCAGGCAGCAGGATGGAAGAGGGAGAGAAAGGAGGCAAGCTTCCTTTAAGAACACAACCTAGAAGTTGCTAAAATCAGGTCCGCTCCCATCCCATTGGCTGGCACCTTATCATCTGTCATGCCTAGCTGCAAGGGAGCCAGAGAAATGTAGTCTTTTGTTGGGCAATACACACACACACACACACACACACACACACACACACACACACACACAAATACACACAGTCTGAAAACCATTTACTACAGAAAAAGAAGAGACTAGGAATTGGGGAAACACTAGCAGAATCAGCCATATGTATTTTCTGGTGTATTTCATGAATAAATATATAAATGTTCATGTGGAGCTATTTTTTACCAACATCAGACCTTGCTGTACCTGCTGTTTAGTAACCTGCTCCACAGTATTCCAGAAGGGCTCAGCACCCAGCAATGACAACAGAGACCCAAGCTCCCTTTCCACCCTGCCATGGTTAGGGTGAGGCTTTTGTCCTCATGTTCATTCTCTCGGGGTCTCAAGTAGCTGCCACCACTCTCTTCATGAGAGCAGACAGGAGAAGTCAGCTAGCTTTCCAGCTGCTCTGAAAACTACAGGTGGCCAATTTAAGAGATTGTGAAAACAAAAGTCTTAAGAGCCAACATAACAGGAGGGTCAAACCAACCTGGTTTCAAATCCCAGCCCTGCCATGGTCTAGCTATTTTACCTTTGTCGGGTGAGTTAAGTTCTCTGAGCCTCAGTTTGTTTATCTGTAAAGTGGGATTAACAATGTCTGTCTCATAGGGTCATTCCATATTGCACTAACTTTTTACACACACACACACACACACACACACACACACACACACACACACACCTCTGTCCTAACATTAAAAACCCAAACTGAAAACAACTACCAAAGTGACCTTGGGGGGCATGGCAAAGGGGCAGAGGAGGACAGAGGTCACCAGGAGGCCCACAAGGGTGTCACAAGGGTATAAGTATTGCGTGGCTCTCACCAGTGCACTCATGCAGGGTGACAGACACCCAGGTCTGAAGCCCCAGCTGCACGGATGGCGGTAAGTGGAGCCCTCTCTCTCCTGCTCTTGCAGTCATAGATTTCTGCAAACAGAACAACGGGGGCTGTGCGAAGGTCGCCAAGTGCTCCCAGAAGGGAACCCAAGTCTCCTGCAGCTGCCTGAAGGGCTACCAGGGGGACGGCCACAGCTGCACAGAGATAGACCCCTGTGCAGATGGCCTCAATGGGGGGTGTCATGAGCATGCCACCTGCAAGATGACTGGCCCGGTGAGTCGCGCTTCCCCGGGGCCCTGTGGGAGAGCAGCCCTCGCGCCTGTGTCCACCCTCTCCTCCACCCGCCTGCCTCTGCTTCCCCTTCAACCTCATCCCCGGCTCTCTTCTCTCCTCAGTCTGTTTCTTGTTAAAAATCAGCGGACTAAATGCAAATTATTATCCTCAGCAGAAAGCAAACATTAGTGGGAAAGCTGTTGAAACCCATATACAGTCTACAGTCTAGTTAGTAGGAAAATAACAACATTAATTTCTTAGTTTTGATAAAGGTACTATGCTAAGATAAGATATTGACATTAGGGGAAACTAGGAAGATTTCAGAGAGTCTCTTTCTCTTTCTCTCTCTCTTTCACCTTTGCAACTTTTCTATAAATCTAAATTTATTCAAAATTTAAGATTTATTAAAATAATCCAGGCATGGTGGTGCACTCCTATCTATATAATCCTAGTACTTGGGAGGCTGAAACAGGAGGATTGCAGGTTCAAAGACAGCCTCATCAACTCTTGGCAACCTAGCAAGACCCTGTTTTAAAACAAAAAATAGAAAGGGCTGAGGTGTAGTCCAGAAATAGAATGCTTCAGGTTCAATCCCCAGAACTACACACACACACACACACACACACACACAAGTGGATAAGAAGTGGCATTAAAAAGTGAAACCAGTCAGGTCTTTTTAGAATGGCCTTCCAGTGGGAAGAGCAGACAACAAATGATATGCCCATTACCAGTCACAAGCATGGTCACAGAGTCAGACGGCCTTTGTGACTTAGCACCTGGACTTATAGGCTGTGTGGCCTGGGTCTGGCTACTTAATATCTCTGGGCTTCAGTTCCCTCATTTGTAAAGTGGGCCTAATAGTGAGGCAAACATCATAGGATCATTAGGGGAATTAAACACATCATTTGTTGACCTCACCAGTGTACCACACACCTACTAAGGACTACTGCAGGTGCCAGGGATACGGCAATAAAAACACAGATAGAGCCTCTGCAGTTCTGGAAACTACATACAAGCAAAAGGCAGGAGGCATGCTTGGTACAGAAGCAAACATACAACATCCCTTTAGAAGAGAACAGAGAGCCCCGAGAAACACACATCAGGCCATGTGCCAGCAAGGTGCGAGAGAGCCACAGTGTGGGTGCTCAGGACTGTCTGAGCAAGCGACACTTATGCAGAGATGAAAAGATGATGGTGTTTCATCACAAGCCTGCGGAGAAGCAAGACACAGCGGCTACTCGTGCCACTGGACGGGAGGGGCGCATTCTCAGTCTGACCACCTCCTGTACTGGACGAGGGTCCCAGGGTACTTGGGGTCCCAGGGTCTGGGGAAGCCTTTTCATCTCTGCCCACTCTCTTCCCACAGGGCAAGCACAAATGTGAGTGTAAGGATCACTACGTGGGCGATGGGATGGACTGTGAGCCCGAGCAGCTGCCCCTGGACCGCTGCCTGCAGGACAACGGGCAGTGCCACGCAGACGCCAACTGTGCCGACCTCCACTTCCAGGGTCAGTGTGGCTCCTCGGGTGCTGGCCTGGAGCACCTTGCCCTTCAGGCTCAGGGAAGGGGCCTGTACAAGAGGAAAGACAAAGCAGGCCAGAGGGCCCATGCATTGCCCAGACCCCATGGAGGCAGCCGAGGGGCAGTGTAGACGCCCAACTGGACCCTGAGCCATTAGAAGTGAGGGAGCTCCATGGCTGTCTATCATGATTGTCCCAGGGCTTGCTTCCTTCACTTTGCTTGGTAACGCATGCAATTGTCAATGGCAACTGAATCCAAGCAGCACAGCTTAGGGTGTTAAATAACAAAGAAGCAGCTGCCACTTGCAGAAGCAATCCCCCCACCATCTTCTTGGTAATAGCATCTTGATGGATATATACTCTGAGGATATTGTCAATGGCTTGTGACAAACTCACAGGTATAATAAAACTAGGAAAACCCAAGAAAGAAAAAAAAAGTGCAGAGCCCAGGTGATGGCTGGGGCATCTTGAAACCCATTGGCGAGAAGCCAAAAAAGACCCACACGCATAGTCCTGAGCCAGGGCAAAGAGGGATTTCAGGGGTTCCAAAAGCAACTCAGAGCACTGCACATTATAGCCAACCAGCGTTTCTTAGAGAGCTCTGAGTGGGTTTTGAGCTCTTGGCTGCGTTTTGTAGATGTGGTCATTTCAGTGAGGTGGTTTTTACACATTTCAGTAGCAACTATTGACTGAACATCAGTTATGTACCCAGCCCCAAGACACCTCAAATCCTTCTGAGAGATAGAAGAAGTACTGGAGGAGAAATCATACTACCAGAGGAAATTTATAATATTAGCAAATAATCATGACTTTATGTTAAGTTTTAAAGATTTCTGAAAACTATATCTGCAGCATATGGCCAAATTTGTAATATATGTGTCATATAAATGAATAAGAAAAAAGATTAGAAGACTTGAAGGGAAGTTGCCTCCACAGACACCCTGGGGTAGAGCTGGCCTTCTACTTTAAAAATCCTTCCAAGTAGCCGGGCGTGGTGGCACACGCTTGTAATCCCAGCATTCGGGAGGCTGAGACCGGAGGATCCGGGTTCGCGGCCAGTCTCAGCTACCTAGTGAGGCCCTCCGCAACTTAGTGAGACTCGGTTTCAAAATAAAGAATAAAAAATAGGGCTAGGGGTGTAGCTTGGAGGTAGAATGCCCCTGAGTTCAATCCCCAGTACCGCAAAAAAAAAAAAAAAAAATCCTTCCAAGTCTGTTACTGGAAGCACAGCCAACCAGGTGGGCTCACTGACGAGACCTCTCCTTCCTCTTCTAGATACCACCGTTGGGGTCTTCCATCTCCGCTCCCCACTGGGCCAGTACAAGCTGACCTTCGATAAAGCCAAAGAGGCCTGTGCCAAAGAGGCTGCCACCATAGCCACCTACAACCAGCTCTCCTATGCCCAGAAGGTGGGTCTTCAGAAAGTGGGCAGGGTGTGTGTGTGCAACTTCCTCTTAAGATGGGGGAGACTTAGGCGCTTGCCTTCTTGGAGGTGAGTAGAGAATGCTCCTGGAGCTATAATAAGAATTCATCGTGTCCAATGCCAGGTGTCTACCCTGTGTCAGGCACCGTGTAGGATGCTTCACTGACACTATTGTCTCTCCTTACCACATCCCTGGAGTTGGGTGTCACTATTCCCATTTTATAGATAGGAAATCCAAGTCTTACAAAGGTTAAATATTCAGTGTCATCCAGCCAAGAGGCAGTAAATCAAGTATTCACAAGTAACCCTGACTCCCAAAATCTATTCTCCACCATAACATCCAACTGTCAAAGCAGAGGCAGAGACTGGAAGTGCATACTTCACAGCTGGAAACAGAAAATCCAGTAAGCACAAGCCTCAGTAGGGTGTCCCAGAACTCATAGAGCAATCACAGTCTCTGCACTAGCTGGAGCTCCGTGGCCCGAGCATGAGTACTGCCCAAGCTCTCATTCCCCGTGGGGAGGAATTGGGCTGTCTTGTCTGGGCTGCTCTCTTAGTGTCCAAAACCAGAAGCCCTGCCCATTTGGAAGAGCCCGCACCTAGGAGCTTCTTAGAGCTTCTGAATCTGCTCTCCCGCTTGCTTGCTTGCTTGCTTGCTTGCTTGCTGGCTTGCTGGCTGGCTTGCTTGCTTGCTTGCTTGCTTGCTGGCTTGCTGGCTTGCTGGCTTGCTTGCTGGCTGGCTTGCTGGCTGGCTGGCTTGCTTGCTTGCTTGTTATGTGGCTTTGAACAAGCCACTGAAACCTCTTTCAAGATTATATCTCACATAGTAGCAACTCAGTCTTTAAGTTCAAGAGATCTTGAACCGACTGCCTGGGTTTCAATCTGCCATTTGGGGGCTATATGATTTTGAGCAACTTATTTAACTTCTGTTTGCCTAAATTATCTCAATTATATGATAGGGAGTTAAAAAGTTTCTACCTCATAGGATTGATATGAGGGTAAAAGGTGTTGACACATGTTGGGTCCTTGCAAGAGAACTTGGCCCCAAATAATATCTCAGTATATGTTACAATAATGATGGTGGTGGTGTAGAAGGTGATGATGATGATGATGATGATGATGACTGATAGTGATGATAAATTTAAGTTCCAGCATCAATTAGAGTTTTGTTAACCCACGAGCAGAAGAATTTACACCAGAGATAAATGGCGGGTAGCAAATTTTTTTGATTAGAGAGAAGATAAATGATTATGAAGGACTTGGACACCTATGAGAAAGAGAGGCCACCACTTTCATTCTTCCAATGGCTCAATCAACAAAAATGTAGTGACCATGAGCTATGCTATAGACATGGAAGTACAATAGGAAAGGAAAAAAAACAAAAACAAAAAAACAAAACTAACTCCATGTAGTTTATGGTCTAATGGAAGCATCAGAAAATCAGAAATTAGCCAATGATTCCACAATGAATATGAAATTGCAGCAGGTCCTGGTCATGTCTGTGTCCTCACAGGCCAAGTATCACCTCTGTTCCGCTGGCTGGCTGGAGACTGGGCGAGTTGCCTATCCTACCGCCTACACCTCCCAGAAATGTGGCTCAGGTGTTGTGGGGATAGTAGACTATGGACCCAGATCCAACAAGAGTGAGATGTGGGATGTCTTCTGCTATCGGATGAAAGGTAACTTCCCAGCTACTGCACCATCCTTGGCCTGGCCAGCCCATCCCCAGGGGCGAACAGGGCAGCCCCGCCCCTGCCTCACTGGGGGCGGGGCCCCGTGTGCTCTGCTCTCCAGATGTGAACTGCACCTGCAAGGTGGGCTATGTGGGAGATGGCTTCTCATGCAGTGGGAACCTGCTGCAGGTCCTGATGTCCTTCCCCTCCCTCACAAACTTCCTGACGGTACGTGCCAGGCCTGCTGGGCTCCACTTTGGGCAGGGAGGGCTGCCTCAACGCAGCCATCAGAGGACTGAGTTCTTGAAAGAAGCCAAAGGCTTGTGGTTGTAGTCAAGAGCGTGGGTCTTGGGCCATCTCGTGTGAATTCGTGGCCTGGGTTTGCCACTCCCTTCAGCAACTAGTTGAGGAAAGGAAACATCTTCCTAAATGGGAGGGACAGTGAGAAGACACAGCTCAGGTGTGGCAGCTGGATTTGGGGCTGACATCAGGAACATTCCCGGAAGCACGACATCCTGCAGCCCTCTCCAGCCACACCAGTCCTCACACACCAGGCCTGGCCCATCTGAACACTTGTGTCCTCCCACAGGAAGTGCTGGCCTATTCCAACAGCTCCGCCAGAGGCCAGGCCTTTCTGAAACGCCTCACCGACATGTCCATCCAGAGCACCCTCTTTGTGCCGCAGAACAGTGGGCTGGGGGGAAACAAGGTGAGTCCGGTCCCCGACATCTGCACTTTGGCCTGAAGAGAGTTACCTGTCGTCATGACAATGCTCTGTTGCAAATAACCCGCAAACTTGGCAGCCACATAGTTATTTAGCTGGCATATCTGCAGATCAGTTGTCACTCTGGTCTTGGCATGCTCTGGTCTGAGTCCTGCCCTCAGCAGCTCCAGGCCGGCCTGACAACGGCTCTGCTCCACAGGACTCTCATGCGCCAGGGCACTGGCCTGGACATATTCTCATGACAATGACAAGGAACTTGAGTGGCCAGGGCAAACCCAGTCCCACTAGTGCTTTTTCAAGCCACTGGTCACATCAGCTCACACACCACTGGCCAGGTCACTTGGCAGAGCCAGAAGCAGAGCAGGAAGCAGAGTTTCATGGCCAAGAGGAGGGTCCTGGCTAGGAGTAAAGAGCGGGGCCACTGATCGACCTTACCAACCTTCTTTGTGATGTGGGACACAGAGGAGTTGGCAGGGTTTGTTCAACCCGTAATACCTGTGCCCACTCCAGACCCATTGAGAAGCTCTGTGTTAAACAATAAAGATGACTTTCTATCCCACAGCCTAGCTAGGTGAGACCCTGGCAGAGCCCAGACACCAAACCCCTGAGAAAAACTTGCTATTTCCTGCTATTGTTCAGCTTAAGGGACCATCCTTGTTCTCTTTTGTTCTCAGACCCTGTCCGGGAGGGACATCGAGCACCACCTCGCCAAAGTCAAAGTCTTTTTTTACAATGACCTTGTCAATGGTACCATCCTGCAAACGAAGCTGGGAAGCCAGCTACTCATCACTTCCAGCCAGGACCAGCTCCAACCGGTACAAAGAGTCTTCTGGGCTTGCTGGGAGAACTGGCTATAATCCATGCAAAGTCCCTGGCAAGGCAGTAGGTGCTCAATAGTTGGCAATGATTATGATGGGAAAGTGAACTCTAACCCACAGACAGGGGATGTATTAACTGCTTACCAGAGCCTATCATGCTGGCAGGCAGCCCGCACTCCTTGGGGAATAGGCCATCGCCAGAAGCTGGCAGTGAGGACTGATAAATGAAACCGTTTTAAAGCTGCTTGGTTCTCTACCTTTGTTTCTGTCAGACTGTCAGTGTGTCCTGGGCATTAAGCATGTGAGTTTCGAAGTGAAATGACCCCGATATAGTGACTCTCAGTTCTGCCACTTGCTAGCTCTAAGAATGTAGGCTATCAACTTCTCTGCGTCTCGGTTCCCTCATCTGATAAGTGAGGTTGATAATGTTGATGATGGTGGTGATTTTTTTAATTGGTGGTTAAACCCAGAGGCATTCTACATCTAACTATATCCCCAGTCCTTTTATATTTTTTTGTTTTGAAACAGAGTCTTGCTCGGTTGCTAAGAGTCTTGCTAGGTTGCTGAGGCTGATTTCAAACCTGCAATCTTTCTGTCTCAGCCTCCCAAGTACTGGCATTACAGTTGTGCCTACCATGCCCGGCTGGTGGTGAATATTTTGATAATGTTGGTGTAGGGTAGGAAAACCTTCCTTTTCCCCTCTTAGATTCTGTAGCTGGTCCTGAGACTTAAACTGCCACAATAAAAAGGCCCACAAAATTTACTCAATATTTTATGTGCACAGAGGAGTGCTCAAAAGGAAAATGAAGACCCAAAGAAGCAGTTAAGACGGAGAGTGTATATGCTTTTTAAACAAAGAAAGAATAAAGTTGTGCGGAAGTGACAAGACAAAGGAGTTTGGACTGTAACAGTAAACTATGGAACAGTAACTAGGAGATAGATGGGGAAGGAAAACTAACGGAAGGGTTAGTAGGGTTTGTTTGTACAGGTATATTCTGGTGTCAGCTCCCAGTCTCTCCTGATAAGAACGTTCTTCTCTTCCTGATACAGGGAGGTCACCTTTCTCATAGGAAACTATAAACCACTTTCCTGAACTGCTTTGGGGATGCCCAGCCCTGGTCCATCCTGTCCCCGCTCCCGCTCCCAGGCCTTAGCAGCACAGTACCTATCATCATTTGTGGAGCAAAGGGAGAAGGTTGGGCCAGTGATAGAACCACTGGGAAGGGGATGGTAAATCCTGAGCTCTGCTTCGGTCCCTCCACTCTAGGTAGAAAGGCGGGGTAGGGAGCCCTCCTGCGTCTGCTGTTTCTCAAGTGCCAAGTCCAAAAAAATCAATATGCCCAATTGGCAATATGTTGAGGTGGCATGTACTGAACCACTTCAGTGATGGTGGTGGTATTGATGGCGATGGTACCGAGGGTGTCGGTGATGGCGATGATGGTGGTGATGACGACAGTGGTGTAATGGTAGTGGCAGTGTTGATGATAATGGTGATGCTATTGATGATGATAGCAATGGTGATGGTGATGATAGTGGTGATGTTGGTGATGATACTGATGGTGACAGTCACGGTGGCAATGATGATAACTACAATGACCCTGAGATCCGAATTATAGGCTGTTGTGGGGGTTCACTGATTCAAGGCTTGTGATGCGCAGAGGATAGTACCTGGCATGTAGTAAATGCTGAGTATTATTTTTGCATTTTTATCTGATAAATTAATTCTAGTATTGAATAGCAGTAGTTTAGACTAGTGCTTCTTAAACTTTAATGTGCATTTGAATCATCTGGAAATGTGTTAAAATGCGAACCGTGATTCAGTGGATGGAATTGGGGTTGAGGGGAGGGGATGGTTCGCTTCTTCCCACACCACAGGTTAGTAGATCGTGCTGGAATTAGAACACTGGGAAATCCCTTCTTAGCAGTGTGCCGTGATGTTCAGAGCCATGGACCTGAAGTCCAGAGGCAGGGGTTTACCACTCATTACCTGGGTGATCTTGGACAAGCCATTTTCTTCATGATGGCCTGTCATCTAGGTGAGTTGGAGAAGTGGCCCCTGAGGTCTCCGCAGCCCTTAGATCAGCTTGTTGATGCAAGGGCAGCCAGTGTCCTCTGAGCTGGCAGACCGTGAGCAGCAAGGGGAGTTAGGCCTGAAACTACACTTGGGGCCTCAGGGAAGCTGAAAAGAAGCTGCCCGCCTTGCCGGGGAGAAAGGCCAAATGGTCACGAATCTCTGTCAACTCTCTTCTCATGTCCCTAGAAGGAAACCCGGTTTGTGGATGGAAGAGCCATCTTGCAGTGGGACATCTTCGCCTCCAATGGGATCATTCATGTCATTTCCAGTCCTTTAAAGGCACCCCCAGCCCCAGCGGTGAGTATTTAGGGTTTCTGGTGAGAAGCCAGAGAGCGCCCAATGTCCATTTCCCAAGAGATAAATGATTGCTGGAAGCCCTGTCCACCACCTTCCTCCTGAAGAGACTGGAGGAGCCTTGCAGCTCCAAAGCAGAACTTAGGGGATGCCGGCCCTGGTCCAGCCCATCCCCACTCCCGTGCATTAGCAACACAGCACCTGTCACCATTTGTTGAGTGACAGGGAAGGGAGGACCAATGGAGGAACCGTGGGGAGAGGGTGGGAATCCTGAGCTCTGCTTTGGTCCCTCCACTCTAGTATCTCTGAGGCCATTTTCTCATCTACAAAATATGAGGAGTCATAGTGCCTCCCTTCCTGGTTTGGGGGAAAGGCTCTGAATTAAGAAATGTAAATATTAGCTGGGCATGGTGGCATACTCCTGTAATCCCAGTACTTGGGAGGCTGAGACAGGAGGATCGCAGGTTCGTGGCCAGCCTTAGCAACTTAGTGAGGCTCTCGGCAACTTAACGAGACTGCTTTAAAATAAAATAGGGTTAGGGGTGTAGCTCAGAGTAGAATTCCCCTGGGTTAAGTCCCCAGGACCACAAAAAAAGAAAAAGAAAAGAAATGTAAAATACTTAGTCTCTGACACATGGTACAAGCTGTAGAAAAGTTGGTTGAGATTGACGTTAGTATGCTAACTTTTTCCCACGGGCATGAGGGAGGAGTGAGCTGCTAGCTGCTGGAAACTCCAAAGCCAGACTAGTTCCAAGCCCACCTCTAGCTAGTTAGCTGTTTGATATTGGGCAAGTATTTACCTTTCTGAGCCTCTGTTCCCCCATTTAAAATTGGGACAATAATAATGGTCTCTTTGGGTTATTACAACACTTGAACCAGTTATTTTATGTAAGATACCTAGAGCAGACCCTGGTAGTAGTAAGGACTAGATACATGTCACCTTATTATTATTATTTTTTTCAATTACTCCAAGATGCCTGGGGCTAACGAGAATAGGGTGAATTCCAGCAAGTGCACCTCTTTGAGGGAATCGGTAGTGTTAAGAACTGATCCTTCTCCTTTCTGTGTTCAGACTTTCAGCCATACTGGCTTGGGAATGGGGGTGTTCTTTGCTGTCATCCTGGTCATTGGAGTAATTGCTTTGGCTGCCTATTCTTACTTTCGGCTGAACCGGAGGACATTTGGCTTCCAGCATTTTGAGGTAAGAAAGAAAACAGTGAGAACACGATAATGAGGAATTACCTTAGTCCGTTTTCTGATGCTATAACAAAATACCCAAGGCTGGGTGATTTATAAAAAAAATAGAGGTTTGTTTAGGTTTTGGGGTCTGGGAAGGTCGAAGGAGCAGGGTGACAGCATTGTGCTGCTTCAACTCATGGTGGAACACTGCATTGCAAGCAGGTGTGTGTGGAAGAGGCAAACACAAGGGCAGCCTCACTTTACAACAAAACACCATCACGGAAACTGGTCCTGCAAGAGCAGAGAACTTTCCACTACAGCAAAGGCACTGATCCCTCTTAGTGACCTCATCATCTCTTAGAGGTCCCACTGCCTGGCAAAAAATGACAACCAAGTCTCAAAAGAGTTTCAGAGGAAATTCTGGCTCCTGGATCTAGGCTACTTTAGCTGACCTGCTGCTTCAGAAAGTTTGCGCAGATGTGGCGCTTGGCACAGCAGCTGGGGCAGCCACCCACCCCATGCTTCCTGCCTCCTTGTGGGGCTCTTCCCTAGGAGGACCAGCCGTGGCAGCTCCAATCCCTGCTTCCTGGATGAGACAGGGTGTGGTGAGGAATGCCAGGGGCTGCCAGTGGCGTAAACCGTCCAGCCTCCTTGCCAGGGGTCTGTCGTGAGGCAGATGGTCACCAAGGGTCCTGGGAGACACATTCACCTGGGAGGATTTGCTAGACAAACACCCACCATGATGGGCTAGGACTTCAAGACTGGACCTGAGGGTTGGGGAACAGGGTCAGGGACCTGCACAGCCAGCCTCACACTGCAGCCAGAGAAACTCATCTCACTCTCTTTAACAAGTTGAGTCCACTTCTGGTCAGCACAAGTTCCTGAGCTTATCATGTAATGGCTTTGCATATTAGTGAGCTTTCTGTTACTGTGACAAAATACCTGAGATAATCAACTTATATGGAGAGAAGGTCTCTCTTGGCTCATGGTTTCAGGAGTTTCAGTTCACAGTCACTTGGTGCCAGTGTCATCTTTGGGCCTGTGGTGAGGCAGAACATCATGGCTAGAGCATGTACGGGCAGCAGAAGCCACTCACCTCGTGGTGGCCAGGAAGCAAAAAGAAAGAAAAAGAGGAGGGGCTGGGGTCCCAAATTCCCCTTCAAAGGCACACCCCCAGTGACCTAACGTCCTTCCACTAGACTTTACCCACTAGAGGTTCTGCCACTTCCTAATAGCGCTGTGGGCTAGGGACAAAACCTTCCATACATGGGCCCTTGGGGACACTTATGCAAACCCCAGCACCCTCGGAAGTGGTTTGGGTGGCAGTGCAGTAGCTGGTATCCTTCCCGTGTACTCTGTGTTCCGGGCCCATGATCTCCTGCGGCTGCCTCCTCAAAACGTGCCTGGTAAGAGCTGTGCAGAGCCCCGACAGCAGTTCACTGCCTTCCAGCAGATACTTTGCTCATCCACTGATTCATTCATTCCTTCTTGCAGTGCTGGGGATCAAACCCAGGACTTCAACATGCTAAACTCGGGCTTTCCCACTGAGTCACATCCCCAGCCCAAACTTGCTTATTAATAAGCTCAAGGGCAAATCTCAAAAACATCTTGGTTTATTTTCTATTGCTATAAGGGAGTATCACAAACTAGGTAATTTATAAAGAAGAAAGGTTGATTCAGCTTGTGATTCTGAAGGCAGAGAGATTCAAGCCCGGTCAGCCACATCTGGAGGGAGCTGCTTGCTAGTGAGGCCTCTCACAGAGCCCCAAGGGAGCACGGACCATCACATGGCGCCACAGAGCACAGCGTTTCCTCTTCTCAGAAAGTCACAGTCCCGCTGGATTAGTGCCCCACCCTGATGGCCTCCTTTAAGATAAAATTAATTAACTCCAAAAGGTCCCACCTCCAAGTACCATAGTTGAATTAAGTTTCTACCCTCTTAATACCACACAATGGGGATTACAGTTCAACATGAACTTTGGTGAGGAAGTTCAAACCATAGCACCATTATTTTTAGCCAAAGTGTACAGGCTGCCGGATTCCTCTCTATAAAGCTCCAGGTCGGGCCACCTCCCCCGGGTGGGAGGGAGTATTGGCAGGTATGGAGCGGGGGAGGCTAGATGTCCTAGTGCTAAATCTGGACGGTGGTCACACCTTGGGTAGACGTGTGAGATGTCACTGAGCCAAACACTTAGGATCAGCACGTTTTATTATATGTCAATCCTATCTGCACTAAGCACTGTTCCAAAGAAAAGCTCCCAGAGGTGGAGGGTGGCCGGCCGCATCTACCTAGTGAGGTGAGGCACCCCTGCCTTGGAGACAGTGCTGCTTCAGCCTCGTGCTTGTTGTTTTGAGCAGTCAGAAGAGGACATCGATGTTGCAGCCTTCAGCAAGGAGCAGCCCGAGAACATCTCAAACCCTCTGTATGAGGACGGGGCCCCGGCGGCCCCCCAGCCTTCCTGCGAGCCCTTCGAGGTGAGTTTGCACTTGACCTAGGAACGGCTTTGTCTGGGCTGGAGGGTGATGTCTCAGTGGAGAGCAGTGCAGGAAGGAAAGTTCCCTCCTAGAAAGCGTCAGGCTGCAAGGCTGAGGGCCAGGGTTGCAAGCGGGCTGGAGCCAGGGCTGTGGCTCAGAGCTCCTGGGTTCTTGAGGGGAGCTGGCAAAATCCTTGAACAATTAGAGGAGAGGAGTGAACTAAAGGTTGCCCGTGAACTAAAGGTGGAATGTCATGAGAGAAGTTTTGGGCTGAATTCTGCCACAAACATTTATGAGGCAGCAGGTGCAAGGCAAGACAAACCTTAGGAAAAGGGCTTTTCCTTTAGCTCAGCTTTAAACATATTCCTCATTGATTTTTCTGCCTGTGTCAGAACTGCTTCTGGCTTTGAGAGTTACTTTTTTTTTTTAATGAGGCCTTTTATCTGGATAGATGTGCTTCTCTGATCTCTCAAGAAGGGACCATTTACTTGTAGAGTTAGTGGTGCTTGGGCTCAGATGAGGTCCCTTCAGACTTTAACTCAGGGAACTCTAGGATGGGATGCCCCATTCACACCGAATGTGGAAGGTATACCTATTACCAGTTCTGGACTGAGAAGCCAGAGAAAAGAGTCCACCCCCACCTTTTATATAACAATTGGAAAAACTCACAGCCAGTGTGCTGAGCGTGCTTATTTGCCCAGCAGACTGGGCTGACGGCATTCCTCAGGTCCAAGGAGACATTCAAGTCTTGGTGTGCGTGGGTCCAAGGCCCTTGTGCAATAATTAACCCAAGCCAGACAGCCGGTGTCCTCGTTCAGTGCACACACCTATGTTCTTCCCCTCAAGACCACGTCATAGGTATTGAGTATTTGTAAGTTGGCACTGAAACCATTACAAAAGTGTTCTCTTGCAACTTTTTTTTTTTTTTGCAGTACTGGGGATTGAACCCAGGGGCATTCTACCTCCAGGTGGTCATGCCCCCAGTCCAATTTTTTATTCTTTATTTTAAAATAGGGTCTCACTAAGTTGCAGAGGGCCTAAGTAGCTGAGGCTGGCCATAAACCCGGATCCTCCGGTCTCAGCCTCCCAAGTACTGGGATTACAAGTGTGCGCCACCACGCCCGGCTCTTGCAACATTTTTTAAGCTTGTGTAAGGCAATTGATGCTATCATTTTTCTGAAGTAAGCCAATCATCAATATCTTGTGGATGTTAGTGCCTTCGTAGAAGATAGGTCTTTGTGATATTGGGAAATAACCAGACTACAAATCTTATTTGGTTTTCTAATCAAACCCAAATTTCTCAGCCACATTTCAAGCGTGAGCTCATCTAAGTGGTGATTGTTAACCAGCAGGAGTGTATTTCTGGAAGCACAGTTAAGCTAAAATGATTTAAAAAGCAGAAGATAAACAGTTATACCACCTGTTCACTGTGCCTTTGTGCACCTTCTTACCTTCCAACTGTCTGTCCTTCTCCAAAGGCCCCATAAACTCTGTGCATGAAAGGTTACCTGAGGCAGGTGAGAGTATCCTAGGATTCAGCTAAACCTGCCATGCTGACCAAGAGGCAAAAATGTTCCAGTAACAGGCACCCTAAGCCTAGGACACCAGCCCCAAAAGTGACAGGCGAGGTTCCCAGGCCGCATCTACTGAAGGGTGGGGGCTTCTGTACGCTATTTGTTACTAGTTCAGACATCCCAAACACCACAAAAGTCACCCACGAAAAGCCTTGACTCCCATGCATTGTTATTTAACATCAGAGCTGAAGACGGCGGCGGGAGACCTGGGACGGCTGCCTCTGGGATCTGGCTTCTGAATACCTTCTCCCAAGAGCTCAAGGGCCAACCCCGATGAATTTCCAACTCAAAAGGAGTTTTCTATGATCATATTAATTGCCACAGCTTGCAGATGCTCATATCTTGCTAACTGTAGCGTCTATGGCTCACACCTACCCGTGCGGTATTATCAAGACCCTCTGGAGATGAGCTGGTGGTGGTGGCAGAGTTGAGGTGACTTGTCAAGGGCCACGTAGCAGCAGCAGGCAGCAGAGACTACATGGGCGCAGAAGGGGTGGCCCTAACCACCACCCCATCCTACCCCCTAACGTGAGGCATGGCGTGAACGAACGCCCCCACCACTAGGGGTTCATGAAGAGGATCATGCCGTAGGTATTAGACCTGAGGCCCAAGGAAATGTGATCTGGACAGCTGGTACTGCGTGCTCACAGCCCTCTCTTTTCCAGAACTCTGGGGAACAGCAGCTGGAGAGCAGTGACCCCTTGGGGGCGCTCTGAGGGCCTGACGTGAGCAGCCGGCCAGCGGAGCCTCGCCGAGCCTCTCAACTGTGAATTCCCAGGACCAGATGCTTTGGGGGAGAGGAGTGCTTGAGCATCTTAAAATGTGAAGCACTCAGAAGCTGTACCTCATCTCTTTAGTTTCTCTGGGGTTTATTTCCTTCTCATGGGTGAGAGACTGTGTTACCAAGTTGAGCCCGGGGAACTTCTCGCTCCTCTGAGCTTCCACCACCCTTCCTTTGTATGTTCCACATGACATGTCCCACATCCTGTCCTGCCTTATGAATAATTCTGATCTCGTTTCTGTTATGGTAAGCTCCCCAGGGCAGGCCCACCTCGCTTGTCTTTGTCTCCCTGCACCCAGCGCAGGGCCAGGCCCATGAAATGTGCTCAATAAATGTCTATGGAACAGAAATAGAGTCAAAAAACAAATGTGGAGTTTGGGGAAACAAAGACCATGTTTGCCACAGGAGGGGTCAAACTGGGAAGACCAAATTCACATATTAGGGCTAATTAGGAACTTCAATTGGCCAACAACTGCCTTATGAGTTATTCTTTCCAAATTCAGTTTGTTTGCTTATGTGTTTACTCTAAGATATGATAACCACAAGATAGCACATCACACCCATGTGGATGGCTACAATCAAAAAGTCAGAAAAAGAACAAGTATCAGTGAGGATTTGGAGAAACTGGGACCCTCGTAACATTGCTGGTGGGAATGTACGATGGTACAGCCACTGTGAGAAACAGCTTGACATTTCCTCAGAAACTTAAACATGGTATTACCATATGACCCCCCTAAATCTCACCCCTAGGTATATAATCAAGAGAAATAAAAAGTGTCCCCACAACACTTGTGTATGCATGTTCATTGTAGCACTATTCATTTAACAGTCAAAAGGTGGAAATAGCCTAAATGTCTATCTGGTGAGTGGATGACCAATTGTGGTATATCCATATGATGGAATATTATTCAGCCCTAAAAGGAAATGAAGCACTGCTACCTGCAACAATATGGATGACCCCTGACAACACTGTGCTTCTCAAGTTTCTTCTTGAGATTATTAAAGAGGCAGAGGAAAGGCCCAGGAATGGGGTGGGGGGAGCCTGTAAACCATAACCCACCATGGATTCACTACAATTTAATAAGCCTTTGCCACAGACTTAAGAACATGAAACAGACAACAAGAAGCCAGGTGATACAATTCAAACTTTTATTTGGCTGTAAGTTCAATATCACTTAACACATAAAAATCAGCATTTAAATAAATAGGAAATTCACATTCAGAATAAATAGCAACTGTACTGAATTTGCACGTATTGCGCCTGATATCGTACAGGTACGACATGTCATTCCACTAAACAATTAGAAAAGTTGCCTAAGTCAGAGTTCACTCTTGCACTACTAGAAAAGTACAGATGCCCCAGGTCGGTTCCCTGGCGGTGGGCACTGCATGCAGGATGGTTATAGGGAAAGCTGGGGGGTGGGGGGTGGACCGGCAGGGGGAGCTGCTGGGCTGAGAGGCAGGCAGGAGGCCTCCCTGACCCCCAGGGCGCTCTGGAGCTGGAGGACTCCGCAGGCTTTCCCGAGTTGGGGTGGGGAGGCCAGGCCTTTGTACCCCGACACGCAGCAGTCAAGGCTCTGCAGCCAGGGAGATCCTCAAAGAGGACTCACAGCTGTGAATGGTGAGCCAGCAGCACTCCGGCAGTTTGGGCAGTAAGTCCTTCAGTGCTGAAAGGTTGCCTGGGCAGCCAAGCCCAGCGCCCAACACTAATCACATTGTGCTAATGCGCAATCACAAATGAGTGCAACGAGAGGTAGCTCAAGTACACACAATGCCACAATCTTGAAATGTGCTGCAAATTCGCCTCACCACTGGCCGTATGAGGAAATATGCCCGGAACATGGCACACTCACCTACAGAACTACTTCCTGCTATCCGCAGCCAAGCTATAGGTCATGCATCTGCATGCTCTCACAAGGGACTCTTGCCACTGTCACCAACTGTCACAACCCATTACAGCAGGCGCCTACAAACCACAGCCCACAGCCTGCTCTGGTAAATCGAGTTATGACGAAACATGCCCATCCTACAGGAGAGGCAACAGCAGCTAGTGCTGCAAAGTTGAAATTAGTACCTACCTGGCCCTTGAGGAGAAAAGTTCATTGACCCTAAGTAGAGGAGCTTTACTTCATTTGGTTCCCTTTCCTTAACCCACTGGTGGGGTCAGAAGTTAGCTTAACTTTGAACTCAGCTCCCAAATACTGAAGGCCCCACCGCGCCCCAAACAAAAGTGACAAAAGGAAATCACTATTAAGAGGGGAAAACACAGGCTTCTGGGAGTTGAATAGAGCGATCAAGGAACTCTGCCTCTGGCCAAATTCAGTCTTAAGCATTCTAAGGGGCCTCCAAGTGGGTCTTTGGCAGCATGGATTCAATTCCGGTGTTGAGCACACGCTGCTGCTTGGAAGTCCTATTGAGAAGGAGCAAGGGGGAGCCATTGAGTGCACCCCGAGCTAAACTGGGTGGGAGGCAAGATGATTTTCCACTTCTCCTTTGCAATAATTAAGAGGGCTGATGCAGTCAAAGCAGCTAGTAATTTAGTCTGAAATATGCCCAATGGGTGGCAGGTGGTTTATGTTCTACGGTATTGGTGGTGAGAGCAGAAAATGATTCTCAGAAAATCAGTCTAAGCAATGTTAAAAACAGTAATTATTTAACTGTTCAAACTCATTTTATTCTGCTTGCATGATGCATCAATTTTTTAAATGGCAGAAAACAGATTCACTTCCCTTGTGCCAACCTGCTTTCACCAACGCATAAATCAAAGAACAGCCTGGAGAGAACAGGGTCCCTGGTACAGCGGGCCGGCTCCCAGTTGAGTCGGGACACTGACAGTGAAAGCCTGCCTGACTGACGGAGCTAGACGAGGATGACGAAGTCAGAAATGCCCGTCCCTCCTGTGGAGGTGGCACCGAGCCAGTGCCAGCAGTCCACCAAGCATGTGCCAGGTGGGTGCCAGTGCAAGAGGATGGGCCTCCGCCATGTGGCAGACCTCGGTCCTGTCAAGCTCAGTGGCCCGGAGACTAAAACCCTCCAACTGGGGAGACATTGTAATATTCACTATTCATATCCAGAGGAGAAATTTCCCCCAAGACTTAGGTCACCTAACCTAGACACTCAAGAAAGCAGTTTTTAAAAGTCCTACCTCAGTCTTAAGTAAACAAAACACCCTGTAACTGGCATCAAGTATACACCCAATAGATATCTGATTAGACACCAAGCAAGAATGCTTTCTTAAACAATGCCTACTTTCCTCACTCTACTTCTCCAAGCAGAAACTATATGCCAAGAGCACTGGTGCTTCCGAGCGTCACCTGCCAGCACTAACAAGAAACAAGATGCCTGCTCTGCTCCAAACAAGGATCTGACCACTGTACCCTTCTATGCTTATCACAAAATGTAGAAGAAAAAAAGCAGCTTAACTGGATCTAAAGGGTCACATTCCCCATGATTCTTAAACATAACAAAGTATCACAAGTAAAAATTTCATTATAACAAGCAGTGCTACAATAGATACTATGTAACTTTTTTTTTTTTTTTTTTTTTTTTGGTGGGACTGGGGATTGAACAAGGCAGGGGTATTCTATCTCTGAGCTACACTCCCAGCCCTATTTTCCTTTTTATTTTAAAACAGGGCCTAAGTTGCTGAGACTGATCTTGAACCTGCAATCCTCTTGTCTCAGCCTCCAAAGTACTGGGAATGCAGGCATGTGCCACCGTGTCCTGCCTATGTAACTCATTTATCTTGTGCATCTTGGCAGGCAGCCTATGGAGCATTTGGTCACTGCTGGTTGCAATACATTTACTATAATAAAATGCTGAGCAGGCAGGCACTCTCCAACAGCCTCCTTCATGTTCCTGCCATTCTTTAGCTTCAAGATTATATTCCACATTAGATAGAGCAAAAGCCTAAAGAGTTCTGGCGATGCTAGGCAAGGCTAATCTGAGTGGAAGTGCTTACGCAGTGTACGCAATGAACATACATTAGCAGCACCGTGACCAATAACAGCGGACACTCCAAAGGCACTCAGAGAGTGCGGTCTGCATGTACTTTATGTTGAAAGATACTGCGAATATAGATGAATAAAAGATTCTTCCTGTGTAGGGTGGGGGATAAAAGGAAGAATATATGCCATTTGCTTTGCTCTTAGAAAGAAATGAGAAAAGTTCAGTAACTAGGTCCAACTATTAGCGTCCATGTCCACCATCTTCCCCTACCTTAACCACCTAAAGGAAACAACCCAAACTCCCCAGAGCCACACGAACAGGGCAGGGAACAAAGCTCAGAGGGGAGGGACCTCCCTCTTCCACGCTGAAGTCGGCATCCCTCCTGATCGGATGATGCTTTAGAGGAGGCATCCTGTTTATTTCCCACAGACGAGGACAGCTGCTGGTAACACGTACGTTTTGAACAAGATTCCATTTGGCCCAGGGGTGGCGAGGTGTGGCAAGGCAACCCGTTACAAGGCTGTGTGTCCCATTTCATTTTCTTTCCTCCAATGAGCACCAGGCACCAGCACTTGGGTGGCATTTTTGGGTTTCCTGTGCTCCTGGGAGACTGACCACAAAGGTTGTGGTTCTGCCCCACTGATTTCTGGCAGTCTTTTCCTACCATGACTGTTTTGCCAGCAGGAAGGTGATTCTCACCAGAGCTGCGCCTCCCGGCCTCCACTCTGGGGAGAGGAGGAAAACTGCCCATCACTTGCAACACCACTGTCCTCACCTGGCACGGGGCAAGATGCAGAAAGCACTGAGGACAAAGGGTTCTCGCTCTTTCTCATGTGAGTCCTTCCAGCAAGCTGCGTTCTCTTGGACACAATGCAGGCAAATGCCCACCAAAGCCCTAGGACCAAGATGTGGGAACTGGCTGCCATCCAGGAATCACTGACTTACTGCAGCCAGGGCCCCTGAAGGGCTCACTAATCGTCTGCTTTCTGCCAGCGGTTCATCTCTGCACATCCCTGGGCCCTGCAGTCCCGTACGCTCAGCCTGTGCATGATCAGGAAATATTCTATGGAAGAGCCCAGAACATTTCCAAACTCAATCTGCTGAACACAGAGATGGCATCAAGTGGTTTCACCAGTCTTGGAAAATCTCACCAGTTCCAGGAGCTCAGTGAACAACGAAGCCAAGTCAGTTTCAGAACAGAGCTTGTCTTGCCCTGCAGCCCAAGAGCAAAGGAAGCTAGGCTGATGGGCAGCTAGCTCCCACCTTAGCCTGGGGTGCTCTCTCCATAAGGTACAAAATAAATATCAAAAGGCATAGTCGTATCTCTTCAGAAGACAACACTCAGACCTACACAAAGTCAATCAACCCCATCGAGTCCGCCTGGTCTGGGGCTGCGGGGGCTCCTGGCTCTTCCCACGGGCAGCACGCGGTTACTTGGCCTGCGCCTCCTGCAGCAGCGGGGCCCTGGAGGCCGCGGGTCTGTCAGACCAGGCGGGCAGCTCGTGCTGCAGTGGAGTCCTCCTAGGGTAGAACGTGTGGCTGACGTCGTAGTTCAGGAGGCAGCTCAGCGAGGCCATGTAGATGTCTGCAAATCTCGACAGGCGCCGCAGGAAGTAGGTGGGGTTCTGGTCAGTGCGGAACAAGCTTCCGAACTGGGCATTGAAGAAGCTTTTGGTCATTTCTCTGAAGCAGCAAAGAAGAAAACAGAGCAATAAGAGAATGATTTACTTATTTTTTTGTGATGCTGGGGATGGAACCCAGGGGAATTCTACCTACGAGCTATACCCCCCAGTCCTATTTTATTCTTCATTTTGAAACAGGGTCTCACTAAGTTGTAGAGAGCCTCACAAAATAGTTGAGGATGACCATGAACCTGCGATCCTCCTGTCTCAGCCTCCCAAGTACTGGGATTATAAGCTTGTACAACCACAGCCAGCCCCAGAGAATGATTTAAAAGGTTTGTTTTTCAACTACTGAAATCAAAATCTCTCTAAAAAATAAAAAAAGGACTCCTTTACAAGAAAAAAGTAGCCTGGAACAGCCCTAACTTCTAGTCAAGAGAACTGTTCGTCCATCCATCTGTCAAGATGACTCAATTCACATTTCCCACCCACACCAGCCGAAAGAGCAGGGCTTCAAGGCTCCAGTTTCCCTCTAGATACACACTTCCCTGTCTAGAGCAGAATGGGATTAAGACCTCCCTTTTTTACAAGGCTATTGTGAGAACTGAGTCAGGCAGAGAAAGCATACTGCAAACTACCTAAAGTGCTCTGATTTCTGAGGAACTATGGATTGTTTTGTCGATCACCACCATGCAGGACACAGCTTCAAAGGTCTCCCAGCCCCCTTCCAGCCCAGTGGACAGTAACACAAGGTTGCTCACCCCACCCACACCCAAGGCACTAAGCCCCTGCAGTCGGCCCTCCCAGCACTAGCGTCTAAATCAACAGCCACATTGCACGTACAAAGGACGTGCACACTATCCAATGGCTAGGACCCTAACACACAGAATATCCCAGCAAAATGTATAAATACCATCTGCCTGTTGATAAGAAGTGTAACGGCTTGCACAACTGTGTGAGAAAAGCCACCAGTTGGTAGCAGCTGTCTGTCATGGTTTACGGATGAAAGATCCAACAGCCAAACAGTAGAAAATGAAAAGAACTCAGGTGTCTGTGGGTGGAACACCACAAATGGATTTTAAACTTTTACTGAAAGATATCATTGAGAAGTGAAGATACTAAAGACTCAAGGTCAACACAAAATCTCTGACAAGTGAGACAATTCCTTTATCTAATAATTTGAGGTTCCTAGACAAGAACTGTCCATGGACTGTAGGATCCAGGCCTAACCTTCAAAGGGACCTGATATCAAATTACACTGTATGCCCCCTGCATATCTTCTTATCCAACTCTTTTTTTTGCTACTGGAGGTTTACCCAGAGGCATTCTACACTCCCAGCCCTATTTTATTTTTTATTTTGAAGCAGGGTCTCACTAAGTTACTGAGGCTGGCCTCAAACCTACGATCTTCCTGTCTCAGCCTCCCAAGTACTGAAATTACAGGTGTGCACCACCACCCCTAGCTTATCCAACATTTTTGTACTAGTAGATATTAAGTCAGAGTGAGTTAATATCAGCCAACAGCATTATTTTTTTTTTCTATGTGTGTGGTACTGGGAATTAAACCTAAAGGTGTTCCACCCTCTGCCCTATTTTTATTTTTTTATTTTGAAACAGGGTCTCACTAAGTTGTTGAGGGTCTCACTAAGTTGCTGAGGCTGGTCATGAACCTGAAATTGTCATGTCTCAGCCTCTCAAATACTGGGATTAAAGGCGTGTGCCATTCCACCCGGCTAGACCAACAGCATTATAACCTTGGGTTCTGCAGCACCCAAGGAATGGACCTATATCTTTCCCCTTCCCCAAAACATGACCTTCCCCACTCAAGTCCGGTTGCCCATGCTCAGAGGCCAGAACAGGTAGCAACCACTGTTTCCAAAGCTTAGAGGCTGTGCCCGGGCATGAGGAGCGCCATGCCCTTAAATGTTCATGCAGAATATCCACAGATAAAGCATCCTTAGGGAAGTGTAACTGTCAAAAAGGCCCCTTTTAGACAACTGTTCCCTGAGGACACACACCTGCCAAACTTCTGACCAGCAGGCAGGCGGCTTCCTTTACCAAAAAACATCTGATACTGAGAATTCACTGTGGGTTCAGAGTCCACCTCCAACCAGCCCAATCCCACTGTGCTGCCAGCATTACTGACAACTGGGCTACTAGTGGCCCAAAGGGGCCGTCAGGGAGGCAGGGAGGAGGCATGAGAAGGAAGAGTTCCCTCTCCCACAGCCTTCAAATAGTAAAAATGGAGGGAAGACGGAGCTCATCACCAGTCTAGAGGAGATGTCACTGTCACTAGCAGCAGAAAGCTGCTCCTAGATACGGGAGAGCCACATTCACACCTGGGACCTAAAAAACGCTGTTTCACGACTGTGCCTCGGGCGGGCCCTGGGAGAACACGAGTGGGCTGAGCACACCCAGGACCGGGGGTGGGAGGGTGTCCCATGTTCAAACACACAGGTCTGACCTCATCTCTTTCCGCTCCTTCTTCCACTCCTGCAGAACCAGCTGTGACTCAGCATCTCGGTGAACCTGCAGGACGAAAGCCAATTATTAGGACAGTTCTGGTATCAAACAAACTCACTGCCTATTTCTTTAATAGGCAGACACTTGGGTAAAATAAGACATGTTCAGACTTCCCAAATGAAATCCTACCTTCTTAAAGAAAGAAAGAAAGAAAAGAAAAAAATTCCAGCACAAAAACCTGGCTTAATAAATTAAGATATTATGAAAATATTAAACTGAGCCAGGCATGGCGGCACATGCCTATAATCCCAGTACTTGGGAGGCTGAAACAGAAGAATCAAAGGTTCAAGGCCAACCTCAGCAACTTTAGCCAGGTCCTTCAGCAACTCTGTAAGACATTGTTTCAGAATAAAAAATAGGGCTGGGGGTATAGTTCGAGGTGGAACACCCCTGATTCAACCTCCAGTACAAAAAGAAAAGGAAAATATTTAAATTATACACATACGTATTATACATATATGTATGTGTATCAACATCATGGCAGTTAAGTGGAAATAAGTATGCATATCAGTACATTCACTAATTGCAAACATGTGAAAATATGTGCTACATTTAGAAATTCACATGGAAAATTGCTTTAATTTGTGAAAGGATAGGAGAGTTATAAATGGCTTTTACTTTTTTAATGTTACATTATCTTTTAAAATGAACAGAAAAAAATATTGTTTGTAAAAGGCAAGAAGGCAGCACGTCTCGATGTGAAAGAGCAGAATCTGGTGAGCCGAAACGTGAGCCCGGGCAAAGAAAAGGACAGCTGCCCGCAAGCTCACAAGTGGAATCTCACACGTCTCTCTACAAGCTTCTTGAGGCTAAAGAGAAACAGTGAAGCCAGGGTCCCAGGCACACATGACCGCAGGGGACAGGCGGGGCTCCCACAATTCATGACCACAGGGTAACCTTAGAACTCGGAGGAAAAGGCCAAACAGGCAAACCACCAGCTTTTCACGTGGCGGCAAAGTCATTCTGTTTATCACATCTGCCCAGCTCAACAGTGTGACTACCGATGGTCACCGGGTTAAGGGTTTCTGCCACTCAGACAAAAACTCGGTCTCAACTGAGCTTAAAACTTTAAGTTCGCCGGGCGTGGTGGTGCACACTTGTAATCCCAGCATTTGGGAGGCAGAGACTGGAGGATCCGGGTTCACGGCCAGCCTCAGCTGTTTAGTGAGACCCTCCGCAACTTAGTGAGACCCTGCTTCAAAATAAAGAATAAAAAATAGGGCTGGGGCTGTAACTCGGAGGTAGAATGCCCCCAGGTTCCATCCCCAGTACCACAAAATAAAAAAAAAACACTTGAAGTTCTTGCTGATACCACTGGCTGCACTGGCAGAAGCAGCCGCCACATGATGGTGTTGGGAGGTGAGGCCCATGAAGTGACTGAATCGTGAGGGGGAGCCTCGTGAATGGGATTTCTGACCTTACGAGACCCCAGGAAGAGATTAACAATAGTAATTACTAATAAAATAGAACAATTATAGTAATATACTGCAATAAAAGTTATTTAAAACTTATGAATTATTTCTCAAGTTTTCCTTTTAATATTTTTGGACCATGATCAACCACAGGAAACTAAAACCACAGGAAGAGAAGCCTCAGCCAAGGCTACCATAGTCTATGGCTCCACCTGAGACCTGTAACCCAGCAGGCACTTTAGGATAGTGCTCAAAAGCCTGGATTTGGGCATCACAAGGCTTGCTCTGTCATTCATGACCTCGGACATGTTACTAACCTCTCAAAACCCCGGTTTCCTTATTCTAAAATGGAAAGGCTGCCCCTCCCTGCACTGCACGGGACAGCTGTGACTATTAATTGTAACTTAAGCACTCAGCACAGTGTCTGGCACACACGGAATAACCATCAGTATTGTGTGACATGTGCAGAGTCAGCTATATTAGCTCAAAATTGATGCCTTGTATTTTTAGAAGACCATCTCACAGGCATGCATAGTGTAAGAAACAAAACAAGCCCTCCTCAGAGAAGAGCCAAGAGCCAGTATAGACCAGGCCCGGAGGACATGGGGGTCCTATGCCTTGGGGAAGGCCTAGCCTGCCTGTCCTCACAGCTCTGCCTGAGCTCAGCACTCAGCAGTTCGCATGGGCTGCCAGCTGCGACAGCAGAGCTGTCCCTGCCTATTTCCAAAGCCACTGTCAGGCCATGGGCACCAGGCCATGGCCAGAGCTGCAGGAGCATCGGCCAAGAGAGTGGGCCTCTCTGCCTCTTGACCTGAGAAGTCAGCATGGGGGCTGAGGCACCTTGGGAGACTGGCAGGGACAGGCCCTGAGGAGGAGGCCACACCGAAACAGAGGGCCATTCCCTCAGGTCAGGAAATGACCAGTAAGGAATGTCCTAATTGTCACAAACTGGCTACATAATGATAATAAGAAGTAACTGCCACCAAACTCCAAAAGGCCAGCAAATCATAGGTATTCAAAAAGCAAATTGAGGCTGAACCCAGGGATATTGTGTGTGTGGGTGTGTGTGTGTGTGAGTGTGTGTGTGTGTGTTAGTTACTGGGAATTCAACCTAGGGGCATTCTACCTCTGAGCTACAACCCCAGCCCTATTTCTTTGTTTTGAAACAGGGTCTTGCTAGGTTGCTGAGAATCTCACTATGTTGCTAAGGCTGGTCTTGAACCTGCAATCCTCCTGTCTCCTCCCAAGTACTAGGATTACAGGCATGTACCACCAAGCCTGACTCCCAGGGATCTTGACTTTTGCTCTGTGACTCTTTGAGGAAGCCAGGACCCCTGACTAACATGTTCACTCCACAAGACGCTTCATTTCATAGATGAGGAAACTGGGGCCTAGAGAAGTCCCACAGCAGGCTGAAGGCAGAGGCAGGATGGACCCCAACACGGCAGAGTTTTTCAAATCCCACTGCTCCACGGGACATCCCTTGGCATGACTAAGCATGTAAGTGAAAGCAGAGGAACATAACCGCATTTACACATGTCCCACAGGACTCTGCAAATGGCTTTGGTAGGCAGTTTCTAAAGGACCTTTCAGGGAAAATGATAAAACTGCCCTAGGTCCAAAATAATCCCAGGACAACTGAAACCTTATACTTTTTAACTACAATGAAACAGAAAATATGTGAAGTAACTTTGACCAGCTGACTAACTTTAAGCTTAAAGGACAAGTGAGCAAGAAGGGAAAAGCCCCCAAACCTGCATCTGCTCCAGCAGCCCTGTCAAGGTCTGCAGCCAGGTCATGGTTTGGATGTACTGCTCCGTGTTCATGATTCTGAGCTCTGACCTCAGCTCGGGGATGATGGCGCCGGTCCGCCAGCCATGTTTCAGGGTCAAGTCCTGATTACAAAGACCACAGAAGTCAACATTAGTCTCCACAGAATCAAACCATTTGGTTACCTTCCCCAGACACGAGAAGCACTCAGTTAAATTACTTTTTAATTGTAATGGTTAGTTATTTACTACATTGAATTCAATGAATTACATGTAATTAAGACCAATTCGGCCCCAGGCTCTGACCATGTCACCCTAAGAAAAGTCTCTGTTCTGGAAATAATTGCTGGGAATCACAGCTCCTGTAGAAATACAGGATGTGGAATCATTAACCATGGCCTGTGGAAAAAACGGTGAGGATGGAGGAGAAAGAGGCTCAGCCTAAACGTTGGGAAAAGCCTTCACTAAGACCTGATTTGGAGATGTTCTGCGGACCTCTGGGGAGACCCACCAGAACCCTCTGGTTATGGGGGACCACAGAACCTCAGACTTGGAGTGGTCACAGAACCTAAGCACATACAATCACATCTTTCATTCCAAATACTGTTACCCCATGATTTGATGATAGGCCAGTGAAGATAAATTTCATCCTGGAAAACCTAAGGTTTGCAGTCACAATCCCAAATGGTTGTTGATTTCTTATTTGACAAATATTTGCCAAGCGTTATTTTGCTAGGTCCTATTCTAGATATGGAGGGCAATGCAAAGAACAAAAACTGGCAAACCCCTGCCTTCACAGAGAATACAAACAAAACCCAAGACACAACACACAAAGGCAGATGGTAATAACAATGGACAAAGATCAAACAGAGTAATGGGGAAAGGAGAGGGCGGCAAGGAGGCCACTTTATACTGTGGATAGAACACAGACAGAAGACCAATCAGAAAAGAGAAGGTCTGAACAATCCTATGGACCAAATAGACCTAATGGAACATATATACAACATTTCACCAAACAAAAGTAAAATGCATATTTTCTCAAAGGCACATGGAACATTCTCCAGGACAAACCATATGCAGGCTTCAAAATAAGTCTTAATAAGTTTAAAAAGATCAAAATCACACCAAGTGTCTTTTCTGACCAAAATGAATGAAATTAGAAATGACAACACTAAGAAAACTGAAAAACTCATGCATGTAGAAATTAAACAATATATTCTTAACTGATTGAAAAGGAAATCAGGAAATACTTTGAGATAAATGAAACCACAAACACAGCATACTTATGGGATGCAGTATAAGCAGTACTAAGAGGAAAATTCATAGCTATAAACATTTACATTAAAAATAGGTCTCAAATCAACAACCTAACTTTATACCTTAAGGAACTAGAAAAAGAATAAATTAAATCAATAGCTAGCAGAAGGAAGAAAATACAGATTTAGAACAGAGACAAGTAAAATATAGAATAGAAAAACAATAAAGAAAATCGGCAAAACTAAGAGGTGGGTTATAAAAGATCAAACAAATTGACAAACCTGTAGCTTGACTAAAAGAGAAAGAAGACTCAAATTGCTACAACCAGAAATTAAAGTGGTGACATTACTACCAATTCTACAGATGAATTTGTACACAGAAAATCTGAATAGACCTCTAAGTAGTAAGGAGGTTGAATTAATAATCAAAAACTTTCCAACAATGAAAAGCCTAGGACCAGATAACATCAATAGTGAATTCTACCAAACATTAAAAAAGAATTAACACTAATCCTTCTCAAACTCTTCCAAAAGTTGAAGAGGAGAGAACATTTTCTAACCCATTCTATGAAGCTAGTGTTACCTTAATAGCACGCTTTGGTGTGAACAGCTGGTGGAAACCCAGACAGCTGTCTTACCCTCAAGTGACCCCTCCACCTTCACCACCACCTCAGAGTCTGATCCCAAGGACCTCCGTGGGGCTCAGGCATGTGGACTCAGACAACACTCTGTACAGCCCTAGTTAAAGCTCATCGCCCCATGGCAGGGAGACACAAAAGGAACACAGACTTAAGAGATGCCAGTGTGGGTCAAAGTATTCAGACACAGCAGTAGTGGAACTTGTGGAATTTGCGGGGCCACCGCCTGAGGTTCAGGCTCTGGAAAACATATGAGAATGACCTGGGGTCACTTAACAAACACAAACTCGTTCCACAAGGAACCCAACATGGTGATGAACATGAGCAACTCAATCTCGTTCCAGGTACAGATGAAATGCAACTCCACTCCTCCAATCCCTCCATGGGGCATGGAAGACCTCACTGCCCCAGAGTAGCTGTTCCTTGGAAATTCACCTAATATCCCTTGAAACTGACTGGCTGGCTCTAGCCGTGCGTGGTGGCGCACGCTTGTAATCCCAGTACGTGGGAAGGTGAGACAGGAAGATCACAGGTTCACGGCCAGCCTCAGCAACTTAGTGAGACCCTGTTTCAAAATAAAAGAATAAAATAAGGCTGGGGGTGTAGCTCAGAGGTAGAATGCCCCCAGTTTCCATCCCTAGTACCAAAAAAAAAGTGACTGGCTGGCTGGAGCCCTAACTGAGGTTTAATGGGCTTTATGTTGCATTTTTCAGTTCTTAAAATGTACTGATAAAAGGAAAAGAGATGAGAACACTGGCATATACATATATATATATATATATATATATATATTTTATAATTTTATGTTATATATTTAATAATGTATTTCTTTTCCATGACTCTAGTCTATCCTGTTCTGTAAACACTTAAAATGTGGCCTACTGGGTTTTTTTGTTTGTTTTTTTGTTGTTGTTGTTTTTTTGCAGTACTAGGGATTGAACTCAGGGGCGTTCTACCTCCAAGCTACACCCCCAGCCCTATTTTTTATTCTTTTATTTTGAAACCGGGTCTCGCTAAGTTGCGGAGTACCTCACTAGGTAGCTGAGGCTGGTCGCGAACCCAGACCCTCTGGTCTCAGCCTCCCGAATGCTGGGATTACAAGCATGCGCCACCACGCCCGGCTGCCTACTGTTTTTTAAGGAAAGATAAAAATGACTTTTAAAGAAAAGATAAATTCCTTAATAAGTGGGACTAACACATCTGACCCCCAATAAAAAGGAGAAAAAAAGGCCCCTCACCGCCAGGTCACTGTATATATGGTCACCAAAATACAACACTTTGGATCCTCTCCACCCAGTGAGCTTCAAAAATTCATATAAATTGCCCTGTAATAACAGAAAAATACAGATATATCATATAATAGACATAGTATAAATTGTTTCTTTTTCAAATTTCTAAATAATTGTTTTTGCTTTTATAGTTTATTTGAAATAACAAAATATAAAGTAAAAGTATCTTCATAAGAAATCTTTCAAGCTTTTCTTCTAAACCAAATGTATTTTTCAAAAAGGTTTCATAACATATAGACCTTTTTGTAAACTGTCTTTTTACAATTAACATGCTGTGACCAACTTTCCCTATCAAAAAAGATTAATCTCATTGTAATTATAGTAGCAGAAAAGTATCATGATTCTTTTTACCAATGCCCTAATTTTTACCATTATGTTGTGACTTGTTTTCTAAGTTACTTCATGATACACATTCTTATAGCAAAGTTTTCTTGGCTACATATTAATTTTCTTATGTTAACTTCCTAGAAATGAAATGATTATACCAAATTTAATTTTTTCAAGGCCTGGAAAATGTACTTGTTGCCAAACCTGGCAGGTTAAAGCACCCACCAGGAATACATCAGTATTAAAAAAAAAAAAACCACTAACTTCAGTAACACAATAATATTAAGTCAGTAATTCAATAATTCATTCAAATACTTGAGAGCTTTAGATGATACCAAAATATGTTAAAATGGTACATAAAGTGTATCTCATCAGTAAATAATTATTAATTTGGATAACTAATATGATGTGATAATGTTCCTTAATGAGAAATTTCCGAGGTTTACTATTGGCACCTAAAATTTTGTATACTATAAAATTTTGTTTTAAATAAAGCAATTCAATTTTGAGTTAACTTAGATACTAGCATATTCAACATATATTGACTTGAGCGCAAAGTTTTACCACCAAGTTATACATAGTCAATTCAAGGGATCAAACTGGCTGGCGCCCAGGAAGCCTCGGTGAGCATCAGCTGTTACCATGACTACCGACCACAAAGCGAAGCAACAAGAAGGACAAACTGGTCGAGAGATACCTGCTTGTAAATCTGGCCTTTCTGCAACTTGTGGATTTTATCCCAGAGTAAGACACCTTTCTCATTCACCTTTCGGAAAGGTCTAACAACAGAAATGGGAAACGTTACAGCATGTGGTAACAGTACAGGCTGTCTGCCCCATGAAATACACTCGCTCACTGCTAACAAACCAAAGGTGCTCCCTCTACAAACCGAAAACACCCCTGAACCCCAAACTCCACCACACTCCCTGAGCTAGTGCAAAACATCCCAGAGTCTACACATACCAACAACCTACAGGTATTTCACTAAGGGGTAAAAAAAAAAGGAATCCAGGAGAAATCCAGGATCAAATAAGTTGAGAAAACATTATACACTGTACAATGTATACTCTTAAAAGTTACTGATGGCTCTGAAAACCCCTGCTCAAAAATATACTTTTTTCTTACTTTGTTCTTTTTTGTGGTGTTGGGGATTGAACTCAGGGGTGTTCCACCTTTGGGCTACATCCCCAGCTCTATTTTACTCTTTATTTTGGAAAGAGGGTCTCACTAAGTTTCTGAGAGCCTCAATACATTGCTGAGGCTGGCCTTGAACCTGTGATCCTCCTTTCTTAGCCTCCCAAGTTCTAGGATTACAGGCATAACGCCACCACGGCTGGCTGAAATACACTTTCTCTAGCCCATATTTCCCAAATTTATTTGACTACATAGAAAACTCTGTTTCACAAAATAAGTTTGCAGAAATACTGCCTTAGCACATTTATCCAGCTGAAAGTCAGACACTGGATAAAAAACAAGTTAAAGGACTACAAGTACTATTTTATGATGGAAAGTGGGCCGGGCCCGCAGGATAAGGCCCCATTCCTCACCCTCAGGGCACCAGGCCAGTCGGCCTTTCTTTTTTAAGGTAACATACATTGGTTTTTCAATTAGGACAATATAAGCTCACTGTAAAAAATCTGGAAAATGCAGAAAATACAATGAAGAAAAGGGAACTGACTCTAACTCCAGCATCCAAGTAGAAACATTTTAGTGTATATTTCAGTCTTTATATAAAATCGGCCTTTTGGGGGCTATAATGGGGATTGAATACAGGACGTTACACATGCTAGGTAAACACTCTACCACCAGGAGTCACAGCCCCAGTACTTTCTATTTTATTTTGAGACAGGGTCTCACTAAGTTGTTCATGTTAGTGTCAAACTTGCGATTCTGCCTCAGCCTCTTGAGAAGCCAAGATTACAGGCACATCCCACCATGCCTAGTGTTTTCCCTTTTTTATAAACATAAAATGAAGATCAAGATCATTTTGTGCATACTGATTTATATATTTTTTCTCTAATATTATAAATTTCTCATGTGATAACACATTCTTAAATATATCACTTTTCTGAGCAATAAAACATATTCACTTTTTTCTCCCCAATACTTTTGTTGGTTTTTGGTTTTTTTGTTTTTTTTTTTTTTGACAGAGTTTCACTGCATTGCCCAGACCAGCCCTGAACTTTCAATCCTCCTGCCTCAGCCTTCCTAGTAGCTGAGACCACAGGTATCTGCCCAGGTACAAATAGATAATTTTTAATGGCTACATAATATCCCCTCACATGGATGTTTCAAAATAACCAGACATCCAGGCTGTTGGATTTTTAGGTTGTTTCTGACTTCTCACTGTTACAAATAACGGAAGGATGAATACCAATAGAGGTTTGGTTAGCATTTATTCTAGGCATGGAGAAAGGGAAAATAAATGATGCACTGAGGTGGGGGAGAGTGGTGCGGATGCCACCCCTCCACTGTACAAGCATGGCAGAGGAGGAGCCCCTGGCAAAAGCAGGGCCGCCCTCTGACCACAGCCAGGAACCTAAGGGGAAGTGCTCGAGAGCAGTCTGCTCCTGTTGTGGTTCTGCAGTGCCAGGGATGGAACCCAGGGCTTCCTATGCCAGGCAAGCGCTCTACCGCTGAGCTACAGCCCAACCCCCAGGAGAGTGTTTTACCAGTAACAAAGCAGCCAGCCAGCATTTATGACTGTTGTTATCGAACTCTAGGTTTTCCTTCATTCTCTTGATTCATGCCCCACATTATTCATTCTCTATGCATGGTTTTTAGGTTTGCTCTCATTTCAGGAGTCACTATGATGCTGAAAAAACTGGAACCTAGCATCACAAGAGGAATGTGTACATCCAGTTCTGACTGCAGGGGCACTGAGAGAGGTTGAGATGCTTTCAACCTCGAAACAGGAGAAGGCTGCCTGGTCACCAGAGAGACTGGATAAATATAGGTAGAAGTGTTTCAAAACTAGGCAGTTACATAAACATCAGTTATTTTTAGAGCCCCAGTAAAGGAAATCACAATACATGGGCATTCAGGAATGAAGGAGGGCGGGGAGGACACCTAGTCTATTCCCAGGTTAAAAGGTATCTTCACCCCTGACCTCCACCCACTATTAATATTAACAGTATTTAGTACCAATCACTGCCACAGCCCAAAACCTCCCCAGCCCTGCCATTCCCTAAGCTACTGTGGCAGAAAGATACATATTATATAAGACATGATAGAGATTTATTCCACTTGAAACAAAGCCTGTGTTGCAGAAAAGTTCTGCAAAATCCAATCACAATTTTAAATGCACCAACTGTCGTTCTATGTAAAGAGATACCCACCAGGTTGTTTTCTTATGATTCCCAAAGTATTTGTACTCAAAGACCTAATTTACTATATGACTAAGTTTCGATTTTTCAATACTGTTAATCATTTTCTTAAAGCTCACAGCTCTAAAACAGCAAAGTTGAACAGAGAACCACCTGGATACCTGCAAGCTGTCTGCTCTGAGCTAATCCCCCGACCTTGCAATCACTTGCTAGGAGGATTACAAGACAAAAGCCATCACCTCAGATGCTTGTGATTCTGCAACTGGGTTCCCCGTGAAACACTGCATATGAATTCACAGCAGCAAAGGAATAAAATCAAGGTCCCCAGGAAAGACAGACACTCACCTCCTCTTATCATTAAAGAAGTTTGGCTTCTCAGCCTGCACTATGACCACGTCAAACAGGTCCCTCCAGTCTTTGCCAACGATGTATCTCATCCCTTTGTCCCTAGAAGAACACCTCAGGCCAGGTTAGTTGAACATTAAAGGATTAAAGGGATGGACTACTTTTGCAACTATGTTTTTCCAATTTCCAACTTCTAAAATAAACGGCATACAAGAAGTGAAGCCAGAAGTTAGCAAGGAAACGGAGGCACTTACACGAAGCTGCTGGGGCTATTGGTGATGAGAAACATCTTCTTGCCATGATCAGCCAGTTTGGCCAACACTGCGCGGGTCTGATCGGCATAGCAGATGTACTTTTCTAAGAGCAAGAGAAAAATTCACACACAGATTCAGCATGAAATCAGTCAAACTGCACAAACTTACTAAATAGGGCACAGCACTGTCCTAGGCACCGTGGGGAATAAAATTCTTAAGGAAGCGTGGTTCAGGGTGGTACGTGGTTCAAGGTGGTACACGGTTCAGGGTGGTACGCGGTTCAGGGTGGTACCTGGGTGCATTGGCAACAAACATCCTGCCCCCTCGGTCTAAGCAGAAAATACTTGGCTACAGCTACCAGCTCTTCTCCTTTAGAACCAGAATGATGTCCAGCTCTGGGACTGAGGAGACATGTGTGATGCCCAGTTTTGGCACCAGAACAGGTACATGCAGCCCCTGCTCAGCCCCTAGCATGCAGAGTAAACTCACGCAGAGCAGCAAGCCAGAGGAGTACGTACCAATATCTGCTTCGATTGCTCTGTACATTATTCCTTTGATGTGGACATCCCGGATTGAATCCTGTCCAAAGAAACATTTGTAATCAGTGAAAGGCAGGCTGGGACGGGGGGAACAGTCCACGTGAAACGGCACTGGTGTTAACTTCTGTCCGTGTAAGTCCAGTAATCCAAGCACGAAACAAAACTTAAGTTCCGGTCCATTTGTCATGAGCCACCCCTGGGGGAAAACTTCAGTTCCCACGGTGATAGGGGCAGCTTTCAATGCACTTTTCAAAAGGTTCACTTGGAAAAGGTAATTTGTGTGAGTGATTCTGCATAAAGTCTCATATGATAAGCTAATTTATATGCAGTGACACGAACAGCTGACATCAGGTCATCAGGATCAAGGAGTTACTGCTCTGTTTATCCCCACAACCTCCCTTCCCCGCCCTGGATACCAACAACGATCCTGGAACTGAGCGCCAGGCGAGACAGCCAGATAACGGGCTCTTCCTTCTCTCACGGGTGCTACCAACAAGACAAAAACTATCAAGGAGACTATCGTGGCGGCAGAGGTGTGACAAATAAGGGTAGGAGGAGGTACACCCATTGTTGCTCAGGGGTGTGGCAGCCTGGTGGTGGACAGGCGTCAATGCAGAGCCCCATTCCCGTTCCCACACAGGTGACACTCCTGGGTCCATGGGGACTGAGCTGCAGGCAAAACTGTGCCTTCCACCGCTGGTGGGAGACTTGCATCAACAATGGGCACTCCTGGACTAGCATCTCAACCTCCTTTACCTTGCAGCACAAGCCTGTTTCAATCTGACACCAGCAGCAGAAGGTGATGGTCAAGTGCAAGACAGACTGCCTGGATTAATATCCAGGCTCTGTGCTTACTAGCTGTGTAACCTTGGGCAGGTTACTCAATCTCTCTGTGCTGCAACGTCCTTCTCTGTAAAATGAAATGAGAGGACAGCAGTACCTGCCTCCAGCTTAGTGGCGATTGTGCGGGCTAATATGCATAAAGAACAGTACCTAGGGCTGAGGAAGCACTAACCAAGAGTTTGCTATTGGTGGTAGTAACAGGGTAAAAATGGAACTCTCAAACACTCTCCTCCTGAGGGGCTTGCTACATACAATCCTTAGGGATGAAGTGCCTGTGTGCACAAAAAGAAGAGAAACTAAAATTTTTAATTTTTTGGTACTAGAGATTGAACCCAGGGACATTCTACCTCCGAGCTATACCCCCAGCCCAATTTTATTATTTTATTTTGAAACAAGGTCTGTAAGGTACTGAGGGTTTCACTAAGTTGTTGAGGCTGGCCTCAAACCTGATATCCTCCTGTCTCAGCCTCCGAAGAACTGGGATTGCAGGCATGCACTACAGCACATGGCCTGGAAACTAAATATTTAAATTTTGCTCAAGTTAATACCAGACTGATTTTGAGAAACTACAATTCATCCTTTATCTTCCTAAAACGCAGGATTCAGGACAGTCAAAATTTTAAATTCGTCACAAACATAGAACAAAAATACCTTAGTATATAAATATGTACTTTTAAAATATAAATATCCTAAGACTGAGTAAGGTGATGTACACCTGTAATCCCAGCACTAAGAAAGCTCAGGGGAGAGAATCACTTGAGCTCAGGAGTTTAAGACCAGCCTGGGCAACATAGTGAAACCCTAAATTCATTTATTCATTCATTATAAATGTTACGTGTTAAAAAAATATATAGTTCAAATAAATAATAAACACATTTTTAAGTACTGAGAAAATTCATATGGCTTAACAAATGTATATAAATACATAAACTTGCTGGGCATGGTGGTGCATGCCTATAATCCCCGTACTTGGGAGGTTGAGACAGGAGGATTGCAAGTTCAAGGATAGCCTTACCAAGTAGTGAGACTCGCATCGACCTAGTAAGACCCTGTTTCCAATAAGAAATAAAATTGGGCTGGGGTATAGCTTGAAGGTAGAATGCTTCTGGGTTCAATCCCTAGTACCAAACAAACAAAAAAACCCATAAACTAGTGATTATATGTATAAATTAGAATGCACAAATTTACATTCTGTGTATATCGCATGTTAAGGTTTGTATGTGCCTATACTCCTCCCTCTGGCATTCTCGAAGGCTTTTGCAGAGCCTCAGAGCGCCATATGAAACTTTGTAGGCAAGAGGAAAAGGTGCTCTGTTAACCAATTTCTCCCTATCCCCCACAAACTGTGCATCTTTTTTTTTTTTTTTTTTTTTTTTTTTTTTTTTTTTGCGGTACTGGGGATTGAACTCAGGGGCATTCTACCTCCGAGCTACACCCCCAGCCCTACTTTTTATTCTTTATTTTGAAACCGAGTCTCACTAAGTTGCAGAGTGCCTCACTAGGTAGCTGAGGCTGGCCTCGAACCCGGATCCTCTGGTCTCAGCCTCCCGAATGCTGGGATTACAAGCGTGCGCCACCACGCCCGGCCAAACTGTGCATCTTTATAGGGTACAATGTGCACCAAAACATCACAGCACCCCCTAAAGATGTACAATTGTAAGCTGACAACTTAAAAATAAATGTTTAAAAAAATTTCCCCCAATCCCCAACCCAGGCAACCTCAGCAGCACGGCCCACAGCAGGGGCTTCCCGGCGTGTCCTCTGGTGAACAGAGGCTATCCTCCCCTGGGGCAGGCTCGGGGCAAGGGGCTACACACTGCCCCGTGCTGGGGTGCCCAGACCTTCTGGTCAGACAGGATTGGAAATCCAGACAACAGGGTGAGCACCACCTTGTTTTAATAAAAAACAGACTGGTTTCCAATTCTCCTGATGTAGCAACATCTTGCTCAATGATTTTTTTTTTTTTTTGTAACACTGGGGATGGAACTCAGGGGCATTCTACCTCCGAGCTACACCCCCAGCCCTGTTATTTTTATTCTTTATTTTGAAACAGGGTCTCACTAAGTTGTGGAGTGCCTCACTAGGTAGCTGGCCGCAAACCCAGATCCTCCAGTTTTAGTCTCCCAAATGCTGGGATTAGAAGCGTGCACCACCACGCCCAGCTTTTCTCAATGATTTTTAAAGTGAAACAACAAATTGAAGAGATCCCAGCAGAGAGACTAATTAAAACCGCTAGCCTAGGAAGGGGCCAGAGGCGGGCCAACGCCACCAGGAGCCCACACCACCTTGACGTCCTTGTACAGGTGGACGGGCTCGTAGTCGATGTTGTTCTTCAGGAAGTGCTCGTTCACACAGGACAGCAGGGTCATCTCTGGCAGGGAGAAGATGTCCATGAACTGCTTCATGGTGTTCCCGTGAGAACTCTGCAGAGGAGGAGAGTGTCAGAAAGGGGGGCCCCACCAGGAGAACTGTGAGGGACAGCAGGAGGGCTCTCAGTGCCTAAGGGGGGCTCAGGTCATCCACATTTAGATGCCTCTCACAAAATAAATAAATAAAAAGGAGATTCGAATAATATAAAAGTTTCGCCTTGTTCCTAATCCTTCTCAGCAGAGCTGATGTCTCACGTCGGCACAAGTGTGACAGTCTGTCCACTCCCTCCTTCCAGCCCCCCTTCCTGTTCTACTGGGGAAAGGGGACCACGAGAGTCAGAACGGCAGAGGTTTCCCATCAGACAAAAGGCAGTGGGCAGCCAGCAGCCTCTGGTGTGGCTCGGCACCACCTCAGGAAGCCACGGCTGCTGCACTGACGACCCCTGGTGACTTAATCTAGAAAGTGGGGACCCTGGAGGTGTGGTAGCAGACGGGTAGGCACAGGAGGTAGGAAGAGCCTCCATCAGGAAGGCACACAGGGGTTAAGGAGAATCAGGAAGGAAGCCAGGGCGACTCAACACACTCACCTCTCTGCACAGAGAACCTCGGACCCCTGTCAACTACACAGGAGCCGAGGTGAGACTACTAGCTCATGTCCCTGTGCCTACAGCGCCATGCTTCAAGACAGGGCAAAGACGTGCTATGGCTTGGATTTAGAATGCTCCCTGGAAAAGCTCATGTACTGGCAATATAAACTATTCAGAGGTGAAGTGACTGAAGCAGGGCTCTAATCTCATCAGTGGATTCATAATTTGGATGGACTTGCTGGGGAGTGAATGTAGGCAGGTAGGGCGTGGCCGGAGAGGTGGGGGGGGGGGTGTGGCCGTGAGGGCTGCATCTGCCCCTGGGCTCTTCCTCCCACCCTCTGCTTCCAGGTTGCCATGCTCTAGGTAGATTTCCTCCGCCACACCCTGCCGCCATGATGTCTGCCCTTGAGTTGGCCAACTATGGGCTGTACCTCTGAAACCTGAGCCAAATACACTTTTCCTCCTCTATGTTGTTTGTCAGGTATTTGGTCACAGGATATTTACATAAAGAAAGTGCTTCTCGTTACCTTCCCATAGAAGTCGCTCATCTGCTCCAAGGGTACATGGGAGCCCTCGTACATTTCAATGACTTCTTCATCAGGGACAACACTGAGGCCTCTAGAAAAAATGAGATGGTGCCGTTAAAGAGCTCAAGTTGAGGGCAATGACTTTCAGACCTCTGTCCACTGCTGGGATTTTCCAACCAAGGTGGGAAATACTGTTGCTACTATGAGGTAAAATACTCAAACACTTAAATACTGCAACAGCAGGCTAGATGTTACTATTAGGACGACTACTGCTAGTCTACTGGTAACAAGATCGAGGATAACAATAGCTAATTCTTTGTGGCACCCACCACACGCCAGCTATGAAGCACACCTAGCTACTCACTTCATCCTCAACAACCCTGGGAGGGAGGCACTATCACTCTTTCTACCGTCCACTGGGACAAGTGAAGTACAGAAAGGTCACGTGCTCTGCCAGAAGTAGAAGGCAGCTGGCCAGGACCACAGCCAAGCTTTCTGCTGTGCCGGCCCCAGGCTCCTAAACCACCGCGGTACAAGGCTGCCTGGGGCTTGCGCTGGAGTAGGGTATTTTGTTGTTGTTTTTAATACATTCGGGCAGAGAAAGGCTCATCCTCCTACACTGATACTCTTCCCTAAGACAGGTGCTGAGGTGGGAAAGTCAGACACAGGGCTCTGCAACACGAGGGGGTGACACCTCCAAAGAGGAAAGGACCCGAATGCTATGTGACACTGAAGGGCAGTAACACCTCCCTGTCTCCTCTGGAATTTGCAAATGAATCCGGTTCCTCCACCTACAGGAGAAAAGGTGAATTCTGGAGTCTGGCCTGGTTTCACCTGCCTCTGCCACCAGCAACAAGAGCAGGTGCCACCTGCTCAGCTGGGCCTGCCCACCCTAGAGTGGCACAAGGGGACATCTGCTCCTGTGCCCCTTCTCAGAGGAGAGCATCTGAGAAATAAACACCGGTGCTTAGGAAACCGCAAAGTGAACAGCACGGGCAACAGAGGCAAAGGTGATTCAACAGGAAGTTTATCACAAATACTAACGGTGCTCAACATGAAAAACCACGCGGCCAACATTAAAGTACATATGCAATTACAGTTTATGCTCTGAAAAACAACATTAATGGAAATAATACTTCAACCTCTTTCCTTCATGTTATATTGAAAAGCATTGGAGTATAGCCAGGCGTGGTGGCACACGCTTGTAATCCCAGTACTTGGGAGGCTGAGACAGGAGGATCCGAGTTCGTGGCCAGCCTCAGCTACTTAGTGAGGCCCTCTGCAATTTAATGAGACCCTGTTTCAAAATAAAAGAATAAAAAAATAGGGCTGGGGGTATAGCTTGGAGGTAGAATGTCCCTGGGTTCAATCCCCAGTACTGGAAAAAAAAAGCATCAGAGTGGATCCATTAATATTTTGGTTCTGATCCTGATTAACTTTAACTTGTTACAACCACTGGCCTTTGAAAAAAAAAAAGAAACACTGTACTCCTTTTAGCTTTGCTCCAAAAATCAGATAAGGCGTTGGTACTAAACTGGATCATTCTAGACAGCAACCTTGGAAAACAACTCTTAATAAGGAACAGCAGGCATGCGTCCAACTGCTTTAGCTGTAACACTCAGAAAATATCAAGGCCAGGTACAGTGGTGCACACCTGTAATCCCAGTACTTGAGAGGCTGGGACAGGACTGCAGGTTCAAGGCCAGTATGCAGAAACTGTTTAAAATTAATAATAATAAAAACAATAAGGCTGGAGGTATAGCTCAGAAGTAGAATGCCCCTGAGTCCAGTCTAGGAAGAAAAAAAGAGACAGAGATGAAATAAAGAAAGAAGGGAAAGAGGGAGGCCCAAACGCAGAGCTGGCCCCGTCCTTCAGAAGCCACAGCTGCTGCTAAGACACACCCACAGGTGTGTGGCCACAAAGACAGCATCCTTGAAGTGCAAGTGACCACATATTAGCTCAGGAAGCAGTGAAATCCATGGGCTACAGTCAACAGAGTCCCCAGGGAGGCCGCTCCCGCAGAGGGAGGGCCTGCTAGAGCCACAGGCCAGGCTCGGGGACTGCTCGGCCATGCTAGGATGCTGTAGTCTAAACCAGAGTCAAAATCAAAATGAAAAGCACTTTACCCGGCCTGGACTGGGGTATGAGAAAGTGGGAGGTTAAGAGTACAGATGTGAACATATCTGCCTGGGCTCAAATCCCCACTCCCTAGTCACTAGGAGTGTCATGGGATCCAGGGGCCCTTGTGTTCTCTATCAAAAGAATCCATCAGGCACAGGACAAGCGTCTTTACCCTTATGCAGGGGACAGAAATTCCAGGCTGACTCAAACAAAGGACAAAGGTGTGCCGCTTTATAGCATCTATGGGATGAGCTGTGTGTGTGTGTGTGTGTGTGTGTGTGTGTGTGTGTGTATGTGCGTGTGTGTGTGTGTTTTGTTTTTGAGACAGAGTCTTGCTAGGTTGCTGAGCATTGCTAATGTTGCTGAGGCTGTCCTCCAATCTGCAATCCTCCTGTCTCATTCTCCCATTTACTGGGATTACAGGTGCATGCCACCACACCTGGCAGGACCTGGTCTTGACATCATCGCAGGTGGCCGTAGAGTTTCAGTTGTGCCTGAGCTTCTCATCATGTTTCGTTTTCCTGCAATGTGTATCTTCTCATTATTGTGTTAGGTCTTGATCCCAGGGTGTGATTTTTACCATGCTAATAAGGCAAGGTCACCACAGAGTACTTTAATGGCTATTCTATGCATGTGTTTGCCCTTTACCACCTGGAATTTTCTCGACAGCATCTAGGAAATTCCTAATTGGGCTTTGGAGCAGGGCAGACCATGCTCTGGCTCAGTGGGCTTGATTTTAATGATCTTGTTTTTCTTGGCTCTGGTATCTCTGTTGAGTCACTGACAGCTGAGCTAACTTCCCAGCCTCCCGTCTCCTGGTGTGTTGCCTTTCATAGCCTTGAAAACTGGTCTACTTTTTAATTTCCAATTTCATGGTCTTTTTTAACCCCTTAAGATTGAGGGATAGCTTAGCTGTCTCATGCTAGTACAGGCTGACAGAACACCAGGAAATTGGGATTAAGAAGCAGACCGTATGCCAGCTATTCCAACTGTAGTAGCTCATTTAACCTTCTCGGTAACATCAGGAATTAGGCACTGTTGTTCTCCACCTACAGAAGGAAGATAATGAAGCCCAGGGAGATAAATGATGTGTCCAGGTAATGCCCCTGAGAACAATTAACATATGGTAAGTGCTAGAAAGTTCTGCATGTGACTATGATGAACAATTCCAGATTTTCACAAGGTTCGTAGAAGAACTTGAAACATGGGTACAAGAAGGGAACTGCCCTGGAAAACCACTCCTCCTTGTCCAGCCAGCTCGCTGCCTCCTCAGGGTCACAACACTAAATTTAGCCTGGAGGGGTGTGATGGGGCACACCAGTAATCACAGCACTTGGGAGGCTGAGACCAGAGGATCGAAAGTTCAAGGACAGTCTCTACAACTTAATGAGACCCTATTTCAAAATAAAACAAAAAAGTGCTGGGGGTGTAGCTCAGTGGTAGAGCACCCCTGGACATCCCTAGTATTAAAAAAATGATAATAAAATAAAGTCAGCCTGGTGTAGAAATTGAGCCCTGCAGCAGGTCTCAAACAAGCAGGGCTGGGCTGAAGCTTTCTCCCTGCCATCTCTCATCATGGGCTTCTGAAGGGAAAAGTCAGTGACGTTTCTGTGCCTTTTAACATCTATGTGAGCCTCACCTTCACAATTAGCTCCCCTGCAGCAGGTGCTGGGGTCACGCCCTGATACAGAGGGGGAGACCAGGACTCCCAGGGGATCAGAACCTGCTTGTGAGCATACACACTGAGCTTCCTGGGGGCTCAGTGAACCACCCAAAACCTCAATCTGAATAAAACTTCAGACCAAACACTCTGTCTCTAGTCCTTAACTCATGGCCGACTGATAGAGGAGTAGAAGGAAGAGACAAGAGGAACCCTGTGTGGACCCCAGGGGAGGGGAGGAGAGGACAGCAGGGCCATTTTAGGCTGAGCGTGTGAGGACAGGACTCACCAGGAGTCGGACATGAAGGGGGGAGGGGCCTGAGGCAGCAGAGAGGAAAGAGAACTGCATTCTGGGAGAAGGCACCTAGAATTGCAGGGCAAGGAGCCTGTGCTCTTTCCACCTGCCACATCCATCCCCTCTTCACTGGACTGATTCAGGACCAAGACAGGACTTATGTCATTCCAGTTTGAGACTCTGGCTGAATGGCAGATAGCAAAGCTCTTTCCTCCTGACCTGAAGCTAGGGGGATGCAAGGCTGGTACTGCCAGGGGTGGCAGCCCGAAGGAGCTTGCCTGAGACCAAGCCAAGCCACAGAGGAAGAGAATCAAGAGACAGAAAGAGTTCTGACGGTATCAATTTCACCCCTGGAGCCAGCCACACCTGCGACCAGCCCTGCCCCTGGACTGTATGATTAGTAAACCATATTGTGGTTTTGATTAAGCCAGTTTGATTTTGGTTTTGGTCACCTGCAACCAATAATCTTAACTAATCTAATAAGTAAAAAAATTAAAAAAGCTGTGAATGGAAGAAGAAGAAGAAGAAGAAGAAGAAGGTAAGGATTTAAAGTAGGCTGACTAAAAACCTGACGCATAAGCCTAAGGCTTGGACTTTATTCTACAGACAATACATGAAGCCACCTGGAATTTCAGATGAGGGGTTTGTTGGGAATAATGATTTGAGAAATCAGTCCAGCAAAAATGTCCAGGAAAGACTGCACCGCAGAAACTGCAAGGGAGAGGAAAGGGTGTATGTCTAAACCAGGAATGTAACCATACATGCAGAGGTGGGGGACAGAATCAGAGGATTTCCACAAACATGATGGAAACCACACCACTGCTGTTATGATTTTGGTCCAAAGTCAGGAGGTATTAGTAAAGTTGATGCAGGAATGAATGTGCATTAAGTGGTTTAAAGAAAGAGAGGCGAAAAATAGGAATATATTAAATGAAGGAGCAACTATAAACTTAAAGGTCTGCTGGGAGTGGCCAATTAAGCCATTTCAAAAGCCTTAAAATGCCAGGTAGTGGCCCATGCCTGTAATCCTAGTACTCAGGAGGCTGAGACAGGAGAATCACAGGTTCAAGGCCAGCCTCAGCAACCTAAAGAGACCCTGTTTCAAAACAAAACATAAAAGGGCTGAGAATATAGTTCAGAGGTAGAATGCCCCTTGGTTCAATCCCCAGTAACCCCCCCAAAACAAAACTTTAAAATTAATATGGTCACCCAGCAATTTTACTTCTAGAAATTATTCCTAAGAAAATAATGAGAAAAGTACACAAACATATGTAATATACTTAATATAAATGTTACTTATAAGTGGAAAGATTGTTTTTAATAGTATGGATTAAGGTAGATTCATTCCCAAGAGTAAATTCATAAAAGATCTGTCAAAAGACTATAATTAGCCTTTATACATTCAGAAAGGCCGCATGGCAGGATGGCCACAAGCAGCCTGGGTCTGAATTCTAACCCCCCCCCCTTTTTCCTGAATGATCCTGGGAAATTATTTAACATCTCTAATAGTACCTACCTCGTAAGATTATTCTTATGAGGATCAAATGGGTTTACTCAAATAAAACCCTTATAAGCAGTGCCTATCCACAGCAAGATTTATGTTAGCCACTATTTACTAACTATTGCTAATATTGTTATTACCACTACCTTTTCTCTCTCCTGAAAAATTATTATAACGACAGTTAAAAAAAAAAAGTCAAAGAAAATGAGAGCAAAGATGTCAATGGATAAGATATTTCAACTAGCCACTGGAAAACAAACAGTGGAGGCAAAGAAGTATCTGAATTATCTCCCTGAGAACAGGGGTATGCAACGCACGGGGATGCTGACAAGGAGAACGGATTAACCGCCACATTTCTCTAGGAAGGCTCAGCACTAGGAAGCACCAAGGAGCTACTGCAGGATGTATTCCAGCAAAACAAGGGAGTAAAGTCAGAAAGACAAAGAGAGGGAAACCAGGAAAAGGGAAGTCCATGAATACGTGATTGACATATGTGGTAGAATACTCGGGAAAAAGTTGGCCACCTATGCAGAAGACTAAGCAAATAAAAAATGAGGTTATTGAGTCTGAGAAAAACCAAACACTATAAAAGGAAGAAGATAATCACAGTGCACTATTTGGTTTAAGAGTGGATTAATAAGACTGTAGAAGCTTATTAATGTAAACAGTGACTACTATAACAACCAGATACTGAGATCTTAACTAAGGCTGAAAGGGAAGGGGCAGGGTGCCAGGAAGCTAAATTCCCATCTATTTCAGTAGAGACAATGTCCAGAACTCATAAGTTGAGAAACAGAATAATGAGCACATTATCTACAAAAGTGGGGGGGAGGAGAATATTAAAAAAAGAAAAAAATCCAAAGAGCTTAAAGCACTTGGGGGGAGGGGAAGACACAGGACCGGGGATGTCCCCTATAAAGCCTTTAATACCGTTTGTACCTGCATGCATGATTTTAACGAAGTTAGAAAAGAATCTAAGCTAAAATGTGCACTTTTTAAAAGGTATAAGATATGTGCCTAAGCACAAATCATCCTAAATCTCCTCCCAAATTAGAAAATTAAAAAAAGTAAAATTGAGCTGTGTGAAGGTAGTGCATGCCTGTAATCCAAGTACTTGGGAGGCTGAGACAAGAGGATTGCAGGTTTGAGGCTAGCTTCAACAATTTACCAAGCCTCTCGAAAACTTAGTGAGACCCTATTTCAAAATAAATAAAATAGGGATGGGGGTGTAGCTTGGAGCTAGAATGACCCCTGCAAAAGCCTCCACTTCAAAAGGTACAAAGATTTCTGGCTAAGTATTTCTACCTGGGGAAAGTCTTAACATCCAAACCATGTTCCACAAGAACACAGTCCCTGGCCCCAAGAGCCCACCACCCCTCCACACTCCGCTCATCGGCCCTGCAGAGGGCTCTAACAGCTGAGCACCTTTCAGCTAGGGCCCACCCCTGTGGGCTGCAGTGCCTCACTCCTGTGGCTTCCCACCCACACTCAGCTCCGGGGGGGCACCCTGGGGTCACATCTCAGCACCCAGCATGTAGCAACCTCGACAGATGCTCCTGAGTGAGCGAGTGAGGGAATGAACAAATCGTGCTACAGCTCTCCTATGACTGAGCAGTCATGGGGTCCTAAACACAAAGCCACTCATCACTGTGGGTGAATTAAATTTATCTCCTCTTGCTCTTACCTATAGACAGTTCCCAGCTGGATGTAATGAAAAGCATCAATCTTCATCAACACTGCCTGTAAAAACATAAACATCTGCACATGTAAATAATGCACAAAAATTTGCATATGAAATGAATAACCCAGATGTCATTATAAATCCTATCAACATTAGGATTCCCTATCAACATTATAAATCCTATCAACATTAGGATTCCCTGATAGAGAAACAGTTTCTGCTTTTTATTTAAAGTGTTTTCCTTAGAAATGACCTATTAGCAAAAGAAAAATAGATATAGCAACTGGCTCCTCCTCCAAACACCAAAAGTGACTCCTGGGAGGAAACAGTGCTCTCAGATAGCTCAAACGCACTTTCCTAATACATGGTCTCTGCAAAAGGTCTCGCCCAATAGGTTTGAATACTTTGGCTCTGAAGCTTCAAAGAACATAATTTAAAACCAATTTACCTGTTCAGCAAAGACTAGCACCAAGAGCGCCATTTTATTAAGCCCCCTTTTATTTTCAAACACGAAGAAACTGGAGAAAACCGTGAGGACAAAACCTACCCGCTGGACGTCATAGTGCAGCCCACGAATTGCAAAGCTGGGGTCATACTCATACTTCCGGATTTCCACGGGGTACTAAGAGAGAAGAAAGAAACTGGAGTTCAGGACCGTGTCCAGATCTGGCCCCTGTACACACAGGCTGAAGGAGCTGAGGGGCTCTGTTGGGAAGGAGGGTCAAAAGGGATGGATCACAGCTTGTTCCTCTGCTTGGGGTTCAGGCATCCCCTGGCCACAGAGCCCCCATCCTGCTCCGTGCCCTCTTTATCTGTCCAAGCACGGGGTGAGCCACTTGCTCATTTGGTTTGTATGTCGGCTGAGGAAAGGGGATTGGAATGTCCCCTCAATCCCTAGAAGGCACAGCTTCTCCATCAGCTCCATTCAGCTCCTATTTGTCACAGGATGTAGAAGTCTCCCAGGTGGAACCTTTTTGGGACGGGCTCTCGCCTTCCGGACAGCAGCTGCTGCTCACCTTCCTGGCTGGAGAGCCCCGCAGCCGGCTCTCAGGCACGGCCCCACCCACTCCACCTGGGAGCCCCCTTCTCTTCCTGCTCCACGCTGTCTCGGAACACACATGACTTCTGAAAGCAGTCCAGCTCCTCAGGCATTTCCCAGTTATGAAACCATTCCTCACTATGCAAACGTGCTGACCCCTCCTCCTCTACTGCACCAAGTCCTTCCCTCTGTCCCCAGACCTCAGAATTGGAACACACTGCCCCAGTGACACCCACCGGCCCTGCCAGGCTCTGCAGGCCCTGCCAGCCCATCGCATGGAGGGGACAGCAGAGGCCAGGAACAACCTGGCCCTGGCCTGGGGAGCCTGGACCAGGAGCCAGGCTCAGGCCTCTGCTCTCAGGCGCAAGCCAACAGGATAGGCCATGTCTTCCTGAACTGGAAAGGAGACATCACCAGCTCTTCCCATGGAAGCTGCAGAAGTGAAAGCCGGGGCCATCAGGACTCCCAGGAAACCTCTTCCTGTGATCATGCCACCAATTCATAACAGGGTCCTTTGTTTGAGGACATGCCCAGGTACCACCAGGTTGAATTCACACGGCCTATTTTCAAGTCAAGCTACACAAAGCACTGACTCAAATGTCACATTTGAACTCACTGAGCTAATGCCTGCCATGGCGTGCCAAGAAGTCACCAAACTGATATTTACACTCATGGGTGTTGCCAAGAATTCTGAACATCGTGTCTGGTTCTGCATTTTTATTGACACATGTGACACTCCTCCCCATTAAACCCAGCCCCAGTACCACAGTTCTGCCGACCGATGGGGGGAGGGTTGAGGAGGTGCAGTGCCCTGTGGCTTGAGAGTGATGAAGGCATAAAAGGTCAGGCAGGAAAGGTGTAAAGTGTCATGGGGTGGGTGTAGTGTCACATGCCTGTAATCCCAGTACTTGGAAGGCTGAGACAGGTGAATTGCAGGTTTGAGGATAGCCGCAACAACACAGTGAGACTCTAACCAACCTAGTGAGACCCTGTTTCAAATGAAAAAATAAAATAGGGGTAGGGGTGTGGCTCAGAGGTAGAACTGGAGCTAGGTTCAATCCCCAGTACCACAAAAATAAATAAATAAGTAAATAAATAAATAAATGTCATTGGGGCTGAGTCAGAAGGATCGCCGGTTCCAGATCAGCCTCCGAAGCTTAACAAGGCCCTCAGCAACTATTTCAAAGTAAAAAACTGAAAAGAGCTGGTGTAGCTGAGAGGTAGAATGCCTCTTGGTTCAGTCCCCAGTACCAAAGAATTAGTTAACTAATTAATTAATTAAAATGTCCTGGAAAGAAGTGCCTTTATCCAGCATCTGCCATGTGCCACACATCAGACCACACATCTTCTATGACTTCCCTTATTTCTCACAACACCATCGTGAAGAGGGTGAATGAGCTGTCTCCTCCCTGTTTAACTGTTGAATAATCTGAGGTTGAGAGTCAAGAACTTGCCCAGGGTCACACAGCCAGATGGTAGCTGAGCCAGTATCTGAACTCAGGGCTGGCTCACGACCAAGTCCACCCCCAACCGCCATATAATCAGTTCTGAACCAGCTCCAGCCTCTGTACTGGACACTCATGTCTCCTTGTGACAGCAGAAACCACCAGCTCAGAGGGGCCCACGGGTTTGCTTAAAGGATTCTGGGTGATGAGCAGAGAACTGCCCATGGAGAAATGGTGCACACGCTGCTGGAAGGGCTGGTGGCTCTTGCCAGGAACCAGGCTGACCCTCTCCCCAGCTGACCCGCTCCCCAGCTGGGCCCCGCCACGGGACGCTCTCCCTCTCACTGTGCTGTTCTTGGGAGCCACTCCTGAAGAACGATGCTTTTCAAAAAACTGTCAATGACTTGAGAATTCACAGAAAAAGCTGAAAGAGCCTCAGCAGGACAACACCTTCATGAAGGGCGTGGGCTGAGAGGGCAGGTGCCAAACCCTGGTCCTGTGTGGGCTGGCAGTGACCTTGGGCAAGGTCCTCTGTCTCTTTGAGGTTTTCTCATCTACACAGTAAAGACAGTGAGAACTCTATCCTAGGAGGAAGTGAAGAGGATTAAATCCAAAACTGCCTGTGGGGAGTCAGGGCGGTGCTGGGCACAAAGCAAGTGCTCAGTGAAACTAAGCTGCCTGAGGACTGTGACTTCCAGGCCGGCTCAGCTCCACCAGCCTCTGCCACCCTCCCACGGGACCTGGGGGAGTCCTCCCGCCCGGCATCTGCAATAATGCGCTGTATGGGGGCGCTCTCTAGGCTCCTCTCCTACCCCTAATGTGTGATTCTGGACCACCAGCCAAGTCAAAAATGTCCTCAGTGGCCCCTTTTTAGCACACATGCACACAGCGCTCCTGGGGGTAACTGTCAACAGGAATGGCAAGCCCAGGGAGCCACAGAACTCGTCGGCCAGCGGTTACAGCACTGTCTAGATTTTGGGGACACTTCATAGTTTAGAAATTTTCACCACTCAGAAAAACAAGACTCATCCAGGGCCTGTGGATGTAACTCAATGGTAGAGCACTTGCTTAGAATGTAGAAGGCCCTGGGTTTAATCTCCAGGTACTGCACACACGCGCGCGCACACACGCACACACTCATCCAATGTGAAGTGTGTGCTGATAGCAACAGAACAGTGTTCCCGGAGCACGCTATAGGAATGCCCCTACTGCTTCAAACAAAGTTAGTGCCTACATGTAGCAGAGAAGCCAGGAGTTCCCGGTGCCTGTGCAATCCCGATGGTCCTGCAGCCTGGCTGTGCTCCTCACGACCTCAGGATACAGCTCATGGCCTCTCCATGACAACACCACTCACGAGGATGGGAGGTCCAAACGGTACAAATATGTGTATTTTTTAGAGCTCTTAGTTGGATGTTTAAGTAGTCTGGATTATGAACCTAAGTAGAGGCAGAGCAGAAGACATTCAAACTCCTCAAAACCCATGCAAAATAGGGAGCGAGGGTAGAATGCGCTCGTCAAAACATTCCCACCTGCCTGGGAATTCAAGGATGTACACACCAAACCTTTACTGAGCACATGCTCTGTGCCAAGCAGGGAACAGAACGACAAAGTCTGGGTTCCTAGGAAGTTCCAGTCTGGCTGTACATGGCAACACACATCCATAATCTCAGTACCTGGGAGGCTGAGACGGGAGGAATGCAAATTCCAGACCAACCTTGGCAATTTAACAAGACCCTGCCTCAAAATAAAAGTAAATAAATGAAAAGGGCTGGGGAAGTAGCTGAGTGGTATAGCACCCCTGAATTCAATCCCCAGCAACAGAAGAAAAAATAAAATTCCATTCCACTGTGGGAAAGCAGACCATAAACAAGTTAACAATCATACAAATAATGCCTTGCAGTGAAGGACACTATAAAGAAAATGCAGCGTAAGGGTCAGAGACCTGGGACATGACATGAGGAGCTGCCCAAGGCCACCTGGGGACAGGCAGGACGTTCCAAAGCAAAAGTGCAGACCCCTCGCCGGGCGTGGTGGCGCACGCTTGTAATCCCAGCATTTGGGAGGCTGAGACTGGAGGATCCGAGTTCTCGGCCAGCCTCAGCCTACCTAGTGAGGCACTCCGCAACTTAGTGAGACCCTGTTTCAAAATAAAGAATAAAAGAGCAGACCCCCGAGCCGTGGGCAGGAGCTTGTGGCAGGGGGCTGGCGGGGCTGGAGGGGACTCAGAGCACAGGTGAGACATGATTAACGTCTAAGGCTCACTCCTGCTGTGGATTGGAGAAAGACCGCCGGGCAAGAACAGAAGCACAGCTGTGGCCAGTGGTGGCTGTAGCTTGCACCAGGGCAGCAGCGCAGGGGACACAATTTGAACAAGTGTCTTCTGAGTGACAAAAAGAGCTCACAGCTGCACAGTGACTTCCTCCCAAACAGCACAGAACAGAAAGGGATAAAAGTCTAACTAGCCATACAGTGGGGGTGACCAAGGTCAACATCTCAGTATGACAGCAGTTCTCTTGCTGTGGGGTGATGAAAATATGGTCTTCCTCCCAAAACCTCATAACCCAGTTTAATCATGAGAAAAACATCAGACAAATCCCAAGGGAGGAGCATCCTACAAAGCCCAACTAGTGCTCTTCAAATGCAGGTCAGAAAACCAGGAAAGTCAGAGAACTGCTTTATGTCAGAAGTGGGACAACTGACTATGAGGGGCCCCGGCTGGGATCCAGAGCTAGAAGAGAACATGTGGTAAAAACTAAGGCAGTGTGAAGCTGGGCGTGGTGGCGCACGCTTGTAATCCCAGCATTTGGGAGGCTGAGACCGGAGGATCCAGGTTCACGGCCAGCCTCAGCTACCTAGTAAGGCACTCCGCAACTTAGTGAGACTCGGTTTCAAAATAAAGAATAAAAAAAAAATAGGGCTGGGGGTATAGCTCGGAGGTAGAATGCCCCTGAGTTCAATCCCCAGTACCACAAAAAAAAAAAAAAACTAAGGCAGTGTGAATCAATCATGGATTTTAGCTAATATCAATGTATAGACATTGATTCTTTAGTTGTGACAAATGTACCACAGCAGTAAAATATTAACATTAGGGAAAATTGGGCATGGGGTCTATGTATATATAGGAATTCTTCATAACATTTCTATAGCCAAAAACTACCTAAAAGTTCTACCTCTAAGCTATACCCTCAGCTCTTTTTTATTCTGAAACAGGATTTCACTAAGTTTCTGAGGCTGCCTTGAATCTGCAATCCTCCCATCCCAAGTACTGGGATTACAGGCACGCATCACCACGCCTGGCTAAAAGTTTATTTTAAAAAGAGAGGGGCCCACGGTACCTGCCGCAAGATCCAACGTGGGATAAAGAACTCAAGAAGTCACAGTGCTGCTAAGCTCTGGATGTGAACAACCAGGTAACTGTTGGTGCTCACTAATGAGAAGAGAATGCAGAGAAAGGTACAAACCTGGGAGATGAAATCAAGAGCCCTGCTAACACACTCCCTCTCTACTCCTTGGTGGACACAGGAAATGAAAATATACATACCATTATTCCCCAATTTTTTCCTTTTCGTTTTTATAAAAATCTGCTCTTGTTTCTAAAAAGAAGGATAACAATGAAGGAGCTGCAACTTTTTACGTTTGCTTTTGGGAAAGACGCTAAATTGCAAATTGACTGTTCCATTACCGTGCGTCTCAAAGGCAGATGTCTTTCCATCTCCAAGAGCACATTAAGCGCACGAGTGTTGGCAGAAGAACAGCACCACACTCAATGCGCCTCGGAAGAATTATTTCGCTTAATGAGAGCAAAAGAAAATCTGCATAAGCATACTTGGCTCTATTAATATGCCTGACATAATTAGTATTATAACATTTCTTTTATCAGAGCAACAAAAAAGACATAATGAGAATGAAATTTCAAGGATCTTCAATCTAGAAGCTTTTCAATCATGATTCCACCTTTTCTTTTATCCATCTATTTCATCTCACTTCCTCCCCCAAATTTCATAAATGTTTTATGTTCATAAATATTGTATTTTCATGAATATTTTATGTTCATCTGAACAAAATCCCACAAAGTAGAAAGGTGCTATTAACCCTTCAAGGGGCAACATGGAGCAGAGGAGGGCATATGAAAATGGACAGCTCTGAGTTTCAATCCTGTCCTGCCTCCCACTGGCCCCACGGTCTTGAGCTAGTAGCCTAACTCTTTAAACTATAGTTGCTTCAAAAGGAAAAAGAAACAACATGTGTGTGGGGGGGGGGGGTGCAGGTTTGAAATAATATTAGTAATAGCTGACCGTTACTGAATGTTTTCTATGAGCCAGGCACTTCACACCTACTAACTCATGTACCCATCACCACAATACTGTGAGGAAAGCACTCGTACTAGGCCCAGTTTACAGAGGAAGAAACTGAGCCCAGAGAAACTGGGTGAGTTGATCAGGATTGTGCAGGAGGCAAGTGAAGAAGGCGGGGTTCGAAGCCCCACAGTTAGGCTCAAGAACCTGTGCTATACTTTGGGCCCTTCACAGACAATCAATGCACAGGGCTGTTAGGATAACAACCTGCATTTCATGAGTGATATCAACATTGCAAAAGAGCTGCAGCTGACCCAGACTGGAGACCTGCACCAAGGTGACACCCCTTCGGCTCCATCTCCCAGGGTGATGAAGAGACAGTGGGCAGTGGCCTGAAAGCAAGGGCAAAGCCACCCAGTTACTCTGCTCCCGTCCTCATGCCCCAGGGGAGACCACTCTTGAACACACGGAGAATCGCACCGTCAAAGTGCCCAGAACTGAAGAGAGCTGGCGTCAGCTTAGTGACAAGAGGAAAGGCTATTTTTGTCAAAAACTATTTCTGCATCTTGGATCAGGACAAAATGAGTTGCTTAAATCCACTGACAAACAAAAGTTAAGGATCAAAAATATACTGGATTGCACAGTCAGGATCCAAAACTCACGGAACCTTTGGCTGCAGAGCAAAGGTATCCAGAGCCCAGGAGGGGAGGTCTCCTGCTGCCGCACACCAGCAAGCCCTCACCTGCGGTCACACCTGCAGTCCAGGGCTTCAAATCTGAGAGAGACAAACCAGAGCGACAGAAGGGAGGGAGATAAGGAAAGTGCAATGGAAAGAGGACAAAGGAGGAAAGGCTGGGGGAAGAGGCAGGACTGGCCCAGGAAAAGAGAAGTCTCGGAGGCATAATGGCTATTCTACGTAACCCCTGTCCACTTGGGCTCGGGCAAGAGTAAAACACGAGTGTCTGTGGCTTGGGTTCCTAGATTACTAACAGCCACCCACTCCACCCACCCCCAGCCCACCTTTGCTGGCAAAGGGGGCTGAAATACCACCTTCTTTGTTGTTTCTCCAATTCCCTCAGCCAGAGAAAGTTGTTCCCAGCATCCTCCACACATCCTTAGCTCTGTTCAGATGTCTACAGTGGCTTCATACTCTGCCTGTGTGACTGACCCACCGGGCTGCCAGTCCTGCTCATCTTTAGCCTCGCTGCCTCCATGACAGGCTTAGCCCAGAAGAGGCATGGGAGGAAGGCTCCAGGAATGTGAGGAGGAGGGAGTGGTCGGGGTAAAAAGAAGAGGTCAACGGTGAGAGCTGTACCAAGGCAGATTTGTTCAATCTATGGAAGTATCTGCCAAAAGCAGGTAGAAATCCTGCAGTGGTGTGCTCCAGCCCTGGGCAGAGAGTCCAGGTGCCCCCCGTGGGATGGTGTGGGGGCCCTCAAAGGGAACTGGCCTTGCACCTCTGGGCTGCTTCTCATCCTGACAGCTGAAATGAGTCCTCAAACCAGACAAGGAAGAAGAATGTGAGGTGCTGGGTGTTTCTTTCTCTTTCTCTCTCTCTCTCTGTCTCTCTCCTCCCTCCCTCTCTCTTCTCTTCTCTCTTTTTCTTTTTCCCCCCTTCATGTTAAAAGCTCTCGAAAATACTATGTATCAGAAGACATTCAGGTACTCTTCACATAAAAAAGCAATTCAAACCAGGTTTGAAGGTAGAATATCACCTACTACTGGACAAATTTCTTCTAATCAGAACTGAACTGGCTGCCATTTCATTGTTCAAGCACTGGCAGAGGCTTTGTTGCTGCTTTGCCAAAAGAAAAAAAGGGGGCGGGGGGGGGGGAGCATGCAAATGTCCACAGCTGAATCTCCACTAATGTGCATTTTTCCAAAGAGACAGCTAAACATTTTTTTTAAAACATCTATCATCCAGATTAGAGTCACTTGGAAATTTGAGAAACAAAATGTACTCATCATTCATTCAGCAACAGTTACCAGAGGACTTCTATGCACCAGGCATGAGGCGCACCCGCTCAGCGTTGACTATTCTCCAAATATCCAAAGAGAAAAGAGAAGACTAAAGTGTCCCTGTGCTTACCCGGTGTTCATTGATGAGGAGATCCCGAGCAGCATTAAAGATCAGCGTGTGGAGGTGCTTGGAGTAAAACACCAGGGTGTAATCATAATCGAAGCCATAGATTTCAATGTCCGACAGGCTCATTTCATTGTTTGCGAAAATGGCATCTGGGTTCAGCAGGTTGCTCATAATCGAAGGAACCAATTCTGGGAGTAAAGAAAAACTACATTATACCACATAATAAATAAGGGTTAGGATGACTTCTAAGTTAATGAATAAACTACAGTGCAAAAGTGATTTGCTTCACATTGTCAACTCTGCCTGCAAGCCAGACACAAAGGACCACAGGCCACTTGGTTCCATTTATACAAAATGCCCAGGAAAGATAAATCCACAGGGACAGAGAGTAGAGTAGTGTTTGCCCAGGACTGGGCAGCTGGAGAGGTGAGGAGCAATACTAACAGGTATACAGTTTCTTCTTGTGTCGCCAGGTATCCTGATTCACGCCTGTACTCTCAGTTCTTGGGAGGCTGAGGCAGGAGGATCTCAGGTTCGAGGACAGTCTCAGCAAAGTAGCAAGACTCTCAGCAACCTAGTGAGTCCCTGTTTCAAAATAAAAAAATAAAGAGCTGGGAATGCAGTTCAGAGGTAGAATGCCCCTGCGCTCAATGCCTTTTTTGTGGTGATGAAAATGTTCTGAAATTGAGTGTGGTGAGAGCAACAGCTGAATATCTCTTAGGAAGATATTAAGAGCCATTAAACAGGAGACTTTAAATGAGTGGATTATTTGGTATCTAGGTCATATCTCAATGAAACTGTTATTGGAAAAGGGTATTTACTTCAACATCACAAAAAAAGATTTACTTTGTTTTTTGTTTTGTTTTTGTGGTATTAGAGATTGAGCCCAGGGGCATTTTACCTCTGAGCTACACCGCCAACCTTTTTTTTTTTTTTTTTTTTTTTAAACAGGTTCTTACTAAGTTGAAGAGGGCCTCACTAAGTTCCTGAGGATGTCCCTGAACCTGAGATCCTCCTGTCTCAGCCTCCCAGGTACTGGGATTATAGGTGTGCACCACCATGCCCGGCTGAGATTTACTTTGCTTAAAAAAATAAATACTAGTTACAGATTTTATAAAAGTACAGATAATGACATTTACATATGACTTATCTTACTGTCCAGATAAAAGCTGCTATTTTATGTATTTGCTACCAACATTTTACACAGTTGACTTCACCCATATATTCAGGTTTATATTACACTCTCTAAATTTCATATTCAATCATGACCCTATTCACATATCATGACAGACTTTGTGAGAATATAACCTTAACATACTATACAAGATGTTGGTCTACTGGTGTGCCATAATCAACCTATCACTCTGTGTTACACACTTATGTTTTCTCCTGTTTAATAAAAATATCCTTGTGAACGTCCTCATGTGTGTTCAACCTGTCTGCCTTTTACATGACCCCCTTCAGCTGGTGCATCAGAAGGGCCACCGGATGTGACGTTGTTGGCTTTGAGTTTCTTTTTGTACCAGTTCAAACTATTTGTAGGGTCTGCTAGTTCATGACTTATGTTTCTTTTTCAAGACCTTCCAAAAAATTCATTCTACCTTACAATTTCTATGAGTTCAATAGACCCTTTTAAAAATCTAAAATGTGGGACTGGAGTGCTGCTCAATGGTAGAGCATGTGCTTAGCATCTGAGGCCCTGGGTTTGATCCTAGCACCAAAAAGGAACAGGAGAATGACAGGCAGCCCATCCTCCAACTCTCCTCGCGTCATCTTCAGGAAGGTAGAGTAGAAGTGTGAAGATGCCATCTTTGCAGCCACGCTTACAGCTTTCATAGAACACAGGGAAGAATTAGAAATTTTCCACTTCCCACTGAAAATGGCAAGATAACTAAGAAGAAAACAATTTGACCCAGGAGGACATTTTATAGCTATTAGAAGTGTCCAAGCTGGGCATGGTGGTGCATGCCTGTAATCCCTGTACTTGGGAGGCTGAGACAGGAGGATCACATGTTCCAGGACAGCCTCAATAAGTAGTAAGACTCCCATCAACCTAGCACGACCCTGTTTCCAAATAAGAAATAAAATTAGGCTAGGGATGCAGCTCAAAGGTAGAATGCCTCTGGGTTCCATCTCCAGTACCACAAAAGAAAAAAAAAAAGAAGTGTCCAAGATGACTGCAGGGAGACAGAGAGCTGTTCTCCAGAGTCCAGTGTTGGAGAAATTGCCCCCGTGCATGAAATCTCAGACTGTGAGGCTTCCGTAAGCATATCCTCAGTGAAACTGAGGCTCAAAGATGGAGCAAAATATTTCAAAAGAAAAAAGGAAATAGGATATTCTTATTCAGGTAGTCATTTACAAGGAAGAATTTCATGTGTTTGTGACAAAAACACAGACGGCCCTGTTTTGCTAAAAGGACACGTGACAGTATTCTTTGGCCTTTTATGATGTCTGCATATCACAATTTGCTTCAAACAGCTCGCTCCTAAGTAGACAAATGCTGAAAGCGAGAATTTTGTGGAGACATGGGCAAAACTAACATGTGCACACAAAAATTAATCTGTTTATATTTTGTTACACTTTACTAAGCACAACCACCTGACTCCATCAGAACAGCCAGTATCTTTTTTCTTTTTCTGAGATGGGGTCTCACTACGTTGCCCAGGTAGGTCCCAAACTCCTGGGCTCAAGGGATCCTCCTGCCTAGGCCTTCTGAGTAGCTGGAACCATAGACACCTGCCACTGTGCCCGGCTAACAGCTAGTATTTAATAAGCATCTACCATGACTACATGCAACCAAACGGACTTTATATTATCTCGTTTATTCTTTCCAACAACCTCATAAGCAAATACCACATAATCTTCATTTTATATAAGTGCACACTTGAGGTACACAGAAATTACATAATTTGGTAAAGGACATGCAACTACCAGTGGCAGGACAGAATGTGAACCTGGGAAGTTTGGCTCCAGAATCCATGTTCTTAACCCCCTTCCAAGGGCTCATGGACATCCTCGTGAGGGAGCCTTTTTCTCTAAAATAAGATGGTGTCAGTCCACCATTTCTGAGCTTCCCATATCCGTTCTGCTCGCTTCTTTCTGAGAACAGCCACAGTATCTACTTCTGCTCTAGGGAGCCACCTGCAGTGCCCCAGAGGCACTCCTCGTGCATGGTGACCACACCCAGCAGGGGACTCAAGTCCCAGTCAGAACACGGCCCCACTAGTGAGGTGTCCTGAGCGTTCCGCAAGGCTCCGTAACAGCTTTGGGGCGTGGGACCTGTTGAGCCCGAGAGAAGCTCCTCACCCTAGAAAAATGCACACACAGATTCTGCAGAAAATTCTAGGACAGTGTCCCCCGAAACCTGTTCACAACCCCCAGTTCCCACATTACACCTACTTGGAACCCAGCTTTTATATTACCACACAGAATTCCCAGGCCATGAAGGTAATGTGTGAGGGAATAAGTTATCTCACTCACGCTGACAATCTAAACGGCATTGAGCCTGCCAAAAACCCCAATGTCAATATTCATCAACAATTCCATTTCTTCATTAATTCTGGGGGTTTTTGTTTGGGTTTTTGTTTTGTTTTGTTTTGTGAATCACACACATTCGAGCACAGTAAACAGGTTGACGGTTCACAGGAACCAGCCCAGAAAGGGAGCACCAACAGTCCTGAGCGCTGCAGCCTTTGATGCCAGAGACCACCTCTGTCTCATGTAATCGGTGGGCATTGCAGACCAGGCTGTTTTCTGAATGTGACCACGTAGCATATGATGTAAGGGACCGCTTACCCAGTGACCAGCAGCTCCACTTTCACCAGTGACCTTTGCAAGGGAAGTTCTAATTAAAGTTTATATTTAGAAATCATGTTGGCAAGAAAGTCCACCTGCCTGAGAAGACTATGTGAAGCCCTCAAGGAAAAGCCAATACCCTAGAAAATCCCTACAGTCAGCATGGCCGAGAGCTGCCTGGGACTCCCCTGCTAACAAGAAAGGCCAAGGACATGTCCATCCTGCAGACACATCACCTGAGTGCCCAGCGTCTACTGTGTCATCCTCAAGACAGGCACGAGGAACAGAATCAGCTTAAGAGGGATCTCAGCACAGCCTGCAACTGTGATCAAAATAGGTAAGAGCAGAGATGAATAATTACAGGGCCAAAGAAAAGAATGCCAACCACTCACAAACAGCCTGTCTACACTGCAGACTGCGGCATAAGCAAATGCCCCTCAACTAGTCAGTTATATACTTTCCCAAAGTAGAAACGAGAGTGGCTTCATATTTAGAAAGCAAATTCCTTTTGTGCATAATGATGCTGACAGTAAGACTATACAACTGGAGCAGGAGAACAGACAGCACTGTTCTCAGCCCCCGCTCTGACCAGAACTCGGCTCCAAGAGCCGCTGTGACCTGGGGCTGCATGCCTTCGGTGAGACAGTGGGGCACAGGAGTCCTGGGCTCCTTTTCAGTTGGCCCCACCTCCCAGCACACAGGGAGGATTGCTATTCTCTTTCTCACTCCCCCTTTCCATCCCAGCTCTGGTCAGCTCTGGCCAACAGATCATGAGCAGAACTAACAAGTGACATGTGTCACTTCCAAAGCAGCACACAAACACATGTGATAAGGAAACTACAAGGTAAAGCCCCCAAACAGAGCCTGCCCCGGGGACCAGCCAGAACTCCCAGCGGACTTACTGTGATTGGCAACCGAGCTTTGGTTACAGCAATCAGTAGTCGGCCACTGAAATTGTGGTGCTGCTTGTCACTGCAGCATAACCCGGCCCAACCTGACTGTGCCTGCTATTTCTCAAATGCCCTGAACTCCCTGGATGGTCTCGATGGGATTCAAGAGGAGAGGTCTGGCATAACCCAGCATTCCCTTACCAACACTGAGAAGTGTAGGACAGGCACAGGCCCCCACCCACCAACACACTTTCCCTGCAGCCAAAGTAAACCATGAGTCCCATCAAGTCAATTCTGGATCTGTAAGGGAATTTCAACTCTTTTCTTCTAAACTTGGACCTAAAAGAACATAAATCTGGAGTTGTGAGGAGCCATGAGTAGGAACCTGAGAGAGATGCCAATGGGATAGAGAGGAAGGTCAAGAACAGAGGAGACTACCCAGTGACATCGGCTGAACTCCAGGATCATGTCAGCTCAAGCATTTCCTCTGAATTTTTCAATATTACAAGCCCATAAAATGTCTCCTTTTAAAAAATTCTTTAAAAATTCTTACTGATTTCAAATTAACTTTTTAATCTGGCATCAAAGGCACTCCCCATTTATACTTTAATGTATATTTCCAATCTTAAATTCTCCTTCACATGCCCTATTTCCAACAAGTTGGAAGACCTACTACTCCCAATATTCTCCAACATGTCCTGGAACTGAGTACTGACTTGAGTTAAATCTGCCTAGGAAGTCTTATCTTCTGTGCATTAACACTGGTCAGCTACCTGGAAAGAATGCCAAGTGAGTATGCCTTTATAGTATGCCATAAAACAAACACCATGTGAATCAAAGAAATTTTAAAAAAATTTTTAACATTAAAAAGGTAAAAAAAAGATAGTTCACTGTTTCATATCTGAACAGATCATCAGTCTCCAAATGTAAAGGAAAAAAAAGACAACAGGATAAATCATGAAGAAAAGTATTTCCAGATCTACAATATAAATTTTTTAAACTTTTTAAACATCTGTGCACCTATAAATCTCAAAAACAATTTGGAGTAAGGGGTATATTAAATATGAGATTAAAAAACAGCAACAAAAAGCCGGGCGTAGTGGCGCACGCTTGTAATCCAAGCATTTGAGAGGCTGAGACCAGAGGATCCAGGTTCGAGGCCAGCCTCAACTACTTAGTGAGGCCCTCCACAACTTAGTGAGACCCTGTTTCAAAATAAAGAATAAAAAAAAAAAATAGAGCTGGGGTATATAGCTTGGAGGTAGAATGCCCCTGAGTTCAATCCCCAGTACTGCCAAACAAACAAACAAACAAAAAAACAGCAACAAAGGACTTATATCGTTAATATTTTTCAAAAATCCAAACAAAAGAAACTGAATGGCTAATAACCATAAACATTCAACCATTCTGATTATCAAAGAAGCAAGTTAGAACAACTAGACACAGCAGTTGCTCTCTGTGACAGGTGGAATCACACATGGCTTTGCTGCATTCCATTTACATGTTCTTCTATAATAAACATGTACAACTTGGTTAAAAAAATAAAAGACATCATTTTCCTCCTGTCGGAGTGTACAGGTGTTGTTGCAAGTGTTATCTCTGCATTGTTCTGGGGTATTCGGCTCTCAGAACCCAGTGGTGCTGACACTGGGATCCAGGGCCTCGCTCCTGCCGTTGAGTATAAATCAGTGCAGCCCAAGCTCTGGAAAGTAGCCTGGCAAAGCACCGAGTCTTCAAATGTTTACGCCCTCTGACCCAGCAGTTCTCCTTCCAGGAATCTATGCTAAGGAAATGTCCAGAGAGGCAGATACAGATGCATACACAAATATTCTGTTATGGTGTTACCAATAAAGCAAAAACTAGGGGCAAACAAGTTCATCTCAGAGATTTGAACTCAAGAACCAAAATGTGTTAAGAATGTGATCAGAGACGCTAAAATACACCTGAAACCCCTAGAGACCAATTTTTTAATGCAAACCACAATTGCAGAAATGTTACGGTAACATTTTTCCAAAAAGTTATGATTTAACTTTATGAATAGCTATATTCAAGTTATTTAGTTATGATTTGGTATATGTCCTAGATTTCAAGCTGTTCTCCTTAGAAACAAAAAGAATGTTCAGATCAGAAGGCTCTGAAAAAGAAACGAAGTGTGCAGAGGGAAGAAAGAAGTCAACTTTCTTCCTAGAGAATTTTAGACAGGGGAAAGCTCTATTTTCCTCATACCACCAAGCTTTATGTGGATCTTCCTAGCATTCAATGGACCAACAAGATATTCTAATAGCTGATAATTACATACAATTACTACGCAGGAGGCAATGTACATGGATCTCACTCAATGTGAGACACTAGTTGCTATGCCCATTTCACAGAGGAAAACAGAGATGAGATTAACAGCTCAGGGTCACAGTTCTTTGTTCATAATGTATTTCTATGTTCCTAAACCAACAAAAGGTAAAGTAGATTTAAAGTACAGATGCTGCTCAACTTATGACAGGATAACATCCCTATAAACCCATGGCAAGTGGAAACTATTATAGCTGAAAATGCATTGAATACACCTAACCTGCTGAAAACCATAGCTTAGCCTAGACTATCTTAAATGTGCTCAGAACACCTACATTAGACTATGGTGACGCAAAATCATCTAACACAAAGCCTACCTGATAACAAAGTGTGCAGCAACACAGGACACTGTGGAAGTTGGGTTGTTTCGTTCATTATGGTGGGGCTGACTGGGAGCTGTGGTCATGAGAGAGTGTTATACTGCACATCTCTGGCCTGGGAAAAGATTAAAACTCAAAGTGCAAAGTATAGCCAGGCATGGTGGCGCACACCTGTACTCCCAGTACTTGGGAGCCTGAGACAGGAGGATAGCAGGTTTGCAGCCAGTCTCAGCAACTTAGCGAGACCCTGTTTCAAAAATAAAATATAAAATAGGGTTCAGGGTACAGCTCAAAGGTAGAATGCCCCTGAATTCAATCCTCAGTACCACCACCAAAAGAAAAAGTAGTAATAATACTAAGTGCAAGGTATGGTTTCTACTGTGTGTGTCACTTTCCCACCATCGTAAAGTCAAAAAATAGTAGGCAAGCCACTTTAAACCAAGGGCTGTATTTGTTTTTCCCTAATTTGACCAAATCTCAATTTCTATTTATATAAGTCACATATTTTGTGAATACTCAAATATTCCAAACATTTTATTTCATATTTATTTAACATGACTTCAAACTTCCTTTTATCACATGTATTTTTAAAACAGCAAGGTTTTGAAATTTCTTTTAAAAGCATACCTACATATTGAAAACAAATAAAGATACTTTATATTTCTATTTTTTCTATATTTGTACTACTTTCCTCCATCTTCTCCACTACAAGTAAATTCATGATCTGATATACAAATTTTAAAACTTTTTTGGTGGCACTGGGGACTGAACCCAGGGGCATCCCACCCCCAGCCCGATTTTATTTCTTATTTAGAAACAGAGTCTCACTAAGCAGAGGGCCTCACTAAGATGCCAAGGCTGGCTTCAAACCTGTAATCCTCCTGTCTCAGTCTCCCAAGTACTGAGATAGAGAGCATGCGCCATCACACCAGGGTTAAAACTTTAAACTTAGATTCTGCATCTGTAAATGCCAGTGAACATGACGAGAATGAGTACTACTTGAGGTGACTACCTTCAGCACATTCTGTCAGTCAGGCCAGGCTGGGGCTCACTCAGGCCTTTAATGGTTGTCTGAAAATGTGAATTCCTTCTAATTGTTATGTTACAGAACCATCCCACCACAATGCAAACCTCACCTCTGTTTATGTTTCAGTATGCCATGCTTAGTGGCAATAAATATAACTGGTCATAGCTGTGTCTACTTAATATCCATTGTGGTGATAGTTACAGTAAGAGAAACAGAGTTAATAAGTAAAAGTGTGACACTGAAGGCTGAGGTTGAGACACAGACAATTCATAAGAGTGTATTCCTCCTGTTAGATCTTAGAGATTCAAATATAAATATTCTTAGCTAGAAATTGCTTTCTCCATTATCTCCTATTTTTCCAATAACCACTCAGCTACAAATCACTTTTAGGGAAGGGAGATAAAGAGAGGTGGGTTAACTGGTACAAAAATCACAGCTATTTAAAAGGAATGAGTTCTAGTATTCCATTGCTCAGTAAATTGATTATAGTTAACAGTAATTTACTGGAGCAGGGTGCAAAGATGTTTGACACCTGTAATCCAGCTACTTGGAAGGCTGAGGCAGGAGGATCCCAAGTTCAAGGACAACCTGGAAACTTGAGGAGATCCTGTTTCAAAATAAAATTCGAAAAGGGGTGGGTATGTAGCTCAGTGGTAGATGGAGCGCTTGACTAGCATGCACAAAGTCTTGGATTCAAGCCCTGACAGGCAAACAATAACAAGTTATTAGATATCTCAAAATAACTAGAAGAAATTATTTTGAATGTTCTCACCGCAAAAAAATGACGAATTTTTAAGGTGATAGATATACCAACTACCTGATTTGATCATTATACTCTGTGTACAAGTATCAAAATATCACATAACATTCCATAAATATATATAATTATATGCCATTTAAAAATAAAATGCTCCAAAATGAGAAAAATAATTTTTACTTCCACAGTAGTTCAATAATAGATGACAAGATAAAACAAAATGCCAAGGAATTTTTTCCATGATGAAGGTGAACATTTATGGGGGTCACCCGCCCAGCACACCACAAAATAAACGGCCCTTCTCCAACTCGAAGCAAACAAATTTCAGGTTCTTCTGGAACCCTGACCCTCTAGCCCACAAGGGGTCCCTCCTGGGGTGAGTACCTGCCTCAAACCAGGCTAACCAAGAATCCTGCCCGTATCTCTGTTTTTATTTTATAGCTTTACTGAAGAACAAATGATGTATAATAAACTGCACACAAAGCACAGTCTAGTGAGGCTTGATGTGTACATATTCATCTAGGAAACCATCATCACAAAACAATGATCGTATCCACCAGCCCCAAACACCTTCCCACACCCCTTTAAGTCCCAGCCTCCTTCCCTCGACCCCTGCTGACACCCCAGCCACTACTGATCTTCTGTTGGTCAGATGTATTTGCATTTCCTGGAATTTTATATAAATGGGATCATAGGATATGTAGTATTTTTGTAAACTGCTTTTTTTCCCACTTACTAACTCACATGATTTTTTTCAATAAGCACTTAGCAGACTGACTAGGTGTCAGACACCATACAGGGCACCATGCAGGGATTATAAATAAATCATAAAGCACAGACACTGTGATGAGCAGAACACAGGCAGGGCAGGAACTGACAGATGTCATACACACAGGAGACAGGAGGATCCTCACAAAGGGCTGGGCATGGCCCGCAGAAACAGAAAATCCAGCGGGGCGTGGTGGCACATGCTGGTAATCCCAGTACTTGGGAGGTTGAGACAGGAGGATCCAGGTTCGCGACCAGCCTCAGATACTTAGTGAGGCCCTCCGCAACTTAGTGAGACTCTGTTTCAAAATAAAGAATAAAAAATAGGGCTGGTGGTGTAGCTCAGAGGCAGAATGCCCCTGGGTTCAATCCCCAGTACTGCCCCCCCTCAAAAAAAAAAAAAACGGGAACAGAAAATCCACAAGTAGTTTTTATTGCTTCTATTAATATAAAAAGAAACCTTTAGTTTTTCATTAGTTTACATATTTTACATCATCTCCAGAAAAAAGCAACCGATGACAAACAGAATTACTCATCTGAAAAATTAATAATGCACATGACATTTATACTACTCCCACCAAAACTTAAAATTATACCTTATTATCCTGTAATATCTGTAATTCTCACTACTCCCTAGAAACCCATCACACTTCCTAAATTTCCAAAAATAAAGCTACATATGACTATGCAGAAAGTGAGATTAAATATAATAATGGTTTAATGACAACCTATTCTTACACTGCTTAGTAAAAAAACAAACTTACCCGTTCACAAGATAGTACATTTAGCTTCAAGGGAAATTTTTCTAAGAAAAAGACAATCGAGCCACACCAAAAGAGCAAAGATTCTGGGCAAATTGTCAAGAATTTTTCATTAGTGTATGGAGGAAACAGAGAAGGAGTAAATGTCAATGTCTTCCATAGGCCTTACAGTGGGGACTTCTCACCCCTCATCTCAGGTAACAAGAACTCCAGGGGGTAAACACTGCCACTCCCAATTTGTGGCTGAGGAAAATGAGGCTGAGAAGGCAGGCAGCAGAGCCAAAGTGCAGTTATTAAACTATGCGGTGTAACTCGGTGCTCAGCACGATACCCACACATAGTAGGTGCTTCATAAATGTCAGTCCCTTTTTTCTATTCATCCATTCCATTAGAATTTTCTTAGATCAGTAGTTATTGGAATACTTCAAGAACCCTTCCTCTCTTTCAAGTTTGTTTTTCTGTTTTGTTTTGTTTTTTTCCTTTTGGTACTGGGGGATCCTACCTCCAAGCTACACCCCCAACCTTTTTTTTGTTGTTGTTGTTTTGTTTTTTTGGATACAGGGTCTCACTAAGTTACTAAGAGACCTCACTAAGTTGCTAAAGGCTGGCCTGGAACCTGTGCTCCTCCTGCCTTGGCCTCTCAAGTACTGGGATTACAGACATGTGCCACTATGCCCAGCTCTTTCAGGGGATCTTTGAGTTCAAAACTATTCTCATAATACTACCATGTGATGGGAAGAAAAAATGGTTCTCCAAAGTCCTCCCTGCCCTAGTTCCTAAAATTGTGACTGATTTACCTGACAAGAAATATTAAGGCTATGGACAGGGGAAGGCTGTTAATCAGCTGACTGTAACACAGAGATACCTCGAGCACCCAGGTGGGCCTAATGCCATCACAAGGGTCCTCCCGAGTGGAAAGGCAGGCAGAGGACTCAGAGTCTAGCGCTGAGACGAGACCAGGAAGGGGCTATGAGGAACGCAGGAAGCCTCCAGAAGCTAGAGAAAGCAAGGAATGATTATCCCCAGAACCCCGGGAAGGGAGGCAGCCATGCCGGCACCTCAACTTCGGCCCAGGAGTCAAGTTCCAGAACTAAGAGACAATAAACTTGTATTGTTTTAAGTCACCAAATGTATGCTACTTTGTTACTAGAGCAAGAGGAATTGAACACAGGGATTGTATGCCGGATACTGCAACAGCTGAACGCAGAATCAACCTGAGACCCAGCTCTCTTCCATTGATTGGAATATCACAGCAATGCAAAAATGCAAAATCCTGGCATCCTCTAAACTTCCTTGTTTTGAAAAGCAGCCTTTTTCATTAAAAATAAACCATTTATATTAACAGGTAACAGATTTATTGTTGTTTAAATATATCACTAAGCACATATTTTTAATCTCTCCATTTCAGTTGCTAATATAGTCATCAATATAATCTATATAAACAAAAACTCCAGGATCTTTAAGAATTCTAAGTGTATAAGAAAGTACTGAGAGCAAAAAGCATGAAAGCTGCTACGTTAGCTATATCTCCCTTAGTCACTACTGCAGCTAAAATAACCAGCACATAGATGGCACTCAAAAATATTTGTTAAATAAATGAGTGCTCAGCAAATACATTCTGACATTGGTATTAATCATGTTTCTCAAGTAGATTTTCCTTCTCAAAAGAGAACAAAAGAGCCAGGCATGGTGGCACACGCTTGTAATCCCAGTACTTGGGAGGCTGAGACAGGAGGATCCGGGTTCATGGCCAGCCTCAGATATTTAGTGAGGCCCTCCCCAACTTAGTGAGACCCTGTTTCAAAATAAAGAATAAAAAAAAATAGGACTGGGGGTGTAGCTCAGAGGTAGAATGCCCCTGGGTTCAATCCCCAGTACCACCAAAAAAAAAAAAAAAAAGAGAGAGAGAGAGAACAAAAAGAAATATTCCAGTCCACTTGTAGAGTTATATCTCTAAGTAAAAATTTTAACTATATTCAGGTTTTATGCCAACATGTGATCAATTCACTTAGCAAGAAACAGTTCCTCAAAATCACAGGAAACTGCAGGGCATGGTGACACATGCCTGGAAGCCAGTACTTGGGAGGCTTCCAGAGGGTCACCAGTTGGACCCTTCCAAGAGGGTCACCAGTTGGAGGCCAGCAACTTAGCAAGACCCTATTCCAAAATAAAAAGTAAACTAGGGCTGCGGGTTTAGGTCAGAGGTAGAACACCCCTGGGTTCAGTCACCAGTACTACCAAAGAAATATATGTATATATTTCTTATAAATATATATTATATATACTTTTATATGATATATAAATAAGATATATATTATACAATATATTTTATATATGTATAATATATTTATACACTACATATACAAACACACATACATATACACACATACATACATACATACGTACATATATACATATAGCTAGGTAGATGGTCATTTTCTTCTAGGCACTTGCTACTGTATGACACACATGAATAAGCACTGGAGGAAACGGAGCTCTTCTTCAACCAACTAAATGCATGTTTTTAACATTTGGAAAATTATAAAGAAGTTTTTGAAAAACATTTTTTCCCGGCTGGGTGTGGTGGCACACACTTGTAATCCTAGTACTTGGGAGGCTGAGACTGGAGGATCCGGGTTCGCGGCCAGCCTCAGCTACCTGGTGAGGCACTCTGCAACTTAGTGAGACCTGGTTTCAAAATAAAGAATAAAAAATAGGGGTGGGGGTGTAGCTCGGAGGTAGAATACCCCTGAGTTCAACCCCCAGTACCGAAAAAAAAAAAAAAAAAAAATTTTTTTTCCTGTTTTCCTTCTTCTAAAATATATCTTGTCAATTGAGGAAGAACAAAGTCAGAATTAGCTGACCACAGATACAACACGAATGCAGTCGACACTGGCCTCCTCAGGGTTCGGTTCTAACAGGAGGACTGTCCTGGGAAGAGCCTCCTGCTCCCCTCCGTGTGGAGCAAGTCAGATCACACGGGATCCCTGTGGTCAGGACCAAATGTTTCCATTTCTAAGGGATACGGACAAACTAGATTGAATGCCAAGATGAACTTCCAAAACAAGGAAGCCAGACGGGAGCCACAGTAAAGATGACTGGCGCCACCCTCCTATTTAAGCAGCCATCACATACATGAAAGAGGATTTAGAATTACTCTGACTCAGCCATCCAAAATAAAGTGGCAGCCTTGTGATCACATGACAAACTCGAGCGGATGCCAGATGGCCACTAGCCAGGGCTAAGGACAAAGGGATTCCTTCTTCCAGCAGAGGACCGGACATCGTGACCTCCAGGGGCCACTCCACTTGCCAGAGTCTAGGGTTCTCTCCTATTTTAGACATTTCTTTTCCCCATGAAAATTATTATACGTCACACTCCCCCCTCAAACCCTTTTGCTACTTCTTTTTCCTGTAGCTACAGGATCATCAACATCATTTACCTAAAGAGGGGACCACTTTCAAAGAATGCATCATGCTATTTGTAAGACATCATGAAAGGTACAAAGAACACCTTCATCCCTGCCAGCCAGCTAAGAAAGAAAACCCTTCAGGGCCTCCTCCTCCTCTGCCTCACACCTAACCACTGCCCTCACTTCCCTGACTTTGCTGCGTAGCTTCAGATGTTCACCACACCCAGGTGCATCCCTGCAAGTAATCAACAGCATCTGTATGTGTTTTAAACGAATCTGTAATTGGTATATGTCTGCAACCTGCTTTTTTTTTTTTTTACTTGACATTATTATTGTGAGAATCATGCACGTTGGTGTATATATGTAGTTTTAGTTCAAAAATTCAATGTAAGTTTTCTAAAAGGGGCCAATTAGCTGGGCACTGTGGCGCATGCCTATAATCCCAGCTGCTCAGGAGGCTGAGGCAAGAGGACTACAAGTTTGAGGCCAGCCTGTGCAACTTAGCGAGACTGGCCTCAAACTTGCAAAAATAAAAACTTGGCCAAAATAAAATGCGCTGAGGATGGAGCACCCCTAGGTTCAACCCCCAATACATCAAGGGGTGGGGGGCAGTTAGTAAACAATTGGGTTTGCAGGTCATAGTCTCTATTCCAACTATTCAACTCTGATGTCATAGCACAAAAGGAACCTGCCCCCCCGCCCCAAAAAACAACAGAACATAAATGGGAGTGGAGCTGTAATTCCAATAAAACTACACATACAAAAATAGACGCCAGGCCAGAATTGGCCCATGAACTGTAGTTTGCAATCCTTCCAATAGCTAATAATATTTCCTTTTAATACCATTTCAATGCTTGTCTGATACTAATAACTTGTTAACTTTCATTGATTAGCATTTACCCAATACCTTTTCCCATTCTATTAATTCCAATCTTTCTACATCTTTGTTCTGGGTTTGTTTCTTATCAGTATCTGGCTGTACTTTGTTTCTTATATTGGATCTGACAGTATTGTTTTTTCTTCTGAGTTTATCATGATTGCTGGTATCTTTGGAATTATTTCCATCATCATATTTTGTGCTATTTCTGGCTTTTGATCTACCTTCTCTCCTGCTCTGTTTTGGACTGATTTCTGTATTGCTGGTATTTGTTTAGATTTACTCCATATCTACCAATTTCTCTGTTCTCCATTTTCTCTTGCATCTTAGACCTGGCTTTGGGGATTTCTCTCTCTCTCTCTCTCTCTCTCTCTCTCTCTCTCTCTCTCTCTCACACACACACACACACACACACACACACACACACACACACACACAGAGGTTAAGTATCCCTTATCTGAAATGCTTGCAACTAGAATTGTTTCAGATTCCATATTTTTTCAGGTTTTGAAATATATGCATATACATCATGATGAGATATTTGGGGGACAGAACCCAAACACGAAATTCATTTATGTTTCATACATACCTTATACACATATCTGAAGGTAATCTTATATAATATTTGTAGTGTGCCTGTGTTTTGACTATGACTCATCACTTGAGGTCAGAAATGAAATTTTTCACTTGCGGTGCTATGTTTATACTCAAAAGTTTCAGATTTTGGAGCATTTTAGATTTTCATATGAGGGATACTCAACCTATACATAATTCAGAAGTTCTTTTAATGAGTTCTTTTAGTTGTAAACTCTTGATTTCATCTAAAATTTTCCTTATTCTTAGATGATGATTCAGCTGTTTTAAAATTCTCAATTGACATTTTTCTCTCAGCACTTAGAAGTGATTCTACGATCTCAAAGTTCTCACTATTGCTGTTAAAAATCTGCTATCACTCAGGTGCCATGGCACATGCCTGTAAACCCAGTAACTGGGAGGCTGAGACAGGAAGATTGCAGGTTCAAGAACAATCTTGTTTTGAAATGATAAAATAAGCCAGGCATGGTAGCGCACACCTGTAATCCCAGTACTTGGGAGGCTGAGAAAGGAGGATTGCAGGTTCGAGACAGGCCTCAGCAACTTAGTAATGACTCTCAACAACCTAGAAAGACCACGTTTCAAAACAAAAAAATAAAAAGAGCTGGGGGTATAGCTCAGAGGTAGGGTGCCCCTGGGTTCAATCCTTAGTACCACAAAAAAAAAAAAAAAAAAAAAAAGTGCTATCAGTAGTCTCTCACTCTTTCATAGTAATAATATTAGTAACATCAGTAGAAGTTGAGCTTGGAGGTGCATACTTGTAATCTCAGTATTTGGGAAGCTGAGATAGAAGGATCTCAGGTTCAAGACCAGCCTCAGCAACTTAGTGAGGCTCTCCGCAACCTAGTAGAATCTTGTTTCAACATAAAAATAAAAGGGCTAGGGATATAGCTGAGAGGTAGAAGACCCCTGGTTCAATTTCTACTACCATACACATGAAAAATGAATATATAAAAAATAAAAATAACAGCAGTTGATACTTGCATGAGGCTTACTATGTATCAGGCACTATTTGAAGAACTATATATGTTAACACATTTAAATCTAATAATCCCTGAAGATAGGAATTATTGTTATCTTCATTTTATATATAAGGAGACTGAAGCCCAAAGAAGTCATTTGCCTGAGGTCATCCACCTTGTAAGTAATGAAGGTAGGATGTGAACCCAGATATGCTTGCTCATTGGGCAGTACTCAACTATGTCTCTGACTCTGTCTTTCTGGCTTTAGGATCCTCTCTTTGTCTTTTGTGTATATTACTTCTGATTAGCCCTGCTTGGGATCCAATGTGCTTACTAAAATCTGAGGCTTCTGTCATTAGCTCTGGAAAATTTCAGCAATTATTCCTTTGAATATTGCCTCTCTCCCATCTCTTCCTCTCTTTCCTGAAACTCCAATTACACATATGCTATATATCATGCTATCATTCAGTGAACTGCTTGCAAAATATCTATCTCTTTGACTATGTTATATTCTGGGAAATTTTCTCAGATTTATCTTCAAGCTCACTAATTCTTTCTTCATCTTAGTCGATAACCTCCTAGTTAAAATCATTTCCCTGAACTTCTAAGAATTTGAAATTTTAATTTCTAGAGTTTCCATTGGGATCTTTATTTTAATCTGCACGATCACTTTAGTAGTTTAATCTTTGCTCACTTTTCAATATCATCTTTTATTTCTCCAAAAGTCTGAAGCATTATCAAATGCCACTACATACAGTCTTTATCTAGTAACTCCACACATCTGAAGTCCTACTCATACTAATTCTGACATTTGCTAACCCACCTGCGTAAAGGATATCTCACTAGTGCTGGCTTATTTTAGTATTTTTAAATTTTGGATTGTGAGCTCCAGTCCATTTAATCTTGAGAATCCTGGGTGTCTAAGCCTAGTGTCTATTTTCCTCCAGGGAAAGTTTGCATTTGCTTCGACTGGGAATCCCAAGTCACTAACATTCATTTTTAGTTATTTTCTCAGTTTTGGATTACCACAATGGTAATACAAATGGTTATACAATCAGAATAAATTCAAAACCCAAACCTCCATGGGGGCTAGCTGGAGATTTCAAGCTTATAAGAGACTTCCACAAACTCATCACACACAGAAAAAAATATTTAGAGCAAAGGCCAAGAGAGACAAATGTCTCCATTGTCTCCCAGCATGGAAAGAAGCACTTTATGGCCGCCAGATTTACAAGAGCATCTCAGAAATGTGTGTTCCCAGGGCCTAGTCATCCCTCAAACACTCTCAGACTTTGGAGCTGCTCACCATTCTGACTTCTGCCTTCACTGTTAGTTCTAGGACTCCTCATTTCCTCAGAGTTCAGTTATGCATTTAAAAGAAGGTCTTTTGTATTTTTTCCAGCATACAAATGTTCTCTCTACAAAAAGGCTTTTAGACTAGATAGTCTGCCAAACTGCTGGCAGCCAAAATCCAAAAGAACTTTTGAAGGGTAAAGGATATTGGTTTCCACCAGTCTTCAAGAATTCAATAAAGGAGCCAGGTATGGTGGTGCAGGCCTCTAATCCTAGTACTTAGGAGGCTGAGACAGGCAAATTGCTGGTTGGAGAACAGCCTCACCAACATAGTGAGATTCTCAGCAACCTAGCAAGACCTTGTTTCAAAATAAAATAGGGCTGGGGGTGTAGTTCAGAGGTATAACACCTCTCCGTTTAACCCCCACTACCCACCCCCGAAAAAAAAAAGAGTTCAATAAAAGATTGGCTTCAAAGTCTAGCTTGTAAACATGCAGATTCCTGGTCCTGCCTCTACCCCTTCTGAATCGGAATCCCAGGGTTAGGCCTTGGATCTCTGCCACAGCACCTTAATAGCTGGATCTTGAGCAAGGCTCGGTCCGCTGGAGTCCTGCAAGGCAGACAATTCCAAAAGAAGGAATGTGTGGCATATCTCACTTTGCATTATTATATTCTGGAAATTTTGGGTGCTTTGGGTTTTACTTTCATATTAATTATAAAGGAAAACTTCTTAGAAACATGTGGCCTGACAGATACCGATCTCTTAGCTGATTCCAAGGTGTCACCAAGTTTGAGAACTACTAGTTTTTTTATTTAAATTTTTCTTGTCTTCAACGGCTGACAACAAAATTACCATTTAATCTCCTTTTTACATTTTATCTTCTTTCAATTGATCTTTACCCTACCCAGGACTTATGCCCCAGTGAAGGAGGAAAATGAATTCCAGATCTCAACTGGTGGTCACTCAGCTGCCCCCACAACAGTTTCAGAAAACCTTGACATTCAGCAGCAGAAGTCGGGTCAAAAATGTCTCATGACTCTATCCAGGCAGGCTTCTTGTGATCAGGTGCAAATTTTAATTTAGAAAGCAGTCTCCCCTTATGCCTCAGCCCCTCACACTTTCAGAATAATGGAGAGGCCAAATGAGCAACAGCAAGGCACCAGGAGAAAGAGAGAGGCCCCAGGACCCCCCTGAAATCATGTGCAAAATGGTCTGTGTTTTCTAAGGACAGAATACATGGTTTCCTCCAGATTCTCAAAGGGTTGCTGGCTCCATCATGTTATATCCCTGTTGCATAGAAAAAGCGTATGTCTGGTTGTGCGATTAAGCGTCTTTCAGTATTATTAACTTACCTTCTTGTTAGACATATTATTAGAACTTCCCAAATATATTCCTTAGAGCCTCAAATAAGGGGCTCCACAATCAAATTCACTGGGGAGCACTAACCCTACATCCTCCCTCTTGAAGATTTGTGTTTTAAAGGTTCTAACCAGCATTAAAGCTAGCACCGAACCCAACAGTAAAGAAACTTCTTTTGTGTCTGTTTCCTACAATTCTTTAACTACTTAAAGAATCTGCATACCAGGTGAGGTGGCGCACACTTGTAATCCCAGTACTTGGGAGGCTGAGACAGGAGGATTGAAGGTTCACGGCCAGCCTCAGCTACTTAGCAAGGCCCTCCACAACTTAGTGAGACTCTGTTTCAAAATAAAAAATAAAAACTGGGGGGGGGGGGTAGCTCAAAGGTAGAATGCTCTTGGGTTCATTGGGTTCAATCACCAGTATCCAAAAAAAAAAAATTCTGGAGCCAGTGTGGCATGGTGGCACATTCATGTAATTGCAGTATTTGAAAGGCTGGGACAGGAAGATAGCAGGTTCAAGGCCAGCCTCAGCTATCTAGTGAGGCCCTCTGCAACTTAGTGAGACCCTGTTTCAAAATAAAAATAAATCTTCTCTCAGAAGACTGTAGGACATAGTCTGAGAAATACCGGTCTAACTTTTAAACTAAGAGTATCTCTTTAGCCACTGCAGTTCCTTGAGGAATCTATGCTTATTATCACTATTATTTAGTATGTTATAGATGATAATCACCCTTGTGTTTTATGCTTATTTTATATGCAATGGCCTTGCATCACTGTCCTCACTAAATAAACAATTTTTATTGACTATTAAAAGCTCTCAACCTCAAACTCTGAATAAATCCTTCAAGAGCTTAAAAAAGCTTTTAACACGTTACACTAAGCTGCACACTTTTCTTCGCAGCTTAATATATGCCAGCGTCTCAGCCAAGTAGCCAAATATTCTAAAGAGCGCAGTCCCTGAGATTACTTCTAACAACAACAACAAAAAGAATTCACTAGATTATCCAAATATAACACCAGAGAGCAAGTCCCCTTGGAGAAGCAGGAACGCTTCCATTCTACGCACCACAAAACAGGCTAATGATCTGATGAGCTCACACAGAATGTCAAAGGTTAAGAAGGTTCAAAGGAGACACACACAACATACAGCAAATTAGAAAATAACAGACCACATGCAAATATATCTGGCCCTTTACATCATAATTAGCAAGCGATTTCTTAGAATTCATCCCTTTGGGACAGGGTTTCTGGACCTTGGTGCTAGTGACTTTGGAGCAAGATAAATCTTTGTTATGGGATATTATCCTGCACACACAGGATATTTAGCAACATCCCTCACCTCTACCCACCAGCCCAGGAGCATAACCTCCTCCCTCAGTTGTGACAAAGAAAAAAGTCTCAAGACATTACCACACTGCCCCCTCCATATCCCACTAAAACCACCATTCAGCTGGGTACAGTGGTGAAAGCCTGTAATCCCAGTACTTGGGAGGCTGAGACAGGAGGATCACAGGTTTGAGGCCAGCCTCAGCAACTTAATGAGATCCTGCTTCAAAATAAAAAATAAAATAGGGCTGGGGATGTAGCTCAGAGGTAAAATGACATTGGGTTCAATCCACAGTGCCAAAATAATAATAAGAAGAAGAAGAAGAGGAGGAGGAGGAGGAGGAGGAGGAGGAGGAGGAGGGAGGAGAAAGAAGGTGGTAATGGGTATAAGGTTTACAGAAACTGTACAACTCTTCTGTAAATCCAAAAGTGATCTTAAAAAATAAAGTTATATAAAGTTGTTTTTAAATAATTTTTTAATTTAAATTTAAAAAAAGGAGAATGGGAAAGAAAGGGTTTAAACAAAGCCAAACCAGCCCCTCTGGGCTACACAGGCTGACTCTGGGAGTCCTTCAAAGGGAAGACACTTGAACTGCTTGTACAGATTAAGGAAAGAGATCAAATGGCCAGGGAGAAAGTGAGAAAATAAAGTTCTTGTGTCAGAACCAGGAAGTGAGAAACTAGGGGAAAAAAAGATCTATAGGTTTTTATATGACTCTCAGTATTTCTTCTGGCCTCTACTTCTGGAAACTTCGAGATCAGCCTTGGAAAACATTTCCTGCATCTCCGAGCAGTTCTCTATCTGCTCTGGTGTCAGCGCCCCTGGGGGCCTTGGCTGTCACTTATCTGTTTACCAAATTCCTCATCCACGCACTGGTCCACGGCTGGGCATCAGCAGGTGCTCAGCCACTGGGGCCCCTCCCTCTCGGACATGCCCATCTGTGAAATGACAGCCTTTAGGCCACTGCTGGGTGCTTAATAAATGCTAGTTGAATAAAGTCCAGTTGGGCACATATGTTTGTACAGACTTCAGCTGGAACAGGACAGGAATGGTACAGACAGGGCAAAGAAGGAAAAAAATAAAATTATAGTCCATGAAGCCCAGCATGGTGGCATACACCTATAATCCCAGTACTAAGGAGGATCAGGATCAGACAGGAGGATCACAAGTTTGAGGCCAGTCTCAGCAACTTAGGAGACCTTGTTTTAAAATTTAAAAAAAAAAAAAAATTTAAAAATAGAGCTGGGGATGTAGCTCAGAGGTTGATTAAACTCCTGGGTTTAATACCCAGTACCCCCAAAAAATTAAAGGCCCCGAGTTTTCAGGGGTTAGACACGGACCACCTGTAGGTGGTAGGGGCATAAAAGGAGATGGGGTATGCCAAATACCTGTAACCCTGGAAGAGACAGGCATCATTTAGTCCAGTGGCCTCATTTTACAAATCTGGGAGAGATCAGGTGACTGTTCAAGGCCACACAGCAGGGCCCTGAGCAAAAGACTGGACCTCAGAGCTAAATGACCCACCTCCAGCTCTTACTGCATGGGTGTCTGTGACTGACAGTAATCACAGCTACTATCTGCTGAGCACCCACAGCCCATGCTAAAACCCCCCATGATATCTCCTCATCACAACAAGGAAGCCAACCTCAGGGAGGACAGTAACTCAGGCAGCCCTGCTCCCAAGTCCCTTATGAACTCCATACCAAAGCCCAAGCTTTGGTCCAGTACCGTCTTTAACATGCAGGGCTTCAGCCGTCCCATGGGCCAGGCACTACTCTAAACACTTTTTGGGGGGACTAATTATTCCTCACCAGAATCCTATGATGCTGGCACTGCTGGCATCCCCATCTTATAGATGAAGAGACTGAAGCTTTGTGCTCTTTGTGAACAGACAATGCTCCAGAGATTAGGAACAAGGGGCAGCATCAGGAGGAAGGTGGGTGCAAATATAGAGGCAATATGAAAAATTCTTGTGATGAACTGTTCTATATCTTGACTGTGATGGTGAGTCTATAAGGCTACAAGTGATAAAACTGTATAGAGGCCAGTCATGGTGAAGCACACTGGTAATCCCAGTACTTGGAAGGCTTAGACAGAAGGATCACAGGTTAGCAGCCAGCTTCAGCAATTTACTGAGGCCCTCTGCAACTGAGACCTTATTTCAAAATAAAATAGGGCTGGGGGTGTAACTCAGAGGTACAATGCCCCTGGGTTCAATCCCCAGTACCATACACACATGCACACACACAAACTGTACAGAATTATGTGCATGTATGTATATACACACTTAACAACAAAATGAGGAAGCCCAGGAACTCTAACCTGTGGATTGTATCAATAAATACTGTGATACTACAGTTTTACAAAATGCTACCATTGAGAGAAAGGAGGAAAAGTGTATGCCAGACCTCTCTGCATTAACTCTTACAATTGCAGGTAAATATACAATAGCTCCATTACACTTTTAATTAAAATAGTATCTTGCCTGCTTTCAACTGGGATAGATGACATTCTGTATTTCTTTCATCTCTAAGATCTGCAATTCCCAAGGTCTCCAAAATGAGTTGTCTTCCCCCTGTACCTCAGAACAGCTTCAAGAGCCAAAGCAAAATTAAACTCTTGTCAAAAGGAAACTACGAAAATAAGCCCCTATTTCACAGAATTCTGCACTGCTAACCACTTTGAATTCACTCTGAAAATTACTCCAATTTGGTTTTATTGCACTAAACTGACTTCTGGCCAAAAGATGGGAAGTGTGATTCTACAAAATGTTCTCTCTCAGCCAGGCATGGGGGCCGCATGTCTGTAACCCCAGTACTTGGGAAGCTGAGATATAAGGATCACAGATTCAAGGCCAGCCTCGGCAACTTAGCGAGGCCCTGTTTCAAAAATAAATAAAATAGGGCTGGAGATGCAGCTAGGAGGTAGAATGCACCTGGGTTCCAAAGTTAACTCTCACCCAATATTCTCTTCCTATCTCTAAGTATCACCTCTATCAATATAATTTCTCAAATTAATACTAAATTTCGATACTGAATCTTCCCTGAAAGCAGCAGGACCGATGGAGTCTCACTGGCCTTTCTACCAGTTTCCGGAGGTCCACAGCTTTAGCAACACAGAGCAGGAGACAGGACAGTGCATTAGAGAATGAGACGGACCCTTGGCCAAAGGGTGACCATAGCCAGGTCCCTTAAACTTGAGTCACGCCTTTCTTATCTATGGAACGGGGATGTGGCACCTCCTTCTTGGCTATTGGAAGAAGTCAGAGAGTCGATCTCAGTGCCTGGCACTAGTATTTTGTCAGTTCCTTTTCCTTCTCTCTCTTGTAACAACTGACTCAAGCTCTTTCTTTGTTCACCTAGCCACAAAGTACTCCTTCACTCCCTCCAATACCTTCCTCACTGGGGTTAGCAGATAACCCGAACACTCCCAACCTGGACCCCTCCCATTTCACACACAGCACACCCATCCCACCCCGCCCCACAAGGAAAAGAAGCCAGCCTCTGGATGCAGCCACCTGCTCTGCAGCCCCGCTCCGGGGCAGCTCGACGCCTGCAAGACCCTGGCAGTCACCGCTATAGTGGTTGATTAATAACCGTATATAACGCATCATGGGGGTGACCGCGCCCCCCAGCGATCCTGTGAGCTCCCCGGAGCAGACCAGAGCGCTTCAGAGGCATATTCTTGGCTAATAATCCCAAAAGGTGTAAAACAGCTTTCCCGCAGGAGAAAGGGAAGAGTTGGGAAGTTTCTGGAGTCGCATTTCTCCGCGCCTCCCGGGGCCGCTGGGGGTCACGATCAAGGGCCCCGGAGGTCGGGCTGGCCGGGTCCCGGGGTGCCCGTCCCCCTGGGGACCGCAGGGGGCGCCGCGCTCGCTCACCGTCCGTGCTCCTCTTCGCCTCCTGGTAGCGCTCCCACAGGTACCGCTTCATGTCCGGGGCGGCCCCGGGCGCCGTGCTCAGGGGCCGAGCGGGGTCCACGCGCGGCCGCCCCCGGGCCGCAGCCCCGCAGCCGCCCCGCAGCGCCGCCGCCGCCGCCCTCGCCCCGGCCCCGCGGGCCGCCCACGCCGCCGCCGCAGTGGCCATCGTGCCGCCGCCACCAGGCTGCGAGTGGCGCGGCAGGGACGGCGCCGGATCCGCGCTCGGCCCCACGGGCGGGCGGCTCCCTGCGTCGGGACACGTGGCGGCGCGGCCCGCCCTCCGGTAGCCGCGGGGCGGGGCCTAGACGGGCGGGGCGGGGCCTGGAGTGGTGGGCGGGGCCTGGGGCGGGCAGGGTCCTGGCTGCTGCGGCTGGCTCCTGGCACGCTGCAGTCACTTCCTGACCCTGCGGCACGTGGGGGTGGCCGCGCGGTGGTGTGGAGGTCACGATGACTCGTCGCCGACCCTGGGCCACCGCCGTGCTCCACTTCACCTTCCTCTAGAGTTCTGTGGAGGTCGCCCAACACTGGCTGCACGGATAGTTTACCCCCCACCTCCATTTGCTCTGATCCAGGTTACACAAGGTGACCTTTCACCGCTTGAGCCTCTGCAATCTAGACTTCCCCCCGGATGGCGGGGGGCTAGTCTGGGAGGACCCCCCGCCCTCAGCTTGAATCCATCCAGGCCTGCCCTGTAAGGGGTGGCTTGGACTACTGTCAGGTGGAAGATCCCAGCCCCTTAAGGCCCCGTTAAGTTTGAAAGGCACTCCCCATTACCCTGAGGGTGCACCGCTTGGCAGGTTGGTGCTCACCCTAGATTTCTACCCAGAGAGAGAGAGGTCCTGCGGACATGGTCATACAGCTCCTGCCCACGCTCGCAGCCAGATGCCTGCCCGGCTCACGGGTTTAGCTGCACCTGTTCAGTGCCTTGTGGTTCCACTAAAGCCAAGTAAACAGGAACCTCCCCAGCAGGAGCATCTCTACGTGCACTGAGTCACTCTTTGCTGCTGCAGGACAGGCTGATGTCGCCCCACTCAAGACCCATCTGAGAATCACTGGCTGCGAGGATTTCCCAAGCTACCCTGTAGTGACCCCTGAGAAGGTACTAGGTGGAGGAGAGGGGGGTAACTCTGAAGGCTGGCACTCTGCCAGGAGACCATCCTGACACAGGTGAAATGGGTGGGCCACAATTTAAGACAAATAACCCAAGGCCTTAGTGTATGCTTAAAACTTGTGGGCTGGAGGGGTGGAGAGATGTTTCATGGAAAAAGGTGATATTGAGATTAGTGACTGATAATAAAAACTACCATTAATCAGAGGCTTGCTATATGTGTCATCTCAAGCGGTCTTGGTGATTTTGAAAAGTGCCCTGATTTCATTCTACAGGTGATGGAACTGGGGCCAAGAGAGGAGAAATAACTTACCTAATGTCACACCCCGAACCCCATTCCATGTGCTTCCTAACAGAGATAAGATTTATTTGGGTGATAGGGATGAAGGTTGCCAATAAGTAATCCTTAACAATTAACAGTTAATGTTTTACAAATTCTGATAAAATGGACAATAAAATGTTCAAAGCAGATATGCTATCCAATCCATGGGCTCTGGTACTTCAGACTTTACAGTTTTAGTTTATTCCAATTTACATCTTTTCTTATTTATGTTTAATAAAAAGGTTTGGTGACAGCAACTATAAATTTTGTTTGTTTAGATGAATATTTCAAAATAAACTATAGCAATGTAAAAACAACACAAACTTTAATAACATTGCATATATATGTATATATATATATATTTATTTTTTTTAAGATAAGGGACCCTATGGAATCAACATTATTCTACCTGCCATAGATATGTGGCTCAGACCAGAGGATCATAGGTTCAAGGTCAGCCTCAAGCAACTTAGCAAGGCCCTCAGCAACTTAATAAGACACTGTTTCAAAATGTAAAAATAGAATAGGGTTGGGGTGGGGGGCAGTGCAGCTCAGAGGTACAATGCTCTTGGGTTTAATCCCCAGTACTAAAAGAGAGAGAGAGAGAGAGGGAGAGAGAGAGAGAGAGAGAGAGAGAGAGGAGAATAGAGATTTGAGTCACTTTAAAATTATTCTTTTCAGCCAGGCGTGGTGGCACACGCTTGTAATCCCAGCATTTGGGAGGCTGAGACTGGAGGATCCGGGTTCGCAGTTAGCCTCAGCTACCTAGTGAGGCACTCTGCAACTTAGTGAGACTCGGTTTCAAAATAAAGAATAAAAAATAGGGCTGGGGGTGGAGCTCAGAGGTAGAATGCCCCTGGGTTCAATCCCCAGTACCGAAAAAATAAAATTATTCTTTTCAGCTAAAATCAGTTACAGTATTTTAAGGGACTAAAATAAAACAAAATAAAATAAAATCTCCTAAGTGTTTTAGGAGGAAATATCTAATTAAAGAGTTCCAAATAAAGACAAGTGGGGAAAAAAAACCTTACACAAAAGATCTACAATATTTTTTATTCCTTATTAGTATCATTTGAGGTCTTCCACAGTTTTATTTCTTCTGGGGATCTTCTCGGCACAGCAAAATGCTGAGGAAACAAACTATAATCTGAGCTATGAAAAAGCCACTTTTCCGATATGAACTCAGATCTCGATTCCCAGGAAATATTTGTGTTAAGAGGTCCTAGCAGGGGATGACGGTAAATTGTGGTGATTTGCCCTTGCCCACTCTCGCTTTTTGCAGACAAAATCCTTTGCCTTGAAATTTTTACTAAGCTGTTTGTTTTGCCCAAAGATAAATCCTTCAAGGAATGGTCTTTTTTTTTCTTTGATGTTTTCTGTCTTTGGCCATTCCATATTTCAACATTATTTTGTACCTTCTTTTGGGCCTTTTTCTCAGCAGAAATGCAAATAATGGGTTCCAGGATCTTCTTCTCTTTGCTAGAAGCACATTTTGACTTATTTGAAATCAGATGAGGTGTCAACTCAGCGCTTTTAGCCCTGGGTGTCTTACCGGGCTGGGCACTCAGGCACATTGCTGAGCTCACCGTGACAGCACTCTGAGCACTGTGGTAGTCTAATTTAGGCAAGTGTTCCCATAATGAGGAGCCATTCTTAGAACCTTCAGGATACTGCTGGCTCATACCTTGAGGCCAACATCTCCTGCCCCGGATCAGCTCAATTTCCCTCAGAAGCCTGCAAAAGATCAAAAGTTGTCAAGGGATCATACATTGATCACCAATAATCAGAAGCATGTTTCTTTTTGAGATGTGAAACAAACTCACTGCAGGATTCCTTGAATTGATGAATGAGAAGATCCCAGGTAAGTCGCCCTTAAATCCAGTGACCGGTACAAATAGCCAACTGCCTCAATCATGGCATGATGGCAAGAGTCGCTTGTCAATAACTGACCTGCTGGATATAGGGAAATAAGAATATTAGATTTTTTTTTTAGTTACACCTAATAGCTGGGCATGGTGGCACATGCCTATAATCCCAGTACTTGGGAGGGTAAGACAGGAGGATTGCAGATTTGAGGCCAGCCTCGGCAGCTTATCAAGACCCTGTTTCAAAATAAGAAATGAAATGGGGCTGGGGGTGTAATCACAGAGTTAGAATGCCCCTGTGTTCAATCCACAGTGCCAGAATAATTACTCCTAGCGTCATAGATTTAAAAGAGGATTAAAAAAATTTTTTTACAAAAGGTGGCATTGGAAAGTTAGCTGCTATAATACTCAACAAAAACATTTAACCTAAGTCTAGTCATAAAGAAACAATCAGACAGGGAGGCTGAGACCAGAGGATCCAGGTTCGAGGCCAGCCTCAGCTACCTAGTGTGGCACTCTGCAACTTAGTGAGACTTGGTTTCAAAATAAAGAATAAAAAAATAGGGCTGGGGGTGTAGCACGGAGGTAGAATGCCCCTGAGTTCAATCCCTAGTATCGCAAAAAAAAAAAAAAAAAGAAAGAAAGAAACAGACAGACAGACACAAACTGAAGGACACTGGGGTAGGGGAAGGAAGACTAAAGCTGACTTAGATGCTTCAAAAATGCCAATGTCATGAAAGATAAAATAGGCTATGTAAATGTCCTAAACTAAAAGAGACACCAAGCATATGTTCTCCTTAATATGCGGATGCCAGGGAGAAGATGGGGCATAAGAGGGACTCCAGATGAAAAAAGAAAGACCCTAGATAAGCAAAGAAGTTGACTTAACCGAAGGGGATGGACGGGGGGTGGGGGGCACCCTAATGCACATGATGTACTTTCACAAATATATCAAGGTCAATCACTAAACTGAACTTGAGAAGGAGGGAGGGCGCAGGGAGTGGAGTGGGAATTGGGAAAGGGGTTAAATGAGAAATGTGTGCATATATGCCTTTATCAGCCTGTACCTAACAAAGATGTATGATTACAATGTACCAATTATTATACAAAATAATAAATAAATAAAATTTAAAAAAAAATAAAAGAGCCAGGCGTGGTGGCGCACGCTTGTAATCCCAGCATTCGGGAGGCTGAGACCAGAGGATCCGGGTTCACGGCCAGCCTCAGCTACCTAGTGAGGCACTCTGCAACTTAGTGAGACCCTGTTTCAAAATAAATAATAAAAAATAGGGCTGGGGGTATAGCGCGGAGGTAGAATGCCCCTGAGTTCAACCCCCAGTACCACAAAAAATAAATAAATAAATAAATAAAAAATTTAAAAAATAAAAGAGACACCAGCAAGATTTCCAATGAGGTTGGGGATGTGGCTCAGTGGTAGCCCACTTGCCTAGTGTGTATGAGGCCCTGGGTCTGATCCCCAGCAACACACACACACACACACACAAATCAATAGGATTCTGGATCAAAAAGTAAGCAGTTATAAAGGACGTTACAGGATGCTTGAGGAAATTTCAATATGAACTGTACAGTAAATAAAAGTCTTACAGAGGAGTTAAATTCCCTGGGTTTGATCACTGTGTGGTGGCTATGTAAGGGAATCCTTGTACTTTGACGCATGCTAAAGTATTTGGAAATAAAAGTGCTAGGTTTCCAAGTAATTTTCAGATGGGTCAGAAAAGTGTGTGTGTGTGTGTGTGTACAAAAATGTGACAAATTTTTTAAAAAGTGAACATAGGTAAGGGTAATATATAGTGGTTCATTTCACCATTCTTAAAATTCTGTGGGTTTGGAGCCGTGTGTGATGGCGCACATTTGTCATCCCAGTACTTGGGAGACAGACACAGGAGGATCACAGATTGGCAGCCAGCCTCAGCAACCTGGTGAGGCCCTCTGCAACTTAGTGAGACCCTGTTTCCAAATAAAAATTTAAAAATTGAAGCTGGGCGTGGTGGTGCACGCTTGTAATCCCAGCATTCGGGAGGCTGAGACCGGAGGATCCGGGTTCTTGGCCAGCCTCAGCTACCTAGTGAGGCACTCTGCAACTTAGTGAGACCCGGTTTCAAAATAAAGAATAAAAAATAGGGCTGGGGGTTTGGCTCGGAGGTAGAATGCCCCTGAGTTCAATCCCTAGTACCGCAAAAAAAAAAAATTAAAAATTGGGCTGGTGATATAGCTCAGAGGTAGAATGCTCCAGTACCATACACACACACACACACACACACACACACACACACACACACACACATACAAAGGCAGGAAAAAATTTTGCTAGGTGCCATTATGAATATTAATTCTCTAAGAATTGTTAAAAGTAGAAGGAAATCTATTTTATAATCTAATTTATAATGGTACTCAGTTATTCATTTTGCCCATTTCCAAGACTGCTTTTCAGGGGCCGAATTTATACTACTGATTATAAACGTAATATAAGAGTGGTGCAGGTGATAGAGGGACCACTGGGAAAGTGAGGGCTAGAAACACTAACACATGAGCCAGCCTCTGCATTAATAAACAACACAGATGTGTCAGGACTGTGTGATCCTGTAAGATATAAACTATCCTCACTTGTCTTTTTTCCCACTTATTCTTTCCCTAGGACACAACTTCAGGTGGTTCAAAAATGAAAATGTATCAGATTACAAAATGAAACATAGCTCTCCCTTCTCTATACCATTTCTACTTTCTTAAATGCAACCACTGAGCCTGGCATGGTGGCACATGCTTGTAATCCCTATACTTGGGAGACTAAGACAGGAGGATGACAGGTTCACAGCCAGCCTCAGCTACTTAGTAAGACCTTCTGCAACTTAGCAAGACCCTGTTTCAAAATAAAGAAAAAAAATAGGGCTGGGGGTGTAGCTCAGAGGTAAAATGCCCCTGGGTTCAATCCCTAGTTCTGCAAAAAAAATAAATAAATAAATAAAATAAAATGTAGCCACTGAAATTGGTTTCTAGTGTGTCCTTCCAGAGAATTTTCAGTGACCATTTTACTTGTCTGTTAAAGATGAGCCAGGCATGGTAGCACATACTCGCAATCCCAGTTCTTGGAATGCTGAGACAAGAGGATTGCAGGTTTGCATACAGCCTCAGCTACTTCGTGAGGCTCTCCACAACTTAGTGAGATTGTTTCAAAAATAAAGAATGAAAAATAGGGCTGGGGATGTAGCTCGGAGGTAGAATGTCCCTGGGTTCAAACCCCAGTGCTGCAAAACACACACACACACACACACACACACACACACACACACACACACAAATAAATAAATAAAAATAAAGATGACAAAACTGAAAGAAGTTGAGTAAGTTTCTCTAGTTCTTAGTAGAATAAGCCTGGGCCAGCCCCGCTGCCCCAATGCCTTTCACTGCCTCTTCCGGATTCTCCTTCAGAGTATCTGCTGTATTTCTTTCTCTCTCTCTCTCTCTCTCTCTCTCTCTCTCTCTCTCTCTCTCTCTCTCTCTTTTCTTTCCCTCTCATTGCCACTAGGGAGTTTCTGTTGTTTTCTCTACATAGCCATCGGTGACTATTTTCTTGGGTTTTGAATTATTTTCACAACTCCCTACGATGTTCTCAGTTGTGCAGTCTTGCTCAGCAGAACACACTTATGAATTGCCCTGTTCACACTGGCCAAATTGCTCTGGCTATAACTGGCATTAAAAAGAAAAGTAGAGGGAAACAGAATGTCTCCTGTGGTTGGTAAGTCAGATCCCATTCCCAGAGATTTTCTAACCACAACAACTAATCCTGCAGGTGTGACTGCTCATTCTGTCCCAGGCCCTTTAAGAAGCACCAATGGGCCAGGCGTGGTGGCACATGCCTGTAATCCCAGCATTTGGGAGGCTGAGACCAGAGGATCCGGGTTCGAGTCCAGCCTCAGCTACCTAGTGAGGCATTCCACAACTTAGTGAGACCCTATTTCAAAATAAAGAATAAAAAATAGAGTTGGAGGTGTAGCTTGGAGGTAGAATGCCCCTGAGTTCAATCCTCAGTACTGAAAAAAAAAAAAAAAAAGGAAGCACCGATGGCTACAGGGTTGAGATTTCCAGAGGAGCAGGTTCTAGTACCCTTGCTCCCTCATTCTGGACCTGAACCTACAGCTCTAACCTTAAAACTTCCTCAGACACAATCTGATTCTTTCTTCCAGTGAGTAAGCAACCAGGAAAGGACATTCTTGCCTCTGCTCCACCTTTGGGCCACCCTATCTTTCCTTGGAGGTGGTACCAGTTGGGCCTCTCTGGTCATTCCTCTTGACTCAAGAGAAGACCAGGATTGGTTCCTCTGGATAGGTGAGATGTGACTGAACTTTCTTCCACTTCAAACCATTCTCTGGATAAGGGAGAGAATCTAACATTTAATTGCTTATTCTGTTGGTTATTTGATCACATTAAATCTTCAGAATAACCCTCTGGCCAGACATTATTATCCCCTTCTGGCCAGTAAGAAATTTGAGACTCAGAGGTTATATGCCCAAGTCCAGAAAATCGCAGAACTGGGATTCTCAGGTCCCTAGGCTCCAAGACCATAGATTCTAGAAGTATGAAAGGAGAATACTGTTGTTCCTGTAGCACTGGCTTCTTGGGAAGCTTTCATATACATACACACACACACACACACACACACACACACACACACACACACAGAGAACGCACATATGCACACACTAGGAAAGAACCTTTTCCTTGCTGTACTTCTGGGCAAAGACATACCACCTTATTTCCACTGAAGTGTAAATTGTGGGTGGGAATAGGAGGGAAAGTCTCACTCACTCTCTAGAAGATCTGCTCTCAGATTTGAAATAAGTAAATTTTCCCAGGCTTCTTCCTTTATTTTCAGTGCTTAACATGAAAAAGAAAGTGGTCTATTTATCTCCTCTGGAAAAGGAAAGCAAGAGGGTTTGGGGTTTTTTTTTGGGGGGGGGGTTGTAGTACTGGGGATTGAATCCAGGCACATTCTACCTCTGAGCTATACCCTCAGCCCTATTTTTTATTCTTTATTTTGAAACAGGGTCTCACTAAGTTGTGGAGGGCCTCACTAGGTAGCTGAGGCTGGCCACGAACCCAGATCCTCTGGTCTCAGCCTCCCGAATGCTGGGATTACAAGCGTGCGCCACCACGCCCGGCTGCAAGATGTTTTATCTAAAGACACTTCTCTGCTCTTTTCAATCATCTTCTAAAGCATGCCTTTTTCTACTCTTTATTCTACTGAAATTTCAGCCTGCTCCTCTTGCTTTGTAAGTATCTGTTGTCACCTAATAGGTAGATTTTTGCCGTGCCAGTCCTGGGCGAGAGCTGTTTACTTCCTCCTGGGCCCACAGCAACGATTCAAGCAGTTGTCACCAGGTAACAATGAAATCGCAGATGTCGGGGAGGTCCTCAGGAAGTTCACCTCAGTGAGCCTGAGACTAGGAAGATGCTGCCCAAGAATGAACTTCCTCTGTACTGGGAGCGACTGGATTAAGAGGGGGCAATCGAGCCAATATTCTTTGTCCAGAAGATGGGCTGCAAATCAGGAACTAGGAAGGAGGATTCTGTAGTGTCTAAGGGCTTTTTGTTGAAAGTTTCTTTTTGTTTATGATTATGCTGTCTAAAGTTTCTTTGTTAGAAATCCTTCAGCTTGAGGAGTTAAGTTTCTTTGTTCATTCTTTGAATAAATTTGTGTAACTATAAATAGATTAAGGAAAAAGCTGTTTCTCCTTAAATAAAATGAAAGATTACAATTGGATATTTCCATGGGCCTTCAATTTCTGCCCTTAAGAAAAAAAAAAAGAGGTATGTGTGTGTTGGGGAGAGGGGGGTCCTTCTGTCCACCCTGCTTCATTGAGACTCTGGCTCAGGACCTGATTGCAGGATGTGAGCAGCGCCCTCTTTTGTCTTTCCCAAGTACTGCATGACCTCTCCGCACCAATTAAAGGAGCCTGGCCTGCGCAGACTTGGGTAGAAGGAATAAATTCATTGTTCTTTCTTAGACAGACTTTTGTCCCCTACCACTCCCTAAAAATTGAAGGCTTCTATTTTTCTCAACACAATGATCTGTTCTCAGTCTGGTGGGCAATTCTCAACACTCTTCTTTCTTGGTTTCCATGATCTCCTGGATTCTCAGCCTACCTTGAGAGCCATTCTTCATCTTTTGCTAAAACCCTTTTCTCTGCCCACCTATTAAACACTGACATCCTCCAGGATTCATCTCTTGCAATATTCTGCTCTCAGATTCCTCTTGGCTCGTTCACCCACTCTACTGGGTCTAAGCTAAATGTTTTTTCCAGCTTAGTCTTCTACCTCCTAAGCACTGGGTTCAGCCTACATACACCTACCAGCTATCTCCATTACGATAGGAGATTCAAACTCCACATGCTCAAACCTGGCCCACCATGACTTCTCCCCAACCCCCAGCCTGTGCTTCCAACCCTGGAATGGCAACAGCATTGTCGGCCCACCTGCCCTGGCCTGTGGTCTAGTCATAGACTGGAAAATGCCTCTGTAGCCTTTCCCTCACCTCCCATATCCAGTCAAACACCCCGAGTCCTGCTGGACTGCCCTAGGAAATCTCAGATGCAACCCTTTCTTGCAGTTCTACTATCCCTGTCTTAATTTTTACAGGAGACTCTCCAGTCTCCCCTCAACCTGTTCCACCCTCTGTTTGGCAACAAGAGTGCTACATCGAAAACACAAATCTACTCATCAACACCCTTCTCCACCCCATTAGTGCTGGAAATCCTGCAGCAGCTCCCCTGCCAAACCCTGGAGTATGGTAGACAAGATTTTCAGTGCCTGGGCGAGCTTCCTTGATTCCTCCAACAACAGCCTCCAACCCCATTCCAGAGTTTCACACCATCTGGATTCACACGGCCTTGCTTCTGTTCATGCTGATCCTTCTTGCTTAAATTGCTCTCCCTGGCCTTCTTCATGCAGCACCTGTCGGGACTCACAGCCCAAGTCACTTTCTCTAGAATGTCTTCCTGCGGCCTCTTTTCTGTGCTTCTCCACCCATGCTTGCTCCATGTCTGTCACAGTACATGTCATGCTGGGTTCACTGTGTCACCATACACATCTTTCTGTTCTTGTCTCCCAACAAGTCTACAAGCTCCCACAGCCGACCAAGTGGGAAGGGCTTGGGGATTGGGTTCAACAGGCAAACCTCTGTTCTCAACAGCTGGGTTCTAGATGACCCAGTATCAACTGGGCTTCTAGTCTAATTATGTAACTTAATTAAGTAAAATACAAAGCAATAAGATATGCATATGAAAGGAAAGAGAGTTATTTTTAAGGAAAACCAGATTAAATCCTTTGGAAAGACAATGCCAAGAGCTGTTAAAAATAATTCATTCTTTCACATTCTGAGTGGGCAAGACCACCAGGAAAGACAACCTAGAAAAATCCCACACACAGTCTGTACCGTCATTATTCTCACGGTACAAGAAAACAGAACTTGGAATTGTGGGTGATGTATTTCTAGAAAGATGACATCTAACTCTAATTAGAGGACCCATTTTAAAAAAGAGAGACCTTGATTTGACACTTAAAAATTTGGGAGAAGGATGGGTGTTCATGTCTAAAATAATACAAAAATGTAAGGTTTGTATCACTTACCTGACTTTTGGATTGGGGACCAACTGCTTTAATAAAGAGGGTTCTGGCTGCACAGAGCATTTTTAAATTAAACGATGAGGAAGGACTGACTCACCCCACTGAGAGTCACTCACTGGCACCTTTGTTTAATTTCTTCCTCCTAAACTTGACTGAGATGGTTGGCATTTCTTTTTTAAAAGGATCCCAGGGAGAGGGAAGTAACATAATGTTCACCTGCCATACGTCATCCAAAATAAACAATTCTGTTCAGAACACTCAGCTTGATATAATGGGATATAAAAAGCCTTATTCCTGTTCTTTTCTCCCCCTGAAATGGTTTCTCAGGTGAACTTAAAACACTCATCAAAAAAGGAAAGCAGTACGATTGCTCTGAACCAGAGGTAACTAGGAACACAAATCCCCAAAGCCCTCCTTGCACGGTCAGGATTCCTGCCAAAATCTCTAGGATTAACAGTTTCATTATGTTATGGTTTGTACTTGAGACTGAATCAAAGAAGAGAGATGAGCTATCAAGGATATATTAAACAGCCGGGCATGGTGGCGCACGCTTGTAATCCCAGCATTCGGGAGGCTGAGACCGGAGGATCCAGGTTCGTGGCCAGCCTCAGCTACCTAGTGAGGCGCTCCGCAACTTAGTGAGACCCGGTTTCAAAATAAAGAATAAAAAATAGGGCTGGGGGTGTAGCTCGGAGGTACAATGCCCCTGAGTTCAATCCCCAGTACCGCAAAAAAAAAAAAAAAAAAAAAAAGGATATATTAAACAAAAAGACACTGCAGTTAGGAAGAAACAGAATTTAAGACCTATCACGCTCTTACAAATCCATCCTTTAAAATACAGGTTTACTATAATCTCCTTCATAAAAAAAAATCTTGTGATATTTATTTATTTATTCATTCATTCATTCATTTTGGTACTGGGATTGAACCCAGGGTCATTCTACCTCCAAATTATACCACCAGCCCTGTTTATTTTTTGATTTGGAACAAGGTCTTGCTAGGTTACTGAAGCTCTCCTTGAACCTGCAATCTTCCTGTCTCAGCCTCCCAAGTACTGGGATTATAGGCATACACCACCACAACCGGCTTAATTTAAATCTTAACTGTGGAAAATAGCTGAAGCCCACTATTTTCAGTGGAAGACTACCCTGCATTCTACCTGTTGTTCAACTTAATAATAAAAGACTAAGGAAGGTGCCAAGACATTCAAGCCAGCAGATATCCTTGTTAATCTATAATCTAAAATAAAATCTAGAAAGTCAACTAAAGACCATTGTTAGCTATAGGTTAAAGTACAGTTCCCATTATTTCTTTCAGTATTGTTAGCCTGGAGCAAAGCCATCACTGCTGTTGGACAACCCAAGGCCAATTGTGTAAATACTGGGAAAGAACCTGCTTGACGACTGCCTGGCCTTTCTGCTTTGACAGAACTCTTAGGAACAGCCAGCAAAGTAGAAATGACAACACCCTTCCCCTGGGAACTGACAGTCTGATACAAAGAATAAATGATAAAATCCTCTATCCCTGGGAATTCGCAGTCTTATTGAGGAAAGAAATAGAAAATGAATATTGAAAAAGGGATTCTTTCAGCTCTTTCATGACTCTGGATTCACAAGATGATTTGGGACTATTATATTAGAAATATCTTGTGACGATTATGTCAGGGGAATTAAGGTAGAAGAAATAAGAGAAATAGGTAGAAAGGCAACATAAAGGAAGGACAAGGAAAATATAACTTTAATATTAAAGCCTTGTGCTAAAGTTCCTTGTACCTTCCCTCCCCAAGCCAGGTCTCTCTTCCAGGCCCATCACTCCCATATTCCTGGGAAATCTATAAATCGTCACTTGCCATCTTAAAGTTACTGGAAATTCGCTTGCTAGTGATAATTACCTGGTACATTGTTAATTACCCCACCAATGACTAGTTAAAGCAAGAGAGCTATGATATCTTGATAAACCTATAAGAGGGGACTTTCCAACTTATCTATCAGATAATGGATACCACCATCAGCCTAAGGATTCCAAAAATGACCAGACCACCATAAGCCATCTTAAGATCACCAGACTGAAGTCATCCCGCATACCTTCCCATACCGACCCTTCAGCAAGTTTCTTTTAAAAGAAGAGCCAGATGCCGGACATGGTGGTGCAGGCCTGTAATCCCAGAACCTGGAAGGCTGAGACAGGAAGATTACAGGTTCAAGACCAGCCTCAGCAACTTAGCAAGACTCTGTTTCAAATAAAAAGAGCTGGGGATATAGCTAAAAGGAAGAATGCCCTAAGCTCAATCCTCAGAAAGAAGAAGGAAGAGGAGGAGGCAGGAACCCTAAGAGAAAGAGAGAGAGAGAGAGAGAGAGAGAGAGAGAGAGAGAGAGAGAGTGTGTGTCCTACACACTCCCTTGAATGTGTGTTCCTTGCTTTACCCCATAGTATCTATATTAGCTTCCTTTTCATCACTGTGACCAATCCTGACAAGAACAACTCAGAGGAGGAAAAGTTTATTTTGGCTCATAGTTTCAGGGTTCAGTCCATTCACGGCTGGCTCCAAGGCAGAAACATCATGGTGGAGGAGTGTGGCAAAGGAAAGCTGCTCAACCCTGGCAACTGGGAAGCAGAAAGAGAAAGGAAGGGACTAGGGACAGATATAGTCTGCGAGATCATGCCACAGTGACCTACTTCCTCTAGCTACACCCTGCTTGCCTACAGTTACCTCCCAGCAAACCCATTCAAATTATTAATGCATCCATGTATTCATCTGCGATTCAATAATTTCACCTCTGAACACTGTTGCATTGCTGACACATGAGCTTTTCTGGGAAACATTTCATACCCAAACCAAAATGCGCGCTCTCTCTCTCTCTCTCTCTCTCTCTCTCTCTCTCTCTCTCTCTCTCTCGCCCACGTTCTCCCTTGAATGTGTATTGCTTGCTTTCCTAAATAAATCTGTGTCTCTACTGACATGTGCTGAATTTTTTTTTTTTTTTTGCCACATATGTCAAGGACTCTACTGGCCATGAGTCAAGTTGCCACCTCTCTCTGGGAACTTCTCAGACCCTCCTCCAGAGATAGCTCTTCTGCCATGACAGAATGACTCTGGGTTTCTAAGAGCTTCTTTGCAAAATTCTTGCCCTGGCTTTCAGTTGCTGTTTTGGTAGCATCCCAAATCCCTGCCCTTGCCTAGGAAAACTGACCCATGCCAACACCTCTCTCACCTCCTCTCCACTGCCCCTCCCCCCACAGTGCTCCTACACTCCAGCCATGCAGATCTTTTAGCTCCTCCCAGCCTTGCCCATCCATTCCCACTACCTGGAAGAACTACTTTTTGGCAAGCAATTTCTCCTCCTACAGATTTGGTTTCAGCAGTGCTTGCTGAGAAGAAAACCACTCTTAGACCTCCCCCACTAACCAGATGAAGGTCCCTTATTAGCACTTCTATTTCCCCACCTCAATTGTACTTAAGCCATTGTATATTTAATTGTCCAACAATGATCTCCATAGCAACCCACTCTACAATTGCAGCTAAACCATTGTGGATTTAGTTGTCTGGCAGCCTCATTGAAGGCGGTGTTGGTCTCTATCTGTCCTGTTCACAACTATCCCCACAGCAACTAAAATAGAGATTGTCACCTCAAAGTGCAGTAAATACTAGCTGAATGAATTAATACATTATTGGATAAATTCTGGAAAGAATACAAGAAGTAATTAACATCCAAATGCCTTTAATAATTATCTTTGCTTTTCTAAAGTGAGAGGGCAAATCAGAATTAGCTAGAGCATTTCCCCCATCACATATTCATTCACTCAAGAAATGTTTATTGAGCACCTATTAGGTGTCAGCCACTTTCCTAGAAGCAGGGTACACAGTGATGGAGAAGTTCGATCAGGTCTTTTCTTTTTTTTTTTTTTTTTGCAAGGAAGACAGATCAAAATAATATTAATAATAGTAATAATAATTGTAGTAATAATAGACACAGACTTATTTAATTTTAAATAGTAAGGTACTAAAAAGAAAACCAAAGCTGAATAAAGAAATAGAAAGTGTGTAGGGAAAGCCAGGCATGTGTTGTATCCCTGTAATCCCAGGCAGCCTCAGCAACGTGGCAAGATGCTCAGCAACCTAGCAAGACCTTGTTTCAAAACAAAAATAAATAAATAGGGCTGGGGATGCGTCTCAAAGGTACAATTCCCCTGGGTTCAATTCCTAATACCCCAAGAAAAAGAAAAAGAAAGTGTGAAGGGAAGTGTTAAGGTGGGGATTAAATTATATAAGATGGATAGGGGATTCGTCACTGTTCCTTGTAGGCCAACTTAGATAGGCTTGATGAGTTCAAAATCACTTGCAGAGTCCCCAAAGCAATCTTCTAAATAAAAGGAGCCCACGAGAGGCTCACTGACCCGGCCCCTGCAGTGCTCTCTCTGCTTGCCCACAGGACTGGACGGCCTTCCAATCAGCACCTGCCGCAGCACCTGCCATAACCCTCCCCACCACCTGCTGTCCTGTGGCTCGCCTCTCCCCCACCCACCTCCAAGCCCCTTCTGCTAACTCTGTATTGGTCCCTCCACATCTTGTTTATGTTTGTTCTTCTCTTTGCTCATCCAGTACCCCCACAAGTGTTCCCTTTCCCTCCACTTCCTTAAGGGCCCCAAAGGGACCTTCCTTAAAAACCTCTTGCTGCTCACCACTGTCTTCATTACACTTAAGCACAGAATATTAACATATTAACTCTGCTGAGGATTTTTTTTGTACTGGAGATTAAATTCAGGAGCTATACCTCCGGCTCTATTTTATATTTTAAAACAGTCAGTCGGGTGTGGTGGTACACGCTTGTAATCCCAGTACTTGGGAGGCTGAGACTGGAGGATCCAGGCTCAAGGCCAGCCTCAGCTGCTTAGTGAGTCCCTCTGCAACTTAGTGAGACCCTGTTTTAAAATAAAGAATAAAAAATAGGACTGGGGGTGTAGCTCAGAGGTAGAATGTCCCTGGGTTCAATCCCCAGTACCACACACACACACACACACACACACAAAGACAACTGCTCAGCTGTACGTAGTGGTGCATACCTGTAATCCCAGTACTTGGGAGACTGAAAGAAGAGGATTGCAGGTTCGTGGCCAGCCTCAGCAGTTTAGCAAGGCTCTTAGCAACTGAGAAAGATCCTGTTTGCAAATAAAAAATCAAAATAGGGCTGGGGGTGTATCCCAGAGGTAGAACACACCTGGATTCAATACCTAGTAACACACACACACACACACACACACACACACACACACACACACACACGCAAATACAAATAGATTAGATTGCAGGTTTGAGGCCAATCTCAGCAATTTAGCAAGACCCTTGGAAACTTAATGAGACCTTGTTTCAAAATAAAAAAGGGCTAGAGGTGTAGCAACTTGGAGATAGAATTCCCCTGGGTTCAATCCCCAGTACCAAAAAATAAAAATAAAAATGATGACTAGAACCAGGCACAGTGACTTATGCCCATAATCCCAGTACTTGGGAGGCTGAGACACACGCATGCGCACACACGCATTCTTCAATCTGTATGCACAACATATTCTTTCACTGCAGATACCAGGTATTTTAGGTCTTTTTCCTCTTCAGCAAGTGACTGAACTGAAAGCAAAACAGGAGACAAGGACACATGCTGGACAAAGTGCTTGGTTTAGATTACAGTTTCTCCGCCAAGACACAAATAACATCGGGGCTGGATATTTGGGGGGACGGGAGCTGTCCTGGGCAGCAGACAGGCCTCCACCTGCTCCATGGCAGTAGCGCTCCTGTCTGTCTACCCAGTCATGAAAATAAAAAAGAACGTTTCTCCAGACTCTTGTGTTGTAGGCAAAATCCCCACTGGTTTGAAAACCGCTTGTGTAGGTTGAAATACAAATTGCACTCTGTGGCAAACAGACGTCAGGACTCCTGACATGTTTCCAATGTTCCTAGCTGGGGCACTTAGAGAAAATGAAGTTTCTATCCCAGCATTCGGGAGGCTGAGACCGGAGGATCCAAGTTCGCGGCCAGCCTCAGCTACCTAGTGAGGCACTCCGCAACTTAGTGAGACTCGGTTTCAAAATAAAGAATAAAAAATAGGGCTGGGGGTGTAGCTCGGAGGTAGAATGCCCCTGAGTTCAATCCCCAGTACCGCAAAAAAAAAAAAAAAAAAAAAAGAAAATGAAGTTTCTGGTGTAGCCTACTGGCAATAAATAAAACTGCCAAAGCCAGAGATGACCAACCCCAAGGCTCTGCCCCTGCCCAGCTGCCCACGGCTGAGGTGTCTGTTGGACACCACTGTAACCCGCTCGTTCAAGGGCAGAGGTTGAGAATTCTGCCCTGTGGGACTCAGCCACACCTCCGAGCTCCTACCCTCTTCCACCTGGGTGAGGCCCACGACCCTGGAGTGCCAACTCCCCATTCTCCTCCGTTCCCAAGTTTGCCATCAACAGAACTCACAGAATTTAGCAAAACAAGCAAATAGCCTGTGGGGCCAAACAAGGACCAAGGCAGCTGGATGTGGTGGCACATGTCTTTAATCCCAGTACTTGGGAGACTGAGACAGGAGGATTGCAGGTTAGAGGCAATCCTCAGCAACTTACTGAGGCCCTCGGCAACTAAGCAAGACCCTGTTTCAAACTAAAAAATAGGGGTAGCTCAGAGGTAGAATGCCCCTGGGTTTAATCTCCAGTACTATACTCTCTCTCTCTCTCTCTCTCCTTCCCCTCTCTCATACACACACACACACACACACACACACACACACACACACACACACACACAAGCACCAAGGCAGTAAAAGATAAACTCTGACTACTCCATTCCCTAGCAATGGCAGAGCCTAGAGAGAAGAGTCCCTCTCTCAAGAGGCCTCTGAGGAGTTCTTCAACAGAAACCCTGGAAAGACGCCCTTAAATGGAAATAAATTCCACTTCCCTGAGTTAGGACCACTGAAGAAGAAAGTTAATATTCACTGCAAACCACTGAAAATGGTACCATTTTCATAGAAAAAAATTTTAAAAGAATTCAAACTCTTCCAATGGAGGGGAGCAAATCAGTAAATGCAGAAGCAACAAGTAGTATTAGGAAGCTGGGCATGGTGGTGCATGCCAGTAATCCCAGTACTTGGGAGGCTGAGACAGGAGGATCACAAATTCAAGACCAGACTCAGCAATGCAGCAATCTAGGGAGAACCTGTTTCAAATGTGTTGTATTCGAAAATACAAAGGGCTGGAGGTGTAGCTCAGAGGTAGAACGCCCCTGGGTTCAATCTCCAGTACAAAAAGAAAAAAAGAATAATAGTATTGGGGCTCAGACAACAATAGCCCCCCAAAATGGTGTGTATCTTTGGGGGTACAACATTCTGAGCAATCTGATCTGAAGGAAATTAAAAGCAGGCTCAGAATCAAGGTCTCTCTGACCTTGTCTTGGGCCTCCCCCACAACTCCCAAGCACATGGTCAGCCTTTCTGCTGAGTTCCCTTATCTGCTTAAAGCCTGACTGGCCAAAGAAGAAACAGAGTTGCCTCCGGTTCCTTTCTTAACAGCTTTCCTTAGCTGAACTCTTATCACAGAAAGACTGCAGTGGGTCAACACAGAGGGACAGACTTTGGTCACATGCCGCCGTCCTCTATTTTGGTCCCATTGAGAATCATTTATAATCTATTGTTCTGTAAGCCCAGAGACCACTGTCTAATCTTTGTCCCTGGCCACTGTGTGTTATCCAAGCCATTGAGTTCCCCTAAAAATGATTTACTTACTATTCCCCCCAAATTTCTACCTTCCCCATTCTAGTCCTCCCCTATAGGAAAGGGGTATATGACTTTCCCGTGTGTTAATTTTTCCACTTTTGCACATTAAGAAGTTTGTATGGAGCTGGGTGTGGTGGTGCACACTTCCCAGTACTTAGAAGGCTGAGACAGAAGGATCATAGGTTCAAGGCCAGCCTCAGCAACTTAGGCCCTCAGCAACTTAGTGAGACTCTCTTTCAAAATAAAAAGTAAAATGGGGCTGGGGGTATATCTCAGAGGTAAAACACCTCTGGGTTCAATCCCCAGTATCAAAAAAAAAAAAAAAAAAAAGTTTGTATGGCTTCCCCCCTCCACCCCATGTAATCTATCTTTGTCATCTTATTCCAGTGAACCTTTAGTGACAGAGGCAAAATGTTCCTTCTCCTACTATTCCTACTAGTAAGATCAAAAGCCAAATTTTTTATTTCAATTTTAAACCTTTATTTCATCTTAGGTTTGTTTTTGTTTTTTGCAGTGCTGAGGATGGAAGCCAGGGCTCCCACATGCTGGGCAAGTGTTCTACCACTGAGCTACACCCCCAGCCCTCAAGTTTTTAATTTTTATCTTTAACCAAAAAGTGCCAGGAATGAGACAACTAAGTCCTACAATTTATAACTAAAATCAAGGGAAGGCCCCTGTAAAAAGTCATTTTATTATTTCTGGTCTCCTGTTACTTTAGTGTTATGGGTAAAAGCATGAGAAGACTATTCATTGACAAATAGTGTCTTAAAGCACAAAGAAGGGAACCTATATGATAGAAAAGGAATATTTAGAGACATGGTGTTCACCCACAAAAGAATGAGATATGGTGTGTGTGTGTGTGTGTCTGTGTGTGTGTGTGTGTGTCTGTGTGTGTGTTGTATGGTACTCAGAATTGATCCTAGAGGCAGTCTACCTCTGAACTGCTCCCAGCACTATTTTATCTTTCATTTGGAAATGAAGTCTCAATAAGTAGTAGAGGGCCTGGCCAAATTGCTTCAATCCTCCTGTCTCAGCCTCCCAAGAACTGGGATTACAAGCATGTGCCACCACGTCCAGTTTAGAAAAGATTCTTTTTTTTTTTTTTTTTTTTTTTTGGCGGTACTGGGGATTGAACTCAGGGGCATTCTACCTCTGAGCTACACCCTCAGCCCTATTTTTTTTTTTTTATTCTTTATTTTGAAACTGGGTCTCATTAAGTTGTGAAGTGCCTCACCAGGTAGCTGAGGCTGGCAGCGAACCCGTATCCTCCGGTCTCAGCCTCCCAAATGCTGGGATTACAAGCGTGCGCCACCACGCCCGGCTGGAAAAGATTCTTAAAAGAAACCTTTCCTAATAAGGGAAGGTAGGTAGGTTGCAACAAAAATTAAAAGTATACAGAACAGGAGTTGCTTCCAAAATGAAGATATTTTCAAAACAAGCAAAGTATATAGGTGAAACAGGGAAAATTCACCAGCTTATAAAAGAACTAGATTGGAGCAGTTACCTAGTTTACACAAGGTATCACTGAGGCTGGTGCTTAGCTGCTTCTTGACAAGTAAGGAGTTGACCAGAGCACTTGCATTTTCCTTTATTTTTATCACTTGTTTATAATAATCAATTACTTGCTTCCTTTGGGATCTGGAAAACAGAAATTTAAAGTTTCGCATTGAAGAAACATAACATTCATTTATACATTCATTCAACAAACATTCACTGAATGCAGGCGCTAGGACTGGGGAGTAAAGATGAGTAAAACTAATCCTCACCCTCAGAGGGTTTCCTGAGGTAGTAGGGGCTGAAGACTGAAGCAGGGGTGCACTTTGAGTGCAAGCCTAAGGATCCGTGCACTAAGAGGATGATCAGATCAAATTTATATTTTATTTGTTTTTGGAGTTGAGAGGTTGAACCCAGGGGTGCTCTACCACTGAGCTATACCCGAGACTTTTTTATTTATGTATTTAATTTTGGTACTGAGGATTGAACCCAGCCAGACACATTCTACCTCTGAATAGAATGTCCCAGCCCTTCTTTTCTTTTTTTTTTTTTTTTTTTTCTTTTCTCCCTCTGAGCTACACCTCCAGAACTATTTTACTTTTTATATTGAAACAAGGTCTCACTAAGTTGCTGAAGGTGTCATTAAATTGCTGAGGCTGGCCTTGAGCCTGCAATCCTCCCATCTCAGCCTCCCAAGTACTGGAATTATAGGCATTAACCACCATGCCTGGCTTATTTTCATTTTGAGACAGGGTCTTGCTAAATTGTGGAGGCTGGCCTCAAGGTTGTGATCCTCGGGCCTCAGACTCCAGAGTTGCCAGGATTACAGGGGTGCAACTGCACCAGATTCAAATTTACATTTTAGAAAATTGACCTGGATAGAAGTGTGGGGACAAACTGAAGCAGGGAAGCCAGCCAGACCAGAGGAAGGACGATGAAGGTCTGGACTACTGCAGCAGCCTTGGGTAAGCAAGGGGAGGTTGGCTCAGCTGGATCTTGGCCTTGGATTGGCTATGGTGGTGCCGATGCTGGGAGAATAGTTGGAGCCATGGAGTGACCAGAACAGACGTGGGACTGGGTCCCAGGGGTGAGGCACAGCAGCTTTCTGCTCACCCCTCAGGGCTGAAGCTGCACACCTGAGAAGCTGAGCCTCAGCCTTCTCGCACTCAAAATGGAATCACAGAGTTGCTGTGAGGTCAGATGAGAGAACGTACGTCGTGTGTTTAGCATGGTGGCTGATAATAAACATCATGAAGAGGAAGCCATGGTGCCTACAGAGTGGACGGAGCCAGGGGGACGCGTGTGCAGCCTGCCGCTGGAGCACGGCAGGAGATGTCCGATGGACAGACAGATGCGCTCATCCTCTGCTGATGACAGAGGTCTCAGATGCAGATGGTGACAACAAGCCGTGGCCTCAAGGAGAGAAGGCTGAATCCCCTAGCATGAGACGGCCATGCCAAGACTGAAACATACGGAGAGCCTAGGAACGGAGCTCCAGAGAGCACTGACGGGCGTTTGGGCAAGAGGCGAGGAGAGAAGGAGCCACAGATGAACTGAGAAGGAGGCCCACCAGGGAGGCTAGCCTGGGATCCAGGAGAGCAGAGGTGCAGGAGAGGAGCGCCAACACAGTGAACAGCGCAGAGGGGCCTTTGGGGGTGCTCCTGATGACTTCCATAACAGTAGACCGAATGGAGCTGGCTGGGAGCAGAAGTCTAGACGGTGGATGGATGTGAGTGTGAAGTGAGCGGCCATGATGGAGGGCTCGCTGATGAGCTGGAGAGATGGTGGCCATTTCACTGTGATATATCCCTCTTCCTCTTGTGACACTGTTCATTCTTCCCTGTTCTGTCTTTTTAATGTTTATTTGTTCATCTTCTGGTACTAGGGATTGAACTCAGGGTAATTCTGCCTCTGAGCTACACCCCCTGCCCTTTTTATGTTTTATTTTGAAACAGGGTCTTGCTGAGTTGCTGAAGACTAAGTTGCTGAGAATGACCTCCAACCTGCAATCCTCCTGTCTCATTATCCCTAGTACTAGGATTACAGGTGTATACCACCATGCCCAGTTTAATTTTTAATTGTTTAATTTAACTCACCTGCCCAGCTCTACCTGCCCAATCTACAAGGTCCTTGGGAACCCATCAGTCCTTTTGTAGTGCATGAGCGCTGTCTCAAGAGTCCCTGGCCACCAAGACAAAGGATCTACACTTGTTTGAGAGCAGAATGTCTCCTGGTCTTAACCAAAGAAGAAGAGACAGTCTCCTAAGGACAACCTTGAACAAGGAAAAGGCTTCTCCAGTGTTTGAGAGGCTTAGCAGCCAACACTGAGGCCCAGGCAGAAGGCACCAGGTGTGATCAGGTCTCCTGCAAAGAGGCCACCACAGGACAATGGTCCAGCAGTATTCAGGCTCTCATGACCCATGCTCTCCCAGCTCTGGGTTTGTGGCGGGGCGGCCCGGGTCAGAGAGATGACTCGGCCAGTATGCTAGGTACTTAGATTTTTCTTCTATGAGACAGTAGTTGACCATTTTGCATTTCTAAAGAAAGTCCTATTCTCTGTTCCCCATGCTGGTCTTAAGAGGAGTGAGCGAGGCTTCTGGGCTGTCAAGTGCCTCAAGGGTTACCTGCTGGGAACAAACTAATAACCGAATCACTCTGTATTGAACCTTATGCGCCAGGTGTTCTGCTAAATCTTTACATGTGAAATCTCCTAGTCTTCAATGATCCTGGGCTGAAGATACTATTATCATTTTACCAATGAGGAAGTGGATGGAAACCAGGATGTTGAAGCTCCTGTCCAATTTCTCACTGTTTCTAAGTGGCAGAAACAAAATTTGAACCTAGGCAGCCGGGCCCAAGGCCACCACCTCATCACTAGTATTTACCACCTGCTAGCTTACCCTTAGACCCTCTCTGATTTGGGTTACTCTTTTAAAGCAATATTTATTTATTTATTTGTTTATTGTGGTACTGGAGATTGAGCCTAGGGGTATTCTACCTCCGAATCACACACTCAGCCCTTTTGATTGTTTTATTTTGAAATAGGATTCTCATTAAGTTGCTGAGGCTGGCCTTAAACCTGAGATCCTCCAGTCTCAACCTCCAAGTATTGGGATTACAGGCATGCACCACCACACCCAGGTGGGATTTACCTTTAACTACTTTTTAGAAAGGCTTAAGACTGATTTACTCTCAACCACCACATTCTTCCTGAGAGTAAAAGCAGGAAGAAGTCACTTACTGGTAAGGAGGAGGAGGAGAACAATCCCCAGGAAAGTGGAAAACTGAAATGGAAAGCCAGTCAGGGAACAGAGAGGGAAGTGAAGAGGAGCTCCAAAACCCCAACGTAGCAGCTCCACAGGGTAACGTGGAGTTAAACCCCTGACCCTCCAGTCAGCTGAGTCTGTGTGCAAGGGCAGCGGGGGGCCACGGGGAACTGGGCCTGCCTCTCTGTGTCTTCACAAAGATCCTGTGGCCACACTGCCTGCTGGGAGAAGCTGTCAGACCTGGCAGAGGCCCACGCTAATCACATCAGGAGGAAAATCAAAGATGTGTAGGGAGCTGAGGAGAGTGTCACGTCACAAGAAAACAAGAGGATGCCCAGACAGGAGGGAGCAATGAGCCTGACCGGAGACACCGAGGGGTGCGGTCCCACACACGGCGGCCACTGGCAAGGCCTGCACGGAGACTGCAGGGAAGTGCCTCTGGTCCATGTGCCTGTGAGTGACACTGGGGACCACTTGAAATGAAAACATCCTCTACCCTGCTTGTGGGCCCAGAGATGTGCGTGCGTGTGTGTGTGTGTGTGTGTGTGTGTGTGTGTGTGTACGTGCCTGTGTCTGTGTGCATGTGTGTGTTATTGTGGATTGAACCCAGGGATGTTCTACCTCTGAGCTACAACCCAGTCCTTTTTAAATTTTTTATTTAGAAGCAAGGTCTCACTAAATTACTGCATGCTGGCCTTGAACCTGTGATCCTTCTGTCTCAGCCTCCCAAGTACCAGGATTAGATGGTTCAAGTCCTGACAGATAAAGCAAGATAGAACTCTCAGGCAGGGTAAGGCCTCCGGGTTTAGAGAGACAAAAGAAGTGAAATATCGAGCCGGGCATGGTGGTGAACGCTTGTAATCCCAGTACTTGGGAGTCTGAGACAGAAGGATCCAGGTTCTCGGCCAGCCTCTGTTACTTAGTGAGACCCTCTGCAACTTAGTGAGATCCTGTTTCAAACTAAAGAATAAAAAATAGGACTGGGGGTGTAGCCCAGAGGTAGAATGCCCCTGGGTTCAATCCCCAGTACCGCAAAAAAAAAAAAAAAAAAGAAGTGAAATACCCCTAGTGGGTAACTCCGGACCTGACTCTGGTGGATTTTAGCAGGGATTAAGGGACATACTTCTTGAAACATTTCATAAAAACTTACTTTTCATTATCTTTTTGTAAGAAAAACATTAAATCTGCCAAAAGTTCCATAATTTCTCCAACTAGTATGTTTTTTTCTCCAAACAAACTTCTCCTGATATTTAAGCACTCTTGAAATTTCGTTTTTGCAAGAGAAATATTTCTGGCAATCAACCTGAAAATATAACCCATGTGTGGGATTTAGTAGGCATGATAAACTTTGGCTACATTCAGTACGTTATCAAATATAAGTCTCATAAATACCCTTTATATATACAAAAATATATTCTAGGAGATACAAAAAAAGAACAGTTTATAATAGTAGAGATTTAAGAACTTCAACCTCATTTATAAGAGGATACTGTAGTGTATATATCTTTTTCCCTTTTCCTTTTTGTGTGCTGGGGATTGAACTGAGGGCCTTGTGCATGCTAGGCAAGTGCTCTACCACTGAGCTACATTCCCCAGAAATATCTTTAAAGAAACTGGAGCACTATTTTCAACCTCAGCACTACTGACATTTGGGCTGGACAATGCCTTGGGTGGGGGCTGCCCTGTGTACTGTAGCATGGCTAGCAGCACCTTGGCCTCTACCTGCTAGACGTCAAGAACAATCTCCCCAGGTCTGACAACCAGAAATGTCTCCAGATGTCACCACAAGTGCCCTGGGTGAAGAGGAGGAGTCCCCAAATCATCCCTGATTAAGATCCTCTAAGCCAAAGTTTGGAAATGCAAAGGTCAGCATTTCTTAACCAAATCGGGCAGGAAATGGATTCATAGGTGTGGGTTAAGCACATTAATCATAAGAAGAAAAGCTAGTACAGAACACACAAAATTTTCAAAAATAAAATACATGTTTACATGAGAACACCTTCGGTGTATTTCATGGTAGCTTGATTACAGGGACTGTTGTTCACCAACTTGGAAACTTCAGTAGCATATTCCAAAATGTGATTTTCTTTTAGGTACTCCTCAGACGCTGACTTTGCCAGGTTATTCAGCACTTTGACTGCAGGGAATAAATGTTGGCAAAGAACATGATGCTTGAGATTTTCTTTTCCACAAAAGATTTAACTCTTTAAATACCAATAGACGTCGCATTTAATATCATTTCTTCATCACTGCCAATAGCCAGGTTTGTTCTTGATAAACCAACTATTAATGAGGATTGGTTTTCATAAAAGGCATTTGTAAGTGCACAGCAGTTATAGGGCCAAGGAGCTAAGACAATAGATTAAAACCAAAGACCAAGTATGTTTTGAAAATGAACAGATTAGAAATATATGAGAGTATTGATGTAGTCAAGTCAGTCATCCCCTTGGTGATGGACTTACAGCAGGTAGCCAGCACAGTCCTGCAAAAAATACAATGAAATGAAGTACTTGGGAGGCTGAAACAGGAGGATTAAAGGTTTATGGCCAGCCCCAGCAACTTAGCAAGGCCCTCTGCAACTTAGTGAGACTCGGTTTCAAAAAATAAAATAGGCTGGGCATGCAGCTCAAGAATAGAATACCCCGGGATTCAATCCCCAGTAACACACACACACACACACACACACACACACACACACACACACACACACACAGTAATAAATAGTAGGCTGTACTTGCCTAGGGCATGCCCTCTATACAGAGGCCCAACAAATTTGCTCTTCTATTAAGTTATACATTTTGACAATAATATGGACTTTTAAAAAGTAGTAAGTATCTTCTAAACTATATTTCATTATGGGTATAGGAAAAAGTATAATACTTATTTGGGCTGAATTTTATTCTTTTTTTTTTTTTTTTTTGTGGTACTGGGGATTGAACTCAGGGGCATTCTACTTCTGAGCTACACCCCTAGCCTTATTTTTTTTTTTTTTTTTTTTTTTTTTTTGGTACTGGGGATTGAACTCAGGGGCATTCTACCTCCGAGCTATACCCCAAGCCCTATTTTTTATTCTTTATTTTGAAACAGGGTCTCACTAAGTTGCTGAAGTCCTAATTCCTAGCACCTCAGTATGTAACTGCGTTTGCTGTTTCTGTAAAGACATAATTATCAAAATGAGGTCACTAGGATGGGCCAATATGACTGATACATTTACAAGAAGAGGAGATTAGGACACAGATGACCATGTGAAGAAACAGGGAGAAGGGGGCCACCTGTGAGCCCAGGAGAGAAGCCCCCGGAGAAATCAACCCTGCAGACACCTTGGCCTTGGACTTCTAGCTCCAGAACAGGCTGAAAATTCTTCTTCTCTTTAGGTCATCCAGCCTGTGTCACACTGTTGCAGCATCTCTAGGAAACTATGAGCGGTATCCAAGAAGGCATTAGTGGAGTGACGCTTGAGGATCAAAAAGCAGTCGACTCCCTATGCTGAGAAGGTTGGACTTACTTGTAAAGGATGACCTTAGTTACCTAATTCATTTTCCAGAGCCCACCACACCCTTTCCTACACCCTACACCAGCCAGGGTCTCATACCTTGCCCTTGGACACCAAGGCAGGACCGCCACTTAACTGGCCTCCCTGTGTCCACTCCTACCTACCAGATAATCCCTTCTCCACACAACAGCAGAAGTGATCTCAAGCCAGAAATCAGATGGTGTCCTCCCCACCCTAACTCCCTTGCACTCAGAATGAAATCTAAATGCCTGCCCAGGCCCTGTGCGATCGGGAGCCAGCTGCCTCCTGCCCTGTGCCCAGTGAGGCATCTCCCCATTCCCAGGCCGGGCCTGCCTCCCCACCTCAGAGCCCTGCACATGCTTCTCCCTCTGCCAGGACTGTCCTGTGGCTCCTGCAGTCCATTAGGTCTCAGCTGCACTGTCCCCTCCCCAAAGAGGCCACTCAACCCCCTTTTCCCAAGCAGGTCCCGCACACATGTGTTCTTGTTGCATTTCTCACGGCCTGTAAGCTGGCCCACCACCTCCTTTTGAGGGCAGAGTTGATATGTCTGTCCCATCCCTGTTCCAGACTCAGCATGGCGCCTGCACACAGCAGGTGTTTCATCAACATTTCCTGACCAGGTGAGCTCTAGTCAGGCTGGAATCTCCCCTCCTGCCTTTCTGTCTGACTGCCCAGGCCATGAAGACCCACCTAGCCCCTGTCAGAAGGCTAGAAGCACCCTATGTTCCCATCAAAACTGCCTCTACCAGCACTGAGACCTCATCGGGACCCCTCCGTCCCCTGGCTCCTGCTGATTTGGCCTCGCTGGCCCCAGCTGCCTTAGAGGGCCAAGCCCTGCCCCACCATCAGTGTCCCTGGTTCCCATACTCCCCAGGCACACCTGGCCCCAGGTCTTCCTGTGTCAGGGGGAACTAAACCCTATCTACCGAGGGTCATAGCTTCAGAACTGTCTAGAAGAGATTCTGTGGGACAAGGAGTTTCCCCGACAGGCTCTGGGGTCAGACAGACCCAGTTTGCCCTCCTGGTGGCAGATTTACTAGCTGCAGGAGCTGAGGTGGTGTATGTTATTAAATCTCCCTGACCTCCAGCATCCTCATCTGTGAAAGGGGGTAACAAGATGTATTGTACATTTGAGGATAAAAAGAAGTCATGATCATAAAATGTCTCAAATGTAGTAAGCATTCAACAAATGATAGCTGTTACTATCAAAGTGGATTTACAGATGAGAACCTGAGAGAGGGCAAACAGCTTGCACAAGGTGACCTTTGCTATGCAGCCGTGGGGACAGACTGCAAAAACAGCGGCCTACTCCACACCAGCCAGCACCCAACCCTCCTTTATGACGCTGATCTGAACCTCCCCATCAAGGATGACTAAACCCTGGGAACTTGTGTTGGCCAATCAAATTCAGCACAAGGGGACACTGTACCAGCTCTGAGTCTAGCCCCAGATTTTGCTCTCCCTCCTGGAATCCTGCAAGCTACCAAGTGAACAGGCCTGGGCAATCTTCCTGTAGAATGACGAACACTGGCCCAGCCGCCCTGTCACCTAGCCAGACACGTCAGTGAGGCCCTCTAGCCAGCCCCATGGCCCTGCCAGTTAATCTCAGACACTTGCATGAGTGCTTCATTCTTCAGTATTTGATGCCCCTGTGGCCACTGTGGTACCTCTAACACAACAGAGGAAGAGAATGTTTACTGCACCAAAGTACAGCTTGAACATTCATAATCCAAAAATCCCATTCTGGATCAGCCGATTGGCTCAGCCCACCCACAGACGTGGGGAAAATTAAATGTTATTTTAAACCACCAAGTTTTGGGGTGGTTTGTTATACAACAAAAGCTAACTGCTACAGTCATGTAAGAATGAGTAAGTCCAGCCATAAAGAAGAACAAAATCATGTTATTTGCAGGGAAATGGATGCAACTGGAAAACATTATGTTAAGTGAGATTAGTCAGTCACAAAGAGTGAAAAAGCATGTTCTCCCTAATATGCGAATGCTAGGGAGAAGATGGGGCATAAGAGAGTCTCCAGATGAAAAAGGAGAAACCCTCAATAAGCAAAGAAGTTGATTTAACCGAAGGGGATGGACGGGTGGGGGGACACCCTAATATGCACGATGTACTTACACAATTATATCAAGGTCACTCACTAAACTGAACTAGAGAGGGAGGGAGGGCGAGGGAGCAGGGTGGGAATTGGGGAAGGGGTTAAATGAGAAATGTGTGCACATTTGTCATTATCAACTTGTACCTAACAAAGATGTATGCTTACAATGCACAAATTATTACAATAAATAAAAATAAAAAAAGAATGAGTAAGTCAAGAGTCTTTCAGTCTGACTGTGAATTAGTGAGTCAAAATTAATGCAGGTTGATTATTCCTTATCCACAGTGCTTGAGACCACAAGTGTTTCCAATTTGGGAGATTTGGGGAATTTGAAGTATTTGCACAGGCAAACCTTCATTTGTAAACACTTTTGTCTCTATTAAATTGGCGGACCACAGTGGCCTCAGGCATCAAATCCCAAGAATTAAACAATCAGTGAGTACTTACCTGTGTGCCGGCCACTGTTCTGGGTGCTTTATAGACTCCTGTGAACACTTGTTACCTCACAACATGCAGTGGAGATGCTGTTCTCATCCTCCCTTACGAACATGAGAACTGTGGCCCAGAAAGCTTAAGGAATGTATTAAAGGCATGGAGCAAGGAGGTGGAGAGGGGGGACCCGAGCCAAGAAAGTTGGCTGCAGAGTCAGGGCTCTGGATCTCTCCTTACTGCTCCGAGCTTCCTTCTTTGAGACGCATCTATCTGCCTTCAACATTCTAAAGAATGGTCTTTCAGGAAGAGGAGCACCTTAGGTTCAACACTCACACACCCAGCAGCCTTCCAGAAAAGCAAGGCAACAAAGCACATGCGTCCATTTCCCTCTCCCTTGGATGGGACCGGCCGAAAGGAGTCGGGCTGAGGCAGGGCGGGGGAGCCCCTCTGCAGCTGTCTGCTGTACCTTTCTGCTTCAACAACTCCTGGCTTTCTTTTAAGTCACTGAGTGAAAAACACAGCAGGTTTGACCACGCTTTCTGGAAATATTTGAACCCTTCCTTAGTCATTCCAGTTTCAAGGTACAGTTCTCCGATGGCGTTCTGAACTTTGAGAAGCATTTCTGTTATGGATTGACTCTGCACAAAAGGAGAAAGAGGACAGTTCCTGGGGAACCCAGCATTAGGACAGGTGCAGGTGCTTTATGGAATTCCAAATATTTTTAAGTAAATAATGATGAAAGATTGGAAGACAACATAAACTAAAAATGCATTTTAGACAATGTTCTCATGGGTCATTAGTTAATGGTAATAAAATTTTTTGAAGACTAAGCTGGCAATGTCTTACACACATTAAGTGTTCCAGGGGAGGTATCCAGAATTCTAATAAAAACTAGAAGTGCTGCTTGAATTCACAGGTGACCGGAGAGCTGCAGACTTTATGTCCGACACATTTTTGCGTAGACACTTGAATTTAAATTTTCCTTACTGGTCTGGTACTTTATTTCAGCGTTCTTAAACTTCACTAACTTAAATCACTTCTTCATCAAAATCTTATCAATAATGGGGCATGGTGGTGCATACTTGGGAGGCTGAAACAGGAGGACTGCACATTCAAGGCTAGCCTCTGCAACTCAGCAAGACCCTGTTTCAAAATAAAAAATAAGAAAGGCTAGGGGTGTAGCTCAGTGGTAGAATGCTCCTGGGTTCAATCCCCAGTACCACACACACACACACACACACACACACACACACACACACACACACATGCCTACACACAAAAAAAATACCTTATCAATGCATGAGAATACACTGGTTGGTTAAAATCTTTTAAATGTCCAGTCCAAGAAATGAGAGTTGGTGATAAGTTATCTCACTGTTATTATTTCATTTCTGGAATCTAATTATTAACAAGAATATACATGAGTGTGCCTAATAACTAACAAAGCACCATACAATGGATGGCATTGTCAGTGTCTCTGGTTATGTGATACTTTATGCTATACCACAATGTTAGCCCAAAAAAGGATTGACCGAGCCTGGCTCCCAGGGTTCTTCTATGCATCTCTTGGGAATATATTTTTAAAGGCCCCTCTCCCTATCCCTGCAGCTCCTCCTCCCAATCCTCCACTTCAAAGGTGGCCTCCAGCCAGACATGTAATCTCAATACTTGGGAAGCTGAGACAGGAGGAGCATAAGTTTGAGACCAGCCTCAGCAACTTATCAAGATCCTCAACAATTTAGCAAGACCCTGTTTTAAAATTAAAAAAATAAAATAAAATAAGGCTAGAGATGTAGTTTTGGAGGTAGTATGCCCCTGGATTCACTCTCTAGTACTAAAAACAAAAAATAAAAAATAAGAGTGGCTTCCATTCTGACTTTACTGAACTCCAATCTATACTGTGAGACTGCCCTCAAATTAGTTAGGATTTGGACTGGCTATAAGTAACAACCACCCCAAATTAATGGTAGTGTAATTTCTCATGTAAAAGTTGGGCACCAAGTGGCCCAGGGCTGTAGACATTCTACAATGTCAGAGATTCCTGCTCTTTTTATCTCATCTCATGACCCCACATGACTCCCATTGTCAAGGAGAGCACGTGGCCTACAAAGGCTCTATCTCCAGCCATCAGAGAGAAGGTGAGGATTTATGGACTGAACCTGTCCCCTCAAAATTCATATGTTAAAATCTTAACCCCTGATGTAAGGGGACTAGGGGGTGGGGCCTCTGGGGGTGATTAGGTCACGACATGGAGCCCTCACTGTATTTCCTTTTTTCAATTTATGAATGTTTCTTTTTTTTTTTTTTCCTTCCAAAGTGACACCTATCAGCTTTCATCCAATCTCTTATGACTCCTATCTCCTAAGTGCTTGTCGTCATTAATGTACAGTTGGAGGCAGGCCTGGGTAAAAATCATGGCTTCCTCACTGATGAACAAATCAATTGATTCCTCTGTTTGTAGACGAAATTACTAAGAAACAAATATAAATGATATCTGAAAATATTAGGAACCAAGTTTGAAAGATCTGGAACTTTCCTTCACTTTACCTGCACTAACATGTCCTCGATACTCAAGAACAACTCTTCCGTTTCTTTCATCTTGCCCATAAGCTTCAAAAAACTCCCGATAAAGAACATCAATCGGCATTTGTCAGTGACAGTAACCTCGAAAAGCCTGCATTCCAGGACTAGGATGGAAACAAAAGTAAATAACCTGAAAGCACACTTGGAAAGATAAACAGCACTCACACTTTTTTTTTTTTTTTTTTGGTACTGGAATTGAACCCACAAGCATTATACCTCTGAGCTTCACCCCCATTCTTATTTTATTTTTATTTTGAAACAGGGTCTAGCTAGGCTGAGGCTGTTCTCAAACCTGCAACCCTCCTGTCTCAGCCTCACAAGTACTGGGATTATAGACATGTACCATCATACACAGCCCCATTACTTAATCTTGATGCAGGAATTAAATATATTATCCATAGTTTGGTTTCTCTTTCAAGAGATAAGCACTTTGCTTTTGTTAAGGCTTATATGTATTACCATTACTTAAAAATAATGATAATTCTATTTGATAACTGTGACACATAAATTTTGAACACTAGAGAGTCAAAAAGGAGTATTTGTATAGCTCAGTTCATGTATTGGCTATGATTTGTGTTTTGCGGTGATTTTCAGGCAAAAAGAAAAAGAGGTGTATATTTCTTACTCAATTCTGCCCTCTGTCGCAACCATTTTGAATTGCTAGCTTCAACAGAAAGAGATTGTTAAAAGAACAAAATTAGGGAGTGCAAATGTGTGTGTGTTTGTGTGTGTGTGTAGTTACACTTCATATAGAAATGAAAATATATGGAATTTTTAAACTTAAAAATACATGGTGCTACTGAGTTATCATTTTCAGAATTTCTCTTTTTATGTGTTCTAGTATCTAAACTCCTACATTTGTTCATTCATTACATTTCAAATTACTAGGTCTAATGTATTTGTCACAAATATCTTCCTGTGTCTCATCTTGGCCCTGTTTGGAATCCACTGCGACCCGCACACTCCTCTTCCTCTTTGCCCTCTTTTCCACAGATGGCATTTGTGCAGACAGTGAGTACACACTGTGCCTGTTCTGTGTACCAGGCAACATTCTAGGCTCCCGGCGAGGCAGCCACCCTCAACACTGCAGGGCAGCCAGGAATTAAGGTGCTTCAGGTCAGAGGCAAAAAATGAAAACAGAGCCAAGGGAGAGAGAAAGCCAGAGTCCACGAGGTTTGTCCAAAGTGGCCATGCAAGCACAGAGTCCTGAGACAGAAATGAGAACCAGAGGAAGAACCAGGAGACGGGACAGCTCTGAGCAGAAACAGCTGCTCTGAGGGTGTCTAAGCAAAGAGCAGAGGGGTGGGCTTCTGCCCAGAGCAGGGCTCTTGCACGGTCTACGAGGATTAGTGAATCCAGATTCCTGTCCAGGGCTCAGGTTAAAGTGGATGGCCTGTGACTGCTTGTGTGTGCAGTTAGGGTGGTGTTAGTGGAAGGAGTGAACCCAGGGGCATTCTGCCTCTGAGCTACACCCCCTGAGGATATAGCAATGAACAAGGCAGGAAGGACCTCACATTCCAGTGGGTGAGACGGCTGGGCAGAGGACAGGGAACAGAGACAGACAATTTGGAAAAAGAAAAAAGATCAGGTAGCAGTGAAAGCTATTCAAAGAATTAAAACACATTAATGCCAAGTGTGGTAGTGCATGCTTGTAATCCCAGTACTTGGGAGGCTGAGACAGGAGGATTGCAGGTTCAAGACCAGCCTTACCAATTTAGCGAGGGCCTTTACAACACCAAAATTTAAGCATTTAGATATAAACTAACCAAATAGATATAGGATCAATATGCAGAAAATTGCTGGACTCTGATGAAAGAAATTGAAGAAGGTGTAAATAAATAGAGATCTGCCATGTTGATGAATCAGGACACTCAATATTGTTAAGATACCAATTATTTCCAACTTGGATCTATAGATTTGATGCAATTCCAATTAAAATCCCAGCAACCTATTATTTGGATACTGAAAAATTATTCTAACATCTATATAGAAAGGCAAAAGACCCAGAAAAGCTATATTAGCTCCCTGGGGCTGCTATATTAAACTACCAAAAACTCTGTGGCTTAAAATCACACAAAAGTATTCTCCTGTAGCTCTAGAAGCTAAAAGTCCAAAATCAGGGAGTTGTGAAGCCCAAACCTCTCCTGAAGGCTCTAAGGAAGAATCCCTCTTTGCCTCTTCCTATCCTCTGGTGACTCTGAGCAATGTGTGGTGTTCCTTGGCTTGTAGACACATCGATCCAACCTCTGCCCTGTCTTCTCATGGCATTCTTCTTTCTGTGTGTCTGTGTCCAAAATTCTCTCTTCTTTTTTTTTTTTTTTTCAGTACTGGGGATTGAACTCAGGGGCATTCTACCTCGGAGCTATACCCCCAGCCCTATTTTTTATTCTTTATTTTGAAACAGGGTCTCACTAAGTTGCGGAGTGCCTCACTAGATAGCTGAGGCTGGCCGCGAACCCGGATCCTCCTGTCTCAGCCTCCCGAATGCTGGGGTTACAAGCGTGCGCCACCACGCCCGGCTTAAATTCTCTCTTCTTATATGAACACTAGTCATTGGATTAGGACCCACCTTATTCTAGTGTGTGACCCCATCTTAGCTCAATTACATCTGAAAAGACCCTATAATATTTCCAAATAAGGTCATAATCTTAAGACCTGAACATAGCTTTTGTGGAGGACAAAATTCTATCCACTGTAATAGTCAAGAAAGTACTGACGAACTATGTGGAACAAGAGACAACCTTGTGGAAAAAGAGAAAAAAGAATCTAGACACAGATCTTCAATTTTTCACAAAATTTACTTGAAATCAATCATAGGCCTAAATGTGAAATGAAATACTATAAAACTTCTATGTGACCATAGCATTTGAGGGTAAGTTTTTAGATGCTGTATAACATCAAAAGCATGATCCATAAAAGAAAATATTGATAAATTAGATTTTGTCAAAATTAAAATCTGCTTTTTAAAAGACATTTGTGGGGGGGGGGCACTGGGGATGGAACCTAGGGGCATTCTACCTCTGAGCTACACCCCCTGCCCTATTAAATTTTTTCTTTTGAATCAGGCTCTCACTAAGTTGCTGAGGTTGGCCACGAATCTATGATCCTCCTGTCTCAACATCTCAACTACTAGGGGTACAAGTGCATGTCACCATGCCCAGCTTTATTTTATTTATTTATTTATTTATTTATTTATTTATTTATTTATTTATTTATTTATTTATTTTGCGGTATTAGGGATTGAACCCAGGGGCATTCTACCTCTGAGCTACACCCCCAGTCCTATTTTTTACTATTTATTTTGAAACAGGATCTCACTAAGTTGCAGAGGGCCTCACTAAGTAGCTGAGGCTGGCCAAGAACCCAGATCCTCCTGTCTGAGGATCCCAAGTACTGAGATTACAAGCGTATGCCACATGTCTGGCCCGGCTTTATTTTTGTATATTTAATTTTAGCCATCCTAGAAGATATGTAGTAGTATCTCATGGTGGTTTTGATTTTCAATTTCCTGGTGACAAATGATGTTGAACATCTTTATTATATGCATTTTTGTTAACCTGTACATCTTCTTTGGTGAATTGTCTGTTTAGATTTTTTGCCCGGTTTTAAATTGAGATGTTTGGGGGGTTTTTTGTGGTTGAGTTTTAAGAATTCTTTGTACATTTTGAATAGAAGTCTTTTATCAAAGTATATATTTCACTAGTATTTTTTCCCAATCTGTGGTGTGTCTTTTCATTCTCAATGTTGTTTTTACTGCCAGGCATGGTGGCAAGAGAATCGCAGGTAACTAAGCATTGTACCCAATAGGGAATCGTATCACAGCACTATTTTTCCACAATCTATCTTTCATAAATAGAAACTCAGATCTTCAGAAGTTTCTCTAACTCCCTAAATTGCTTTTCTTTTTTTCCCTATAGTGCTGGGGCATTCTACAGCCCAGGGGCAGTCTACCTCCAAGTTACATCCCCAGTCTTATTTTATTTTGAAACAAGGCCTTGCTAAGTTGCTAAGACTGGCTTTGAACCTGCAAAGCCAGTCTCTTAGCCTCCCAAGTAATGGGATTGCAGGTGTGTACCACTGCAGCCAGATACCTCAAAGTTCTTATATTTATACCTGAGCATCTGAGTTTTGTTCCATTGAGCATCTCTTTGTTCCATTTTTGTTCCCAGTGTCATTTTAAGAATCATTATAGCTTAATAATATGTTTAATAACTTGACATTCAATTTGCTGTCTCTATCTTAAACACAGTTCTCTCATATTATTTCTCCAACAACTTCAACATCATTTTGAAAATTTAGAAATGTTTTAAGCCATTGAAATTCCACATAGAATTATTTTATGTGTAAAAATCGATTCGGGGAGAATTGATAGCTTTACAACATGGAGTTGCCCCATCAAAGAATGCGGTATGTCTTCCCACATACTGAAATCTTATTTTCTACAATTTCAAAACTTTTAAGAAATAAAATAAAGATCCTGTACTTGTTAAATTTATTCTTAGATATTTTATATTTTTATGGCCATTGTGGATTGGGTCATTTGTTCCTTTTATTTTTTGTAGTGCTATTAAAATTAATCAACTATTGCAGTTGTGTATGCCTGTGATCTCAGCACTTGGGAGGCTAAGATAGGAGGATTGCAAATTCAAGGCCAGCCTCAGCCATTTAACAAGACCCTCAGCAACTTACCAAGACCTTGTTTCACACTAAAAAATAAAGCAGGCTAGGGTTGAAGCTCAGAGGTAGAATGCCTCTGGGTTCAATCCCCAGTCCCCCCACAAAAAATTAATCAACTCTTTTGTTCAATCAATACAAAATATTTAGAGGTTTCTGAAGGTATCTATGGTAAAGCCTCATACATTAATGATGAAAAGCTGGTGTTTTCCTATTTACTGCAACCTTCTGACAAAAGCCTACAATATATTTACCCTTTGCCCTGTTAAAAAAAAAAACTTCCCCCTTAATATGATTTCTCCCCTCCCCCATCACCATGGTTGCCACCTGGAGAGCAGTCAGCCATATGCCAAGATACTGGGATCCATCCTGCCCGCCATTGGGCATCCTGCCTCCCAGCACCTGCATCTCTTGCTCACAAATGCCACATCTGCTCTGTCTCCTCCTGTCTTAGGCACTGTTCAAAAAGGCACTGCAGGCTGGGCATGGTGGCACACGCTTGTAATCCCAGCATTCGGGAGGCTGAGACCGGAGGATCCGGGTTCGAGGCCAGCCTCAGCTACCTAGTGAGGCACACCACAATTTAGTGAGACTCAGTTTCAAAATAAAGAATAAAAAATAGGGCTGGGGGTATAGCTCGGAGGTAGAATGCCCCGGAGTTCAGTCCCCAGTACCGAAAAAAAAAAAAAGGCACTGCAGGCATAAGTGGATTTTCTTCATTTTGATGGGACCCAGGGCTCCAGCCCCAAGCGAGAATAACATGCTGCAGAATCCATAAAAGGTAACCCAAGCCTTAGAGTTGTCCTCGAGGCTCAAAGCCCTCTCTACTAGTCATCTATCAGCGATGCAACTTTGCAGGATGTGTCCTTCAAGGAAGGGCAAACCCCTGCACTGAGTAATGAACCTGAAAAGTGCGCCCATCCTTTGCAGGCCGGCTGAGAAGTTGAGCTTGCTATTCTCCTCCAGCCACCAGGGGGAGCCAAACTCCACCGTCCAGAGGGAGAACTGAAATAGCGGGTGGGGAGGCGAGCTCCATCTAGAGCATCAGCAAAGCCAAACTATCCAACACTTCTTGATTCCCCCAGCCAACTAATGGAACTCGGGGAAAACTTTTTTTTTCTTAAGGAACTATATTGAAGCAGGCAGGGGTCAAAAGCATAAGTATCCTACTTATGCCTCATAACAGAAGGCGAGGATGAAGAATGAGACCCGAGAAGGACAATGATTCCTCATCATTTCTCAGTCGACAAGTTGCAAAAGAAAAAATGAAAAGGGCTTGGGGTGGAGCTCAGAGGTAGAATGCTCCTCAGTTCAATCCCCAGTACAACACACACACACACACACACACACACACTCACAGATAAAGCAATTCTGAAGGCCAGGCCTCCCTGCTGAGAGGCCCCAGGTCTGGAAAAACAGAGACTACTGGTGTTTGCACACATGGCGTGCTTACAGAAACACCACAAGAGCCCTATGGGCGTCTCCCGCCTCATTCAAACAACGGATTCTGAACCAGGCTCATTTATATCCAGCAAATCTTCACACACTGCAACATTAGTTGACTTCCTCCCAGTTCAACCTCCTGCCCCTACATCACCATAGCAACCGTGTTATGATAAGGGGCTGCGGCATTATTGGATCAACTTTTACCTCCTCCCACCCTACCTCGAGATCTAATCTTCCTCTAGTTAGCTCTCAGCTTCCTAAGACCTACAGAACCATCCCCTCCCCCCCTCCACTCAACACCCTTCTCCCTCAGTGCCCACACATTTCCAGGTAGATCCGGCTTTCTCCAACACACTTATGTCCTTATGAGTACTGCTTGGGTCCTTCCACATAGGGTGTCAGACAAATTTCAACATTGCATAGATCACATGTATGATAAGAACAAAGGTAATAAGAGTAAAGGTAAAGGGTACAGGTTTAAGGACCAAACATGGTAAAGCCCAATCCACTCCTCACTATCTAGGAGACCTCAGGCAACTTAGCTCACCTCTCTGAGACTCGGTTTTCTTCATTTCAATCAAGATCTGACTAGTATTATAGTGGTTTTGAGAATGAGACAAAATGATACATATAAAGTACTTGACTAGCGTGGTGGCGCACCCTTGTAATCCCAGCATTTGGGAGGCGGAGACTGGAGGATCCGGGTTTGAGGCCAGCCTCAGCTACCTAGTGAGGCACTCCGAAACTTAGTGAGACTCGGTTTCAAAATAAAGAATAAAAAATAGGGCTGGGGGTGTAGCTCGGAGGTAGAATGCCCCTGAGTTCAATCCCCAGTACCGCAAAAAAATAAAAAAATAAAGTACTTGACTTAGAGCCTAGCATTTAACAAAGGTTCAAAATCTACTATTCAGGTCACTAGACTATAAACTCCAAGAGGGCAGGGATTCCATTTGCCTTGTTCATGCTGTATCAGTGAGGCTGTGAGCTCAGGGTCCAGGAAGATGCTCAGTTAATATTTGCTGTAAGAATGAATGAAGGTCATTACTCTGTCAGGAAGTACAGGATGAAAGAGAAAGAGAGAGAGACGGAGGGAGGGAGGGAGGGGGGAGAGAGAGAGAGAGAGAGGGAGAAGAAGAAGAAGAAGAAGAAGAAGAAGAAGAAGAAGAAGAAGAAGAAGAAGAAGGCGGCCGCGGCAAAGGAGCCTGCTTTTGTAGAACACAGGAAAAAATATATTAACCAATATGTTATCCAAACCCAAGACATAAGCAGAAAGTCAAAGAATGGCAGACCAGCTTGGATTGAGGTGGCCCTCAACAGTACTGTTAGTATGACTAATAGAGAGTTAGCACTGCTGTCTGTAGGCAGAGAATACATTTAGGAGGAAATGATTTCATTTTTGCACCTATTTAATTTGAAACATTAACTGGTCACTCAGGAGAGCTGTTGATGGAGCAATGCTACTATTGGTTGGGCTGGGGGCGCAGCCCAGCGGCACAGCACTTGCTAACATGTGCAAGGCCCTGGGCTCTATCCCCAGCCTGCAAAAAACAAAATGAAACCAATGGCACCATCAGCATCCTTCATGAAATAGAGCATGGACTCTGGTTCTCCAAAGGGAGGTCAGGCTGGAAATAGAGATAAAGAAGGCAAGTGTTGGGGTGTAGTTGAAGCTGTGAAAAAATGTAGAGAGAAAAGGATGCTAATGACGAACCCCTACAAAACAACCACAGCAAGAAGAGAAAGAGAAGGTGTTTAGTGTGTGTGTGTGTATGTATGTGTGTGTGTGTGTGTGTGTGTGTGTGTGTGTGTGTTACTAGGGATTGAACCCAGGGACATTCTACTTCCAGCCTTTTTTATATTTTTTCTTTCTTTCTTTTTTTTTTTTTTTTTTTTTTTTTTTTTTTTTTTTTTTTTTTTTTTTTGTGTGTGTGTGTGTGGTACTGGGGATCGAACTCAGGGGCGTTCTACCTCCAAGCTATACCCCCAGCCCTATTTTTTATTCTTTATTTTGAAACGAAGTCTCACTAAGTTGTGGAGTGCCTCACTAGTCAGCTGAGGCTGGTCTCGAACTTGGATCCTCTGGTCTCAGCCTCCCGAATGCTGGGATTACAAGCGTGCGCCACCACGCCCGGC